>CM031955.1:33085404-33570404 GCA_018749465.1 Paracanthobrama guichenoti
ATTTTTTAACAGACCCCCAAACATTTGAAAAATGTGACCGATAAATCTTTATTATTATTATTATTATTATTATTATTATTATTATTATTATTATTTATTATATAATATACAATACAATTTTTTTTTAAAGTATTTTCACAAAAAATGAGTGTGTTGGTAAAAACTCAATTATTAAGGGGCCAATAGATTTTTATTTCAAATGTCTGTCATTAAACTGTATGTGTTGCTATTCCATTAACTAGCTATAACAGTTTAGCCACGTTTAACTTGATCAGGAAGATTCTCTTCACCTGAAAGAGAAAACAAGCTATAAAAACCCATGACATTTCTTGCGGCAATGCATACTAGTGTTGTGTTATGAAGTGTGTCATAATGCAACGACAAGTGAAACCAAGCTTGAAAACCCCATGTCTGTCTCTCTCCCTCTTCTATCTGTCTGCCCTCTCTCTCTCTCTCTCTCTCTCTCTCTCTCTCTCTCTCTCTCTCTCTCTCTCTCTCTCTCTCTCTCTCTCTCTCTCTCTCTCTCTCTCTCTCTCTCTCTCTCTCTCTCTCTATCTCTATCTATTCACCCGTCTCTCTGCTCTCGAGCAGCCAGGAGTTATGGTCGCAGAAGAGGTAACCTGACGCCTTCTTTGTTTGTGCTCGCAGAAATCATGGGGCTTTTGCTATGGCTGATTTGCTCGTTGTCTGAGGGTCACGGGAACATATGAGGGGAGGGGGTCATAATATCTGCTTCCTTTGTGCAGTGAATGCATTAATTCATGTTCTTTTTGCCATTGTTTTTTGCTAATAATTGAATTATTGTTTCCTTTTTTGTTATTACATATAAACTAAGGACTCCAAGGAATATTTTAGCCATTGACTCCCTAACAAAATGGTCAACAATCACTAAAATATTGTTTAGAAAGTTGTTTGAAGTGAATCATACAGGCTTGCTGCACCTCTCATTTCAAGTGTCGGACTAATTCTGTCATCCAGTTCTGTGTCAGAGGGTTTACACCTCACATGTGTTGTTTACACCTCTCATACCCCTTTTCCACCATGAGCCAATAACGTCTAAAAACTACAATCACTGAAGGTGTCTGAAAGTTCCCAGTGTGGCTTGATGCATTCGGGGTGTGTTCACATTTGGCATGTTTGGTTCGATTTAAACGAACCCTGGTGCGATTGCTCTGTTAGTGCGGTTCATTTGAATAAGTGTGAACGTTACCACCCAAACTCTGGTGCGGTTCAAATGAAATATGAACACGGACCAAAGACATGTAAACAAACCAAAAACAGAACGTGATGTCACCAAGATGCGACCCTAAAAAGGACAGAATGCTCAAGCATATTGTTTTTTTTTCTTGTCATAGTCGCGATGTTGCCCATCACCGGCATCAGAACCGCTTCTCCTCACTGTAGATCTTCATTTGTGTGTGTGATAGAGGGATTCCTGCCGCTGTTTTGACTCCTTTACACATTTTATAAGCTCTTCACGAGTTCTCAGTTGGTCAAATACCATCATATGTAGGCTACGCACATATAACGGGTGCATTTAGCCCAGCGCACAGCGTTGATTTGGATGTTCAGTAAGTTCCGCCGTGAAATGTACGCGATAAAAGCCGACCAATCAGGTTGTGAACATATCCCGATGCCTTTAGGTTTAGTATCTTTAGGTTTGGTGTTAAAATGCCAATGTGAACGCTAAGCGGACCAGGGCTGCGTTTCCCAAAAGCATCGTCGGCTTAAACTGATCGTAGAACAATTGCCACCAATGGCCTCTGCTTAGGATAGATGGATCAACTTAGAATGGATCAGTTTAGGCTTACGATTCTTTTGCGAAACGCAACCCAGGACTACATTTTTTTTTTTTTTTTTTTGGTCCAGACCAAACGAACCAAGTGAACCAAACTCTATGTGTGAACACACCGTTTTTTCTATTTCTGTAATACTTCTATTTTTGTCACTGAAATTCTACTCCCCATTTGTCTAAAATAAACTGATTTACAACCATGTTTTTTCTTAAGTTTAAAAAAAACTGAGCAATTAAAACAGCATCATGACAATTAATTAAATAACTTTGCATGTTAAAATATCTTCTCAAACCTAGGAATAACTGCTTGTGATAAAGTGGAATTTAGATGGAAAAGGGATATCAGTCAGTGTTTGTGTCCAAAGGTCTTTTTACCATGCTCTCCTCACACAGTGACAATGCCTCTGATCACAGCACTGTTTATTTGCATTGCAATATGAAAGTGTACCTTGTTTTATTAATTTTTGGATAGTTTTGCCTACCTGGTCACTTTGATCACATCTGTTTTTTTTTTTTTTTTGTTTTTTTACATGTCTTCAGGTTAACACTTCACAAATATGAGAGAGACAAAAAGAAATGGATTATTGTTTGTGTAATTTTGTGGGATTTTATTTAAAGAAATGTATGGGTTTATGGACCAAGGCCACATTTGAAAACACTAATATTGTGAAATATTTTTACAATTTAAAATAACTATTTTATTTTAATACATTATAAAATGTAATGTATTCCTGATGTCAGAGCTGTATTTTCAGCATCATTACTCCAGTCTTCAGTGTCACATGATCCTTCAGAAATCATTCGAATATGGTTTGATGATCAAAAAACATTTCTTGTCTTTGAAAACTTTTTTTTTTTTTTTTTTTTTGTAATCGTAGTTATCCCAAACATTTGAATGGCAGTATATAATAATATAATAATAATTTTTTGGGGGGGTAGTCTTTGGCAATTTTTTTTTTTTTTTTTTTTTTTTTTTTTTTTGTCCACTAATCAGTTTCTCTTCTCTGGCTTTCTCTCTCTTTCATCTCCTGTCCTGTGTGATTCCTCCTTTTCTCTTTTTCGTGTTTGTTCTCTCTGCTTCCTGTTGCAGGTCGCTCTTCACTGTTTCCTTTTGAGGACGGCTTCTTGGACGATGGTCATGGCGATCAGGTGCTGACCCCTGGCCTGAGCTCCCCCACCCGCTGTCAGAACGGAGAGAGGATGGAGCGCTACTCCAGAAAGGTGTTTGTCGGTGGACTGCCGCCCGACATTGATGAAGGTACATGACACACACACACGCATACGGCTCAGTGCTGAACTTGTGTTTGGAGGGGATGTTAATTCATATTAATATTTAATAAATATGTGTCTTAAAGATAGGGTATCATAAAGAGAAAATTATAGAAATAAAATTATACCTATACCTGCTTACATACAGTACATCCGGAAAGTATTCACAGAGCTTCACTTTTTCCACATTTTGTTATGTTACAAGCCTTATTCCAAAATGTATTAAATTCATTTATTTTATTATTCTACTTTCTACAAACAATACCCCATAATGACAACGTGAAAGAAGTTTGTTTGAAATCTTTGCAAATTTATTAAAACTAAAAAAATCACATGTACATAATTATTCACAGCCTTTGCCATGATACTCAAAATTGAGCTCAGGTGCTCCTGTTTCCACTGATCCTCCTTGATATTTTCTACAACAAGAGTGAAGTCCATCTGTGGTAAATTCATTTGATTGGACATGATTTGGAAAGGCACACACCTGTCTATGTAAGGTCCCACAGTTAACAGTGCATGCCAGAGCACAAACCAAGCCATGAAGTGCAAGGAATTGTCTGTAGACCTCCGAGACAGGATTGTATTGAGGCACAGATCTGGGGAAGGGTACAGAAAAAATTCTGCAGCATTGAAGGTCTCAATGAGCACAGTGGCCTCCATCATCCGTAAATGGAAGAAGTTTGGAACCACCAGGACTCTTCCTAGAGCTGAGTGATTGGGGGAGAAGGGCCTTAGGTCAGGGAGGTGACCAAGAACCTGATGGTCACTTTGATAGAGCTCCAGCGTTTCTCTGTGGAGAGAGGAGAACCTTCCAGAAGAACAACCATCTTTGCAGCACTCCACCAATCAGGCCTGTATGGTAGAGTGGCCAGACAGAAGTCACTCCTCAGTAAAAGGCAAATGCCAGCCCGTCTGGAGTTTGCCAAAAGGCACCTGAAGGACTCTCAGACCATGAGAAACAAAAATTCTCTTGTCTGATGAAACAAAGATTGAACTCTTTGGCCTGAATGACAAGCGTCATTTCTGGAGGAAACCAGGCACCACTCATCACCTGGCCAATACCATCCCTACAGTGAAGCGTGGTGGTGGCAGACTTTAACCCGTTTGAACATCTCTGGAAGGATCTGAAAATGGCTGTGCATCAACGCTCACCATCCAACGAACTTGTAGCATCATACTCAAAAATACTCAGATTTCAAACAAACTTCTTTCACATTGTCATTATGGGGTATTGTTTGTAGAATGTAAGTCTGTAACAACAAATTGTGGAAAAGGTGAAGCGCTGTGAATACTTTCTGGATGCACTGTATACACAGTGATTTTTATTGCTACTATGGATCTGTTTTAGGGTTATTATAATCAACTAAAAGTAAAACTATTAAAGCATTTTGGATGTCTGTATTTTTGGCCATCTGTAGTTCCATCCATCCATCTATTTGTACATCCATGCATCCATCTGTAGCTCCATCCATCTATCTGTATATCCCTCCATCCATACATCCATCTATCTGTTGCTCCATCCATCTATCTGTGGTTCCATCTGTAGTTCCATCCATCCATCTATTTGTACATCCATGCATCCATCTGTAGCTCCATCCATCTATCTGTATATCCCTCCATCCATACATCCATCTATCTGTTGCTCCATCCATCTATCTGTGGTTCCATCTGTCTGTCCATCCATCCAGCCATCTGTAGTTACATACATCATCCATCCCTCCAACCCTCTGTCTGTAGATCATCCATCCATCCGTCCATCCATAGTATATCTCCAGATTATTATATCTAAAGATTATTATATAGACTGGATTATGCACTTTTTCTTGGATCAATAAGCCATGTAGCAACCACTCAGAACACCCTAGCAACTGCATGGTACACAGAAAAAAAGACACATGACTGAAAATGTGATTCATAGCAAAGAACTGCATTTTATTGAATTAAGAGTCTGTAGCATTGTTATTTGGAGAGAATCCAGTGCCTGTGGTTTTTTTTTGATTATTTATTTTTAATTTATTTTTATTACACAATCCATATTTTTGGTCTAAATACTTTCCATTTTTCCTACAGATGAAATTACCAACAGTTTCCGTCGCTACGGTCACCTGGTGGTGGATTGGCCTCATAAAGCAGAGAGCAAATCCTATTTTCCTCCTAAAGGTAATGACATTATGACATCATCTCTCCTGGGCACTTTAATACAGCTGCAAACGTTTAACAAATCAGTGTCAGAATTATTCCTCTTGACACCTGTGTTTGAGAAGTGAAAGTATGACATCAGTCGGCATGCACCTCAAATGAGTCCATTGTGTGGATGCTGGTCAGTGTTTACTCTGAGCATCAGGAAGCTGTTGTGTTCTGTGCGTCAGGTTGGTCTCTATCGGTTCATAGGGCCTCCAGGTGTTCATTACCGTGGCTTGAACAGACGCACACAGACAAGTACTTACAGATACACACCTAGAGGGAGAGACCAGCTGCATTTCATCATGTAACTCACATACATGTTTGTGTGAGTACCTGGAAAGAGCTGACAGAGTTTGAGATGGACGGGTAAACAGAGCACAGGTCCACATATACCACTGAAACGTTGAACAATGTTTGTTGTTCAATTATTGAAATAAATAATTGTATTATATACCATATGATATGTAATAAAATAATATTGTTTACATTAATATATATTGTAGGCTATAGATTAATTATATGTATTATTTCATATAATATGTTACTACATGTACTTACTATAGTAATAACGGTAAATTATGCATAATTACAAGTAACTGACCCTAACCCTAAACCAGACCCTAACCATAACTCTATAGTAAGTACATGGAATTAATTAATATTACTCAGTATGTATTTGAGTAAGTACAATGTAACTACATCACCTTAAAGTGTAACCAAATGTTTTAGTTGTAATATGTCAATGAAACATTTTAATTCATTTAATGAAGTCCTGTGCTCTGAGCTGTAACTGTGGTGAAAATGTCCAGTGGGATACTATACTATAAAATATTATTACATGATTACTATAAAGAGATTAATATGGGATGCTAAAATTT
Source organism: Paracanthobrama guichenoti (assembly GCA_018749465.1). NCBI lineage: Eukaryota > Metazoa > Chordata > Actinopteri > Cypriniformes > Gobionidae > Paracanthobrama > Paracanthobrama guichenoti. The sequence continues at coordinate 33,091,534 of CM031955.1, forward strand.
GATTGGATAATTACAGTGACAAATGGCTTGCTGTGTAAGCTGTTTATGCAGTTTCTGTAAATTTTGCAGCTAATAACTCATTTTTCTGGTCACACTTTAGATTAGGTTCAATTCTCACTATTAACTATGACTTTTGCCTCAATGAACTCCTAATTACTGCTCATTAATAGTTAGTAAGGTAGTTGTTATTGTGTAAGATTAAGGGATGTAGAATATGCTCATGCAGAATAAGGCATTAATATGTGCTTTTATAAGTACTAATAAACCGCTTATTCGCATGCATATTACTAGGATATTGGCTAACTAGTTATTAGTGAGAATTGAACCCTAAAGCAACGTGTTAACATTTTTCTAGATTGTATATAGTGGCTTATTTTTTAAACTTACAAATTGTATGCATTTCATAATAAATGATCAAACCAAGAACTTCAGTTTGCTGATCTCAAGGTTATTTTAGTGGGTGTATGAATAAATGTCACCTGGTTTGATATTTGGTTAAATAATGCAATGATTTCACACACTAAGAACGGCTTAAGGGTCCAAGTACTTTTTGAGGCCACTGTATTTTTCTTCATTTATGAGATTTGTGCTATGTTTAATGATCTGCACTTGTGGATTTTATATGTTTGGACTGGTGTAGTCTTCATGCCTGAGCCGTCCTGTCACCGTGTGTAACTGCTGTTTGCAGATGTGCTCATTGTTCCTCCAGCTCATATGAAACACTGATCCAGACTGAGTGAATGGAAGATGCTGGTCATTTTTCCATCTAGTGTTGTGTAAAGCATCATGACTCACAGTGGGCAGGACTGAGGTCAGCGCTGAGGCTCTAAACACATTAAATAAGGTTAAATGCGGTTAAATGCCTTCATGAGGCTGTTATATGCTTATCAGTAACACTGAGATTTATTGAAGAGCTGCTTCTGTTCAGAAACCACCTGGAAAACAGGATGGAAATTAAAGGGATAGTTCACCAAAAATGTACTCACCCTCATATTGTTTTAAACTTGTTTCTCTCTTCTGTTGAGCACAAAATAAGATATTTTGAAGAATGTTGGTAACCAGTCAACGGTAGCCATTGACTTCCTAAGTCGATGGAACAAAGAAACTCACAGAACAACAGAACAAAGAAACTCACACAGGTTTGGAACAACTTGAGGGTGAGTAAATGATGAGAGAATTTTACATTTTCCCTTTACATTTTTTACAACTATTCCTTTAAGTCGAGGTTTATCTGGTCATCATGGTCCAGTTAGCCCCTGCTGGTAGATGAAAGAATTACACCTTTAAAACAATGCTGTTCTCTACTGAAGGACTTCAGAAGTTGCTGTGTATTGAATACATATGAATATTTTTTTTTTTTTTGCTAGCATACAATTTGTAAATATTTTATCATGGTAGGTATTTTACCAGTGTGCTCATAAAATCGTGGAAATATTTGTGGACACAGTAGTTAATTTAGGGTGAAGTGGGAAATATATTAATAATAATAAAAACATTTAATGTTTAAATATATTTAATATATAAAATATATTTTTATTATTTTTAAATTTTTCATAATGATCTCTAAGCTTAGTAGAATAATCCAATTTGAATAGATTTTTATTATTTATTTCTTATTTCTTATATTTAAGTTTAGGAGATTGGTGGAGGTGAAACCTTTGGCTCTAATAAATCTGATGCTCGTACATGAATCTCTTGAAATTTCTTTTGATGTCTAAGGTTGTTCATATTTTCTCTCCTTTCGGCTGCCTCTTTCACTCTTTCTTTCTCTTTCCCTGAGGCAGAACGCCTGGTTCTTTTCTTCCTTCTGGTCTTTCTGCTGGCTCTGATCCTGATGTTCTCATACTGCAGTGTTATAGTGGAAAACACTCCTTCAGAAGGACTTGAGAATGGTGGACATCATGAATTCACAGACAAACAGCATGCATACTGTCGAGAAAGCGGTCTATATGCAGAATGCATGTTTAGGGTCAGAACAGTGAGTGGAAAACTACAGGCAATACTGACTGTTTATGTACAGTATAGAATTAATAATACTGGTCCTGGATTTTATTTGGGTTAAAATTCATTCATAATATAATAACAGCAAATGTCATAAAACTGCATAGGATTTATAGAGACAGACTGGGTACTTCAATGTCAAAGACTGTATCTTTAAGCAGAAGAAAATTTGTGATTATAATATTTCATTTATGTCCGTGATATTAGCTGTAATGTGGCAGTGGCAAGTTTCAGACGATTCCATTTCCCCAGCTACAGAAGCCTCTCCAATCTGTCCTGATTTCACCTCGGCATAACTCCGCCCCTCTCAATATGCCCCTCCCACATCTAGTTCTTGCCCTGTTCTGTTAACGTCTGCGCTGTCTGTAGCTACAGGCCTGTGAGTGAATGAACAAATGAGCATGGGAGATGAGATTAAGTCTCAATTTATTTAATCTTCCTACTTCGATCATCAGTTATTCATTCTTACGTTCTTTAAAGATGGAATTTGTGGTTTCTGTTAGTTTCAGACAGATACACATGCACACTTCTGTCTCTGCCGTCCGCAGCGGTTTTGTGCTTCCTCCGAGGCTTTTGAAATTCTGTCAGAGCACTTTTAGTCTGCAGCCAGAGATTATCTCATCTCTCATGCTCTTCCTTCTGCAGGTTATGCTTTCCTGCTCTTCCAGGAGGAGAGTTCAGTCCAGGCCCTCATTGACGCCTGCATCGAGGAGGATGGGAAACTCTACCTGTGTGTCTCGAGCCCCACTATTAAAGATAAACCAGTGAGTGAAGCACTGCCACAGCTCAATGCCCACTGAAGCTCAGTGGAGTGGATCTGTCATCCAAAGAAATATGGTTTACCACCTTATCCAGACTAAAGCTCCATCCGTCCGTCTATAAATAAAAAAATGTGTGTGTGTGTGTGTGTATGCATTTTTTATAGACAGATGGATGGACGGATGGATGGAGCTTTAATCTGGATAAGGCAGTAAACCATATTTAAACACACACACACACACACACACACACACACACACACACACACACACACGTATGTGTAATATGCTAATATAATTTACCCTTTGTTTACTGTATTAGTCAAAGTAAATTAGTTTTTCCGAGTTCAAATCAGGTGGCATTAAAATCACACAGAGAGCACAAATTTCAAATTTACCCAACCTTAGGTTTGCTCCTGCTTGGGCTTAAACAAGTGTCCTACATTGACGTTCTTTTACAGATCAACTGTTTTTCCTCCTCAGGTCCAGATTCGCCCGTGGAACCTGAGTGACAGTGATTTTGTGATGGATGGCTCTCAGCCTCTTGACCCACGCAAGACCATCTTTGTGGGAGGCGTTCCACGGCCTCTGCGTGCAGGTGACTCACTCTCTCTCCCAGATATCAAATACGTCATCATTAACATCTTGTTGATCACCATCAGACTGTGTATAATGCTGTGTTTCTCCTGTGTGTGTTTAGTGGAGCTGGCTATGATCATGGACAGACTGTATGGAGGTGTGTGTTACGCTGGCATTGACACTGACCCTGAACTCAAATACCCCAAAGGGGCGGGCAGAGTGGCCTTCTCCAATCAGCAGAGCTACATCGCTGCCATCAGCGCTAGATTTGTCCAGCTGCAGCATAATGACATTGACAAACGGGTGAGTGAGCTCATATAACAGCTACCAGAATCACAGCAAACTCTCGAATGGATCTCATTATACACGATGCAGGGACAGCCTTGAATAGCAAAACCAAATGCTGTACTGACTTAAGATCAGACTTTTCGTGACTCCTAATGCATTGATCTCTATGAAAAGAAGCATCAAGCTACAGCGATACAAGTTGACATTTAACTTCAAACTATTTGAACTTTGATGCCTTTTGAAAAGCAGCTAGGGTTTACCAGACAGCGCACTGAAAAATGCTTAATCACTGGCCATTTTAGAAATGTGCAGAACGCTATGAATGCTGCACAGACTGACAGTGTCAGAGGAGGTTTTTATACTGTACTTTTATAACTGTAATTCTAGATGTGATTGAATAGTGGCAGTTTCTGTACTGTGGTTTTCCTGTTGGCTGTTTCCATACAGCCAACAATACAGACAGTGGAAACCCCAGAGCAGACTGTGTGTAATCAACATGACCATGGGCTTCTGGAGGCCTGACAGCCATTTGAAGTCTCAGACGTGGCGTTTGTTAATTATAGCTCCATGCTATTCCTGCGTGCATATGTACACACTGGAGTTACTGGACTGTTTTGGGAATGTTATTCAGAAGTAAATAGCTGATGGTCACTGGACTAAAACTGGATGCTCCCCAGAATCATCCCTCCATCACTGTCACATAATCAAATACTAGTTGACTTTGTGCTGTTAGTGGATATGTTAACTTATTTAATGTTCCCAAACTATATACAAGTCTGGGATAAAAAAATAAAAATAAAAAAAGTATTATATGCTCAAACAAGGGTGTATTTATTTAATCAAAATATTATTATAATTTAAAATGAACCTTTTCTATTTAAATATATTTTAAAATGTAATTTATTCCTGTTTCTTTATTCCTTTACTAATTATTGCTTCCAAAGCTTCATTTCCAGCATCATTGCTCCAGTCTTCAGTGTCACGTGATCCTTCAGAAATCATTCTGATATGATGATTTGATGAAACATTTCTTCTTCTTATCAATGTTGAAAACAGTTGTGCTTCTTCATATTGTGGAAACCGTGATATAGTTGTTTTAGGATTTTGTGATTTTAATATATAAAGTTCAAAAGAACAGCATTTATCTGAATCAGAAATCTTTTGTAGAATTATAAATGTCTTTACTGTCACTTTTGATCAATTTCAGAAAATATATATTAAATATTTCCGTGTGTGTATATATGTGTGTGTGTGTATATATATATATAAAACACACACATACATATACATATACATACACATATATATATATATTTTTGGAAGCAATGGAAGATACTTGCATGTTTCCTGGAAGACAAATTAAGTACAATTTACCTTAATCTTCAAATTCAATAGATTTTTGAATTTGAAGCCAATTTTTTTCTATTGGCCCAGTCAGACCGGTTCAGATTTTTACTTGCTCTGTCAAAATGCTCAAAACATTATGTTTTTTGTAGTTTTTAACCCATGTAACTTTGTAAACATTAAATATAGATTAATCCTTATTAAAGCTACAAAAGTAATCTAGTCAAGAGCAGTGAGTGATTTTTTTTTTTTTTTTCTTGTTCTTTTATTCTTTGATTAACATTAATGACAGACTGCAGCCAGTTTATTAGGCTTCTGTCACTTTAAGACCTGCCACACATGACGCGGACCTGACACAAATGCCGTTTTCTCACAACTCTTTACATTCATTTAAGATTTAAATTAATTTAAGGCTGCGCTTGAGAGTATATTCGACAAAATGTAGGATGTAGCTTTGAATTTAGCTGTCTGTAATGGCTCTTTCTGCCTGTGTCCGCAGGTGGAGGTGAAACCGTATGTGCTGGACGATCAGATGTGCGATGAATGCCAGGGCGCTCGCTGCGGAGGCAAATTCGCCCCTTTTTTCTGTGCCAACGTCACCTGTCTGCAGTATTACTGCGAGTACTGCTGGGCAAGCATCCACTCGCGCGCCGGCCGCGAGTTCCACAAACCGCTGGTGAAGGAAGGTGGAGACCGGCCTCGGCACGTGTCCTTCCGCTGGAGCTGATGACAACCGTCACATCACCCTCTCCACCCACCAAACACCTTCAACACCATTACCAGTAACCACACACGGATCTCCCCTCTCATCTTTTGTTTTTAGAAAACAAATATCATGATATCTTTGTCAAGTATATTCTCTGCTTACGAACATTTAGGAAAATATGAATTTTGAGTCTGCGCGCTCAAACGTTGCACTTTGGCACAAACAGTCGATGTTAACGCTTGTCAGGATGTTGTGCTTTAATTCTCTCATTTTGATCGGTTTAGTGCTCCATATAGGCAACATTAGACAGTGTGAGATATTACTTATATATATATATATATATATATATATACACACACACAAAGGATATATATTTTATTTTATATTTATCTATATACACATAGATAATACATTTTGAGTGTCAGACTTTTAAAGGAGCATGCACTTATTGTGATAAAAGAGTGATAGGAAATTCCCCTTCAGATGATGACAAAAAAAAAAAAAAGTTACCAAAGGTAAAAATAATTAATTAAGAAAATCATGTTTGGTGAGCTGTTAAAAAAACACCCAAGTTATTAAAGTAAACCACCATTTGCTCTCCATGTTGAAATGAATAGTAATACCTCATGCATGCATCTCTTTCTGTTCGCGTAAATATTTTTTTACGAGTTTTTTAGTATTATCTACATGTAATGCTGCAATAGCTTTGCTGCTAAGTCCGTGGTATGAACCCATACCGTCATACTTTATTCAGGCGAACAAGCGCTCCGAAACTGCATGTAAATGAATCTGCGATGCATGCTGTAAGATCGGGCATCACTTTCATTTCCACAACGAGACCGGCCAGGTGACCGTGCTACTGAGCTCTTCAGGGCACATGGTGATGGGGAAAAAATATAAGATGGGAGGAAAAATTATGCTTTTGCAATTGCTTGCAAAAATGTTGGTTTGCTCACAAAGCATTTACGTTAACTCGCCAAACATTAGCGTTCACTCACAAAACATTTGCGTTCCCCGAGAAACTGTTCACTTGTAAAACACTTGTTTGTTCAAAAAACTTTTCCTTTCACTCGCAAAACATTTGCGTTTGCTCACAAAACGTTTCTATTGGCTCGCGAAACATTTGCATTGGCTCTAAAAATATTAGCGTTCACTCGCAAAACGTTAGCGTTCATTCGCAAAACATTTGCATTGGCTCTAAAAACATTAGCGTTTGCACGCAAAACATCTGAATTGGCTCTAAAAACATTGGCGTTCACTCGCAAAACGTTAGCGTTCACTCGTAAAACATTTGCGTTCCCCAAGAAACTGTTCACTCGTAAAACACTTGTTTGTTCAAAAAACGCTTCCTTTCACTCACAAAACATTTGCGTTTGCTCGAAAAACAGTAGCCTTCGCTCGCAAAACATTTGCTCAAAAACATTTCCATTTGCCCACAAGACTTTAGCGTTCGCTCGCAAAACATTTGCATTGGCTCTAAAAACATTAGCGTTTGCACGCAAAACATTTGCATTCCCCGAGAAACTGTTCACTCGTAAAACACTCACAAAACATTAGCGTTCGCTCGCAAAACATTTTGAGTTCCCACAAGAAACTTTGTGTTCACTAGCAAAACATTTGCGTATGCTCGACAAACGCTTGCGTTCTCTTACAAAAGTATTGCGTTCTCCAGAGTAATTTTACGTTTTCTTGCAAAAACACCAGTATACGTTTTTTTCCTCCCACGTCATTTTAATTCCATCCAAAGTTTTGCGAGTGAACACAAAAGCATTGAAATATACCTTTTCCTGCTATCTCATTGTTTTACCATCACCGTGTCCCTTTAGGGGCTCCACACAGAACCGCAGTGGTGTGTTTCAAACCAGTTAGATGTAGGAAATCTTCTAGCGAAATAACAGGTGAAGTATTTTTGCAGTGATTGTTCATAGAATTGTGCAATTTTTATACACTATGTAGTTCAGTTAGACGACGCCTAGAACTGTGATTCGCTTTAACTGTTATTGATGTCTGACATGGAACGTCCTGTGAAACTAGCGTATGTAAGCATACGGTCCCTTCTCTCGCACACTTCTGCTAGATGGTAGCCCACGACACGCGTCCCGTCAGAACCAAAGAGCCCGGCTCGAAACGACCAATAACACTACGTTGCATGCCAACGATTCACAAAACTGTGTCCTACCGGTGACTCTGGGAGCGATAAGCGAACACTGGCTCTGAATCAGTAACCTAACTTTGAGATACGGCGGGCGGAATAACCTTGAGTGACCGCTGCATTTATATCCAGATTATCCTGCGAAGCTTGAAGTAGAATCATGACCTGCTAATGTCGACGGTGGACATTTTTAAACTAAATTCAGAAAGGTAGAGAGGGTGGAGAGGAACGCGACGCAAGAAACGCGTCTTGGCTGCTTATCCGAGTCAAAAAACTGTCAGCTTTAGGGTGGCACGTTTAGTTCATTCATGGATGCGAACACTGCTTTTGTACCGATGGAGAAAAAGAGGATTGTGGGTAACCCCGATCCTGATGATGGTGAATTCTGGGTGTCTTTGTGATATTTCTTTCCCTGCCCAGATTTTTCTATGTTTGTTCCTTCTCTGTAGTAGATAATATTTGTTATGCACTACTCTTTGTATCTGGATGGTTGAACAGTCAGCGTTGTTGTTGTTGTTGTTGTTGTTGTTGTTGTTGTTTTCCTTTATTTTTTAATAGAAAAATATGTGTGCTTTCTGACTGACGTAATCTTTTGCAATACCTCAATTTTGAAATATAATAGGAGAGAGATTGATATTTTCTAAGTAAGTTTATTCAAATAAAGACTATATATATATATATTAATTTAATTCTGCTAGAAAAAAAAATGATTTAACAGATGCTTAATTTTATTTTTGTCATGCTTATTTGCTTTTAATTTTATTTTTGGAAAAAATTAAAAACAAAAACAACTGAAGGAGTTAGAGCTGTATTATTTGAATACTGTAGGAAGCTGAAGTATACAGACGCAACATCACAGTGTTCCACAAACATCTGATCTTATTAATATTATAAAATATATATATTTGATTTAAAATAGGGTCAACCGGCCGTCAGGTGCTTATAGTCAACTGAACATACTACTTACGTTTTTATATATTTACAAAACAGTCCTTTACTATGCTGACCAGAGTTGTGAAATCTTCTGTTCATTATTTTTTATGTTTCGTGAAATGATGTGTTCCCCTTTGTTTTGTAAAGCGCACATGCCCCGATTTGTTAATTTAGGGAAAAAATTTTTTTTTAAATGGTTTTTGGCAAGATGGAGAGAAAACAATGTTCATTTTGGGAAGCTGGAAAGATATGAAACTCGATGGAAAGCCTTCTACTCACCCAAGACTTGAATTAGTCCCTTTTTTTAAAGGCTGAGAACCTCGATTCTTTGTTGTAATGTGCAATACTGTTTGTACTGTTTGTAAAAAAGAAAACAAAAAAGAACAGAAAAAGAGGCATATATCTTTATTGCAGATTTATTTTCATTGCAAGCATTGTGATTCACTAAAATCATTTTCTACTCGACATGCTAGTACCTTCCAGTAGTAATGTAGCCTTTGTAATGAGAGAAATTTTTTCATTATTTTTTAGAGATTTTTGCAAAAAAAAAAAAAAAAAAAGAGACGACTTAAAACACATTTACATATTTTTCATTATTTTTATTTGTGTTTTCTTTACACGCTAATTCCTCAACCATTAATGTTAGCTATTTCTGGGAGAGACTTTCATGTCTGGTCAATGTCATTATTATTTTGTATTTTTACTTGGAATAAATTAATTTTATGGCGCTAATGTTTTTTTGTTTTTGTTTTTTAAGCTAAAAATTTGTATGTTACTAAAATGTCTAGATTTTTTTTTTTTTTTTTTTTTTTAAATGCAAAGCTCTGTTGCTTACAGTAGTGGGGGGGTATATTGCACTCAAAAATTAACACAATCATGGATGGTAATATATATGTGATTGAAATGGGCAATAAAAATAATGGCGGAATGGAGCAATTGTGAGGTTGTGGTGAAACCCTGTCAAGACAGATGAAATAATGAGATTTCTGAAGCTCTGTAGCTCCACATTCACAGTCAGAACACAGCACATGATGTTTCCCAGGATGCATTTTATTTATGAGTAGATTTCATGCAGTCATCATAACAGCCTCAAACATGAAAATTCCCTTTAGCGTACTTATGTCACTTTAAACCAACACCCGACGCGACAAAAGCATATAGAGCCCATTATAATCCGAAATCGCCCCCAATACCTTCAAATAGGGCATTATTTGAAGGGACAGCCATTTGTAGTGGTGTCCGAAACTATAGTGAACATTACTGAGTGCATTCATTCAATCCCACAATGCACCGCAATAACGAGTGTACAGCCTATGGACACTCAACGGCTGTCCGAATTCACTCACTCGTTTTCATTCACTCCTTCAAGTGAACTGTATTAGTGGACTAACGTAGGGAATAGTGAATGAGGGTTTAGGGGGCGATTTCGGATTAAGCCAGTGTGTACGCTGACTGGACGCCGCGCGAAGCGACTCGACAAATTCAACTCTCGCGATACTTCTGATAAGAACAACAAATGGGTTTCTCGGCGGTCGCCCTCAGTGTAGACACGACCTCGTTTTCATTCAAAGCATCTTTGTCTTCAGATTTTCCTATATTGAAACCCTTGATAATGTGCTGTACAGCCATGAGACGACCTGTGTTTAATAACAGTTTCACAAAAAACATCTCTGTAATATCTAATCAGGTCATTTTGGCTTATGTTTTTTCTCTTCTACCACACTTTTAGCTCCATTTGTCTCCTTCACACTTTTTTTTTTTTTTTTTTTTTTTAAATGCTTAACCTACTTTTTCCTAATGCAGTTAAACTTCTGATTTCATATTCACGTCTGGAATTGAGATTGTTAACTTGGACCTCTGCTTGTCTAACTTTGCAGTAAAACTGTGATTTAAATGATTTATTATTTTTTTGGATAAAATAAACGCAGTGCTGCTAATGCTTACTAGCTTCCCCACTTTCATGATTTTTCCCTTTTCTGTACTAAACAGCAAATCTTATTAAATGTAATTGTATGACACTGTGAAACACTGTCCTCTTTTGCAGTCTCATTCTCTTTTAAATCTTCACTGCATACAAACCAACCACCAGTTGCAGATGTTGGGCAATATTTCTAAAATCATAGTTCTGACACGGGCAAAATATTTTCCCTGACACTATCACAGACGTTTTTCAGAAGCTGTGTATTTAATATTTAATATTCTGCGCCCCAGGTGAGGAGGGCAAGACAGTAATCTGCAAAACAGGTGCCATTTGTGTCTGGCTGGCATATAAACTAAAACCTAATCATCTAAAAATTACTTAAACAGGTGATTACACCATTTAATATAGGAAGTTTATCCACAAAAAAATTCTAATGGCTACAGTTTTCCTCTTTACTCCTGCACTCTGTTATATTAGAAAATATGCATCTCAATGTACATGTGGTATGTACTCATTTGATACATACACTTATGGTTTTCTATTTTAACATACTTCAAAATAGAACTTATTTCTGTGATGCAAAGCTGAATTTAACATCATTGTGAAATCAAAAATGATTCTAATATGCTGATTTATCATCAATATGGGAAACAGTTGTGCTGCTTGACTTTTTTTATAATCTGATACTTTTTTCTGGATTCTTTTGAAGTATAAAAAGAAGAATAGAATTTATTTAAAATTGAAATATTTTGTTATTCAAAAGTTGAGTCAATTTTCTCTTAAAAAAAAAAAGAAATTAGCAAGGATGTGGGTTAATTGACAAGTCATAGTGAAGATTTATATTGTTACTTTTTCATAACCTGTAATACCGCTTTTTCATCAATGAATCCTGGGAGGGAGAAAAAAAAAAAAAAGCACAACAGTTTCCAACATAAGTAATGATGCTGAAAATTCAGCTTTGTGTCACAGGAATAAAGTATATTACATTAGAAAACTATTTAAAATTTTATTTCACAATATTACTGTTTTCCCCCCTGAGGACAAGGGACTTAAAATAGACGTAAAATGAATGCATACATAAAAATAAATGCATTAAGGCTTAAAAGGGTAACAAAAAACATCTTGCACTTCAGTCTATGCTGTACAACATAACTTAATTATCTGGTTTAACGGTTCAGTCACAGATTTTTCATAATGTAAATCAACACAGACAAGACATTTTAAACAGAGCTCATTAGAATTTATTAAAATTCTACCAGCTTACCCAAAAAAGGCAAATAACAGAAGTATTTACAATTCTATTTTTTTCCTTTTAAAACTCTACAATGTTTCTGAAGCCGTTGTCCTGCCGCTCTTCCAGCTGTACCTAAAGATCTCAGTCAGTGCATGTTAGACATTTCTGATGGAGCAGCAGCTACAGGAGTTAGTCAAGCGTCTCCTAGAGGTCTGGATGAACCATTACAGTCATTCATCGTGGAAGCGCTTCAGCGTATCCAATTCCTCGCCTCACCATCTCTATTCATTCAGTTCTGGAATACTGTCATCATGGATGCTGATGGTGAAATCCTGAGGTTCAAATATCGTAATTCATACAACATTCAGCTTTTGTAAGATTAACTTTAAGACTTCCTCCAGTGCCACATCAAACACAGACATTTTTAGATTGCAAATCTTGAGCGAATTGTAAGAACCTACAGGAAGAGGAAGAGCTGTAAGACTGTGACGAGCGTTAGACTGGAGTGTTTAAGGCCGATAGCTACAGTACTTGTGCGCGTCTCTCCGTTCGTTGTCCCATCAATCAGACGGCTTCAAGTCATTTCTGCTTTTGTTGTGCAAGTTGAACTGGACTCATTTAAGTGAGTGTATGAAGCTGTCCAGGTCGTATTCGTTCTCATACTGCTGCTGGTCCCACAGGTCACCCAGTCCATCCAGAACAGACTTCATGCTGGTTTTACCAGAGGACGACGATGCCTCGTTCTTCTCCGCTTCATCCTGAACACAAAGCATCAGTATATGAATCTGTCATTTCCTCACATTAACAAATGTTAGTGCAGATGTGCATGCATTCAGAGCAGCATTGCTTCATGGGACGGTGATTTCTCTGTAAGCACTGACCTTGTCCAGTGTGAAGAGGTTGAGCAGCTGTTCTGTGCCCATGCTCTGCAGACTGGCGTTCTCTTGGCTGATGACTGTATTCGCAATGGTCATCTTAAATTTCTGCAGACCCATGATCTTTTCCTCCAGCGTGCCTCGTGTAATGAGACGATACACATTCACCACACGTTTCTGAAACACACAAACACACAATCATTTTATGGATGTAAATGGGATGCATTTACATTTTTTTTTTTAATTTACATTTTCATTTAGCCAAAAACCAAAACCAAAAGTTCATAATCAAATTTCTTAAATTTAAACCATCATTAAAAAATGTGCACATTAATTCATGGTTGAAATGTAAACCTTTAAAAGGTGGCTGTTATTTAATGCGTTTTAAATGTATGCTATATAACAAATTCATTATATTTTTACTTAATGTATGTAATTTAGCACATACATTTAGCAAAATTATCCTCTTAAAGCTAGTTAAACAAAAATAGCTAAGTTTATTAACATGAAATGGCTTTCTTGAGGTGAATGTATTTGTACATTTCAATGGCATTTTCCTTTCCTCTTTCCTCTGCACTTGTAAACACTAATGCACATTTAGAGAAAAAAAAAAAAAAACACTGCTGTTCCATAAGCACCACCTACTGCCAGAATGCATTTTCATTCAATCCGCACGCTGTTTTGTGTTCAACTGTAGACTTGTGTAGCAAGTTTACTTCACTTATTTTATTCCACTTCTTTATTCTTATTTTTGTACTTTTTTCAGATAGATAGATAAGACACCAGAGACAGACAGAGACAGACAGAGACAGACAGACAGACAGACAGACAGACAGAGACAGACAGACAGACAGACAGACAGACAGACAGACAGAGAGAGACAGACAGACAGAGACAGAGAGACAGAGACAGAGAGACAGAGACAGAGAGACAGAGACAGAGACAGAGAGACAGAGAGAGACAGACAGAGACAGACTTTTTTTTTATCCTATTTCTATATAATTTTCCTCCTTGTGTTTTTAACTGTGAATTTGCACTGTCCATGGAGCCGACCTGTTTACATTTCACTGCCGGTTGTATATTCTGTATATAACTGTGTATGTGACAAATAAAACTCTTGAATCTTCACAAAGATATCCAATTTAAATTAAAAACGCTGCTCATCCTTCATGTGTAACATCTTTGCTTGGATCATGATTCAAATTCAGTGGTTGCCTCTAATTATAAGCCAAACTGGCCTTAAAAAAAAATCGTCCTTAAATCGTGATCAGTACATCCCTAATTTTTGGCTGAATATTCCATTCAGTCTATTAATAAATACTGGTAATGTAGGTAATGAAAACGGCAACTCATCCATACCTGTCCTATTCTGTGAGCTCGGTCCATAGCCTGCAAGTCTCTCATGGGGTTCCAGTCATGCTCCACAAACACCACGGTATCTGCCCCGGTCAGATTCAATCCCAGTCCACCCACATGGGTCGTGAGCAGCAGAACATCTATGGACGGGTCATTATTGAACCTGTATAAGGAAAAAGGATCACATACAGTGACCCAAACAGAACTACCCTAGAAATATTTAACATAAAAGGCAGTTTGCTTTGCGTCTCACCTGGAGACAATGGAGTGCCTGAGGCCGGCCTGAACGCCTCCGTCCAGCCTGAGGTAGGAGATGGTGGGCAGCTGAGCTTTGAGCAGGTCCTGCTCCACGATGTCCAGCATGCTCTTCAGTTGGCAGAAGATCAGAACGCGGTGCTGGGCCACCACAGCCTCTGTGCCGCCATCAGATGCTCCAGATGAACCCAGTCCACAGTCCAACAGCAGCTGCAACACAAAACAGAACAAAAATAAAAACATCCTGCCAGTACTGAATCGGATTCGTACTTTACACTAGATGACATTTATTAATGACGATGAAAATTGGGGAAAAGAAAAAAAACCCCACTGGATATTTATGATTTAAAACAAATCAATTCTCATACAGTATGAATCTCAATTCTATTTTCTACCGATTCTAACCAATTCACAAATTTATGAAAAATGTATTTTCTAAATGTTTGTTAACGTGATGTCAGATCAAAGGCAATGGCAGGCAACCGTGAGAGCAGTGCAGTTTAGAGCTAATACGATCACTCTTTAATGATGCAAAAGACATGCTGTGAGAATTGAATACGAAAGGCTGAGCAGCAGTGGCGTCTCAGTCTCCACCGGGCTAGAGTAAAATTATTTTAAAATGATACACGCCTCGTAACCATGCTACTTTATTAAATAACTCTCAATCAATCTGCACTAACAGTAACTGCAGGCAGCGTTTACACATGAAGGTACCTCACAAAACAAGATGACCCATTTCCGTGAAGGATCCAATAGAAAATTCTTTAAATTTTCAGTTTCATTTTAATTCTAGTTCAAATAAATTAAAAACTAGTTTAGAATCAAATCAGAAAATCAAAATGTATGCATATAGAGAATCAAAATTTGATTCAAAGTCAAGAATACATTTTTATTCGAATGGCGACCAAGAACCAATCTGAATCGAATGGTGAGATTTCAGACTCCCAGCCCTATTGTCTGATATTGATATGAATCCATAACACTAAACTTGGCTGATATGTCAAAACCAAACAAAAAAAACATTGGTGATTAATATGGATGATTTTAAGAAACATTAATTTTGACAGATTTGTTTCATATTGATATGGTCAGTTATCTCTTTCTCTTAGGACAGCTGTGTGGACGGCACCTGTTTGAGGGCTGAGAGTTTGGGGGCGTGCTGAATGTCTCTGAGGTTGGAGTGTTGGCTGCTCAGCTGTTCTGTGATGTGTTTGTACTCTGGGTGTTGAGGTGTCAGCACCAGTGCTGGGTGATTACACAGCTTCCTCAGATACTGCAGAGCCTGAAACCACCAACACAACAACATTATAGACTGTTTGACAGAGGAGGATATCCTTGCCCTCTTATATGACTTCCTGAGATCAACCTGGAAGACATGTCCGGTGGCCTTTAGTTTGGGTTTCTCTTCCTCCTCTTGCGTAGACGTTGTGGAGATTACATCATCCACGTTCACCTTTGCGCGAGACTTTGCAAAGTCCTCGTACAGTTGAACCTGAGCAGGCACAGGTGAGAATACAAGAGTGACGTCACCAGTATTACTTCTAATATTTTTAGAAATAAAATTCCTTATTTCAGATTAACTCGAGAACTCATTTCATTTTAATTTTAGTATTTTATTGTGCATCGTGCACTTTGGCTTTTAGTAGCCGTTTGTAGCGCTGCAGTACAGCTAGGTTAAGGTTACAGCAAGGTTAAGTCATTTGAGTCTGATTTCCATCAACCACATCCTGTGTGTTTTGTACCTGTAGAGGACTGAGGTTGCAGTAGTAATCTTGTATGATCTTGGGTGGCAGATCTTGAAGCACATCATCCTTCATTCTCCTCAGGAGAAAGGGCAGAACCTGTCTATGGAGTGCTTCCATTGCCAGCACACCTGAAAAACACACACCATGTTATTTTAGACTAAAAAGATATGCATGTAGTGATTCAAGTCCAGATCTAAAAGAGCCCCAGAATGAGAGGTCAGAGATGCTAAAGAGGATAATCACACCTGCTTCCTGTTCACGCGAGGAACTTTTAGCATCTCGACTGGCAAGGATGGGCTTCCCATAGCGGGCAGCAAACTGGCGTTCAGTGCCAAGAAAGCCTGGCATCAGGAAGTCAAAGAGAGACCACAACTCCAGAACATTGTTCTATAAAAAAAAAAAAAAAAAAAAAAAACAAATCAAAAAAAATTCTACTTCAAAAAAAAACTTTTTTTTTTTTTTTTTTTTTTTTTAAAGACAAAAGACATGTTCAAAAGAATTTCAAAAATGCTATTCTTTTGGACTTTTTATTCAAAGAATCCTTAAAAAAAAAAAAAAAAAGTGTATTATAGTTTTTTGAGCAGCAAATCATCATATTAGAATGACAAAAGCACATGACACTGAAGACTGGAGTAATGATGCTGAAAATTCAGCTTTAGCATCACAGGAATTATTTAAATGTATTTTATTCAGTTTTGACGGCCCCAGATTACTGTTGTTCAAAGAACTGCTCGTTGAAACATCAAAACTTAAAAAATCTGGAAAAACTTGGCATAATTATAAAGATTAAAGCCTCCAGCTTCGTTATTTGACCACTGTTTATGATAAAATGAGGTTGTAGTGACAATTTCTTAATTTATGTCAGGAGTGCAAAATAATCGATCTGTAATGAACAATATTTCGAATGGAATATCAACAAGAACCAAAAGCCAGTCACGTCTTCTCAGTTTTATTTGTGGTCATGCACTAAACCGCATCCATTCGGGCTCTTAGTCCAAAAGTGCGCATATTTGTCCAAAAGTGCACAGAATAACATTTCTATTCATTTCTCACTGAATTATGCTGATCTGAAGAACTGAATGACATTCAGAGCAATTTCTGTGTCTGTTGCTTCCTGCTGCACATCACCTATGATCTCAGAGCCCTCTCATTCGCTGTACAGCTGTCAATCATCTTACGTTACCCAATGTGACAACAATCCTGCCACATCTGGTCACGCTGTTTAGTGCACTTCCTCGTTCCCATCTCTCAGTTGTAACCATTGCCAACACGTGAAAACTAAGCTAATAAACGCACGATTACGATGGCATATGGTCTGTGTGTTTTGCATGCGATTTGGTGTATTTTCATATGAATAAAGAACGTTTCCAACAACATGCTAAGCAGGTGTAGTGATTAGCTCCATATAAAATGCTAAATATAAAATTTTAACATCATTGAACATCACTGAAACCCACATTATACCGCGAGCGGAAGTAAATACAAGCACTCGCTGGTTGTTTAAATGATACTAGGTTTGAATGTAAAGTGGGATGATTGTGGTGTTGATGGCCAATTCAGAATGCCTGAATAACAGACCAATAACAATGATAGCATCTTATCTTAGCATTCGCTAAAAACTCACGACATGCCATACAATATGCTTCATAAAATGCATAATTTTAGAGATTTCATCCTCAGATTTGAAATGAAGCATGACCACACATGTGGCTTCTTTAGTTGTGGTTCTAAGTTGTTATACTACAGTCACACAATATTTTTATACATTTTTAAATGTATTAATTTTTTTATTTTCGTTTTAACGTTTGAGCATGCATATGCATATTATATATATATATATATATATATATATATATACACATACATACATACATACATATATATATATACATATATATATATATATATATATATATATATATATATATATATATATATATATATATATATAAAAACAGTGAGTAATTCTGAGTCTTGAATTGTAAATTAAGCGTTGGCTTTGATACGTTACTTTTGTGTATATTCAAAAAGACTTGCGAGCAGCAGCCCTTTTGTTTGGGGTATGTCAAAATGCCCCACTTGCTAAAATGGGGGGGTGGCAGGCAAGGGGTTAAATTGTAATAATATTTCACAATATTATAGTGTTTACTGTATACAGATAAAAATATAGACATTTTAAAATTGACCACAAAATTTTGAACAGTAGTGTATACAAGCCACTCAAGAGCTCAGTTCTCACCTGAATGGGCGTTCCTGAGAGAATTATCCTATAGTTGGCAGTTAACTGCTTGATCGCTTTGGAGAGTTTGGTCTTTCCATTCTTAATGACATGACCCTCGTCAAGGATACAGTAATTAAATTTAATATCCCTGTATGGGAGAAACAGCATTGAATTAAGAAAGCTTTCCTTCACCCCCACTGTATGTGAATGATAAACAAGAAAACAGCAAGTTTCTACCTGAAAAAGTCAACGTCATTCCTCACAACATCATACGAGGCAACAATAAGATTGTGTTTCTTCACCTGGTGCTGCAACCTGCATAGAATGAAAAACAAAAATCATACATGCATTTCCTATTCCTTTTTTTTTTAAACCATATGACGAGTCAATATTCACTGAACAAGCGCTTTATGATCATACCGTGCTCTTTCCGTAGGGGGGCCAGTATAGTGCAGAGGATTCAGATACTCTTTAGAGCAAAACTTCCCAACCTCATCCACCCAGTGACCTGTCAGGGTGGGTGGACAAACCACTATGGAGGGCAAAGGGCAACAGTCAGGAGCCTTTGTCTTCGTGTACTCCTGAGCCCTACACACACACAAAAATTATTTGGCAAATAAAGTCTTGTTTTAACATAAAAAGCTGCACTATGAAGGATGAGGACGATTTGGGGTGTACCTGAGGAAATGATCGCCAGCCAGAATACAGATGGACTGCAAGGTTTTACCCAGACCCATATCATCACACAAGATCCCATGAAGCTTGTACTTGTTCAAAAAGGCCAGCCAGTTCACACCATCCTACAATAGAGAACAGAAATTCTTTAAAAATGAAACTCGTTCGGATTTAAAATTACCAGCAATAAATGCAGTCAAACGTTTTATATTCAAGGTTCTCCATGCAACCATTTTCCAGGACATTTTCAATTTTACTACGATGGGAATAAAAGACAAAGATCATGCCAAATATTCCTCTCCAAGTCTTTAAAAGGCGTACAATTTATTGCCTTGACATAACTAAAAAAAAAAAAAAAAAGTCAATTACCTTTTCTTTTTATTTTGTGGTGGAAACAAGCTTCCATAGTCATAATGCATGATTTAAGAGCTCATATTAATAGTTTTTAATACAAGCTCTTAAATCATGCATTATGACTATGGAAGCTTGTTTCCATAAAACACAATTGTGAGTTTATCAAAATTATGTGATTAGGTAGATGCTTACCAGTTAACATTCACGGCATACATTTCAGCAGGTAATAGCATTAACTAACTATGACCGTGTGTCTGCTTCCCGAACAAGCTTCCAGTTTAAATCTAGACTAAAAACACATCTCTTTACTATGGCATACATACATTTATACTATTCAAATCAGTAAATGATTGTTAGGCTGCATTAACTAGGTCAACCGGAACCGGGAACACTTCTCATAACACCTGATGTACTCGTTACATCATAAGAAGAATGGCATCTACGCTAATGTTCTCTCTGTTTATCCCGAGGTTTACTGCAGTCAACCGGACCCGGGCCGTATCCAGATCAGATGGTGGACCTGCACCTGGACATGACCAACGCATCCCTGAAACGTCTGCAGACAGCATGTCAATTGCTGCATCCACATGACATCCTCATTAAACACGTCTCCGACGTGACGACTCCAAGCTTACGAATATCTATTGATCTAATATGACTTCTGACCTGTAATGTTGCCAGAATCATAATCATACACTACTTGTTTGTCGGCCAGAGGAGACCTGACACCCCGACTGAGCCTGGTTTCTCCCAAGGTTTTTCTCCATTCTGGCCCTGAAGGAGTTTTGGTTCTTGCCACCGTTGCCTCTGGCTTTTGGCTTGCTCAATTGGGAGGCACTTCAATTTCAACTATTACCGATCTGCCCGCATTGACACTATGATAGTTGAAATTGGTGAAAACTGTGATGTTATCCGGCTAGAGTGACTGTACAGCCGAATCAAATTCTGTTGCATTATTTTCCTGTTAACACTGTGAAGCTGATTTGAAACGATCGGCATTGTAAAAAGCGCTATATAAATAAAAGATAAAAAGATGACTTGACTAACTGCTACAACTGTCAACACCAGACTAAAAATCATTCAAAATACTTCTCACTTGTCAAAAATCAGCATCCCTACAACTAGCAGTAATTGTTTGGGCCAGCGATAATCTTTATACTTGTCCGGGAAAATATTTTTTTTTTTTTTTTTTTTTTTTTTTTTTAATCATTTCTTTAATTGAGTGGGAACCCTGCATATTAAAGTTCTGTATTTCCACCATTTCATTCTTAGAAGGATCTGCCAAAAAATAAAACAGACATTTTCATGGACAGAACTGTGAAAAGCAAAAAAAAAAAAAAAAAAAAAAAAAAAAACACACCTGTTGGTATTTCCTGAGCTCTGCTTTGATGGGCACAGGAATCTTGTAATTTTCCAGTTTCCTCCCATCCAGCAGCTGCTCGAGGAAGTGTCGCTCTCTGGCCTTCTGCCGAATTAGATCTTCAGACATTGACGGTGGGTCTGGGATTCCAGCCTGAAAGAAAGGGGGAAAAAAAATTAAAAATAAAAAGAGACTAAGACGAAAAGGAAAACAGCTGCACAGAAGTTATGCAACAAGCAACCCACACATACTGAGAAAGCAGGATGTCTAGCATTATTAGAAACTATGAAAAGTATAAATGCTGGACTGTGCTGGTTACTGATTGCTCACCTCAAGAGGAAGCAGTCGGATCAGAGTAGCAAAGCATTGTGTGGCCATGAATCGGATGCTGTCACAGGGGTCACTCATACGGCCCAACACAGGGACCACCAACAGCACAATGTAGGGCACAATATCCACATCCAGCTGTTCCATCACACCTGGACATGTGCTCAGGGAATACATTTATGTTCTGAACACATTTTAAATGTTTGTACACTGCTGTATAAAAGTTTGGGGTTGGTAAGATTTTATGTTTTTGAAGTCTCTTACGCTCACCAAGATTACATTTAAAATCAAAAATACAGTAAAAGTAATTTATTCCTATGATTGCAGACTGCTGAAAACTCAGCTTTGCCAAGTCACATGACCCTTCAGAAATCATTCTAATACGCCAATTTGCCACACCAAGAAATATCAATGTTGAAAACAGATTTAAAACAAATTTAAGGATTCTTGGATAAGTTCAACAGAACAGCATTTATTTGAAAAATATTTTGTAACAATAAAATCTTTACTCTCGTTTTTGATCAATTTAATGTGACCTTGCTGAATGAAAGTATTTAAGTGAAAGTTCACCCAAAAATTAAAATATCATAATTTACTCTCCCTCATGCCATTCCAAATCATAAGACTTTTGTTCATCTTTGGAACACAAATTAAGATATTTTAAATGTCCCTCCATTGAAAGTCTATTCACCTCAAACTCTGATAATTCAAAACATTCGTAAAGGGATAGTGTTATGCCAGCGCACTTGAGCTTCCACAAGAACCAGTGAGGTTTGTTCTCGCTCATCAAACATGTATGGTTGAGCTTCTGTTTATGGTCCCTGATCAATGTTTATATAAAAGCCTACATTAAATCTGTTCATCAAATAAAGCAATCATGTCTCTTCAGAGGACTTGGATTAAACCAGAATTTTCAGTTTTGGGTGAACCATGTCTTTAAATTTCCTAAAAATAAATAATCTTACTGACCCCAAACCTTTGAACTGTACTGAGTCTTCCTCAAATTATGCACCTTGGTGAAATACAGAGGCATTTATAATACAAGAAAATGGCTAGAGGCATCATGTGGCACAGAGGATACAGGCCATGGCTTCGATGGCTCCCTCCTGCTTGGTGTTGTCATCAATAGCACCCAACCAGGGCAGCACACGTCCCAGGAACACATTCATGGTCTGCATAGTAGCGATCTTGCTGAGCACGCCCACACAGCGAGCGGCCATGTGACGTACAGCTGTGTATGGATGCTGCAGACAGGTGCACAGGAAAGGCAGCTGCCCCACCAACTGCAGATATAGAGACAACAGGAGAACAGCTGTAATTGCCAATGTTCGTGTAGTTTGATGCAAGGCGTTCTTGAAAGTTGTACGTGTACATACTACAGGGATGAGCTCTTGAGACATGGCTCCTGCTGTGACCTCTAGCACCTGCAGAGAGTTCACAAGCTCCTGAGCAATCGAGTCTCCCTGCTTCAACAACTGGCTGGAATCTGCAACAAACAGACACAAAAGGAGAAGCTGGAAAAGCATATTAACAAACATTCATCTGAAATATAAAAGTTTTTCACTTTGCTCAAACTTTAAGAAACATTAAAATTACCAAATCCCTGAGAATTCAGCGCATTCCTCAGCGGACCAGTCATAAACTCCCACAGATATGGCAATGTTTGTGTCAACTCCTGACCGAAATGCCTAGCAACTGTCATCAAGCAGAACTCTGCCCCTCTCCTCTGGATAAGATATGGCTTCTTGCTCTACGTTAGAATTACAAAGAGACTCTTAGCATCAGTCATGAGATCATTGGGAAGGAGACAGTGATGCTACGAATTACAACACTGTAAATACCTCGTCTGTTTCTGTAGTAACGCTGCCTCCGAGGGGCAGGTCATTGTTGGTGTTGGTTTTGGAAGCTTTGGGGGTGGGTCCCCTCTTACTGGTGATGGCAAAAGCTGCTTTCTGATGCCGGTAAAGAGTGATGATGCCCTTTGTTTTGTTCACCATATGATGCATTGCATCCTTCTCTGCCACAGACCCTGCAGGACAAAGTAAATACATGTCTAAAACACATGAAACAACAGAGCTCACATTTTAAATGAAATGCCAACATTCAAATTAAATAGGATGAATCTGGACAATGCTAATATAATTAAATTATTATAAAAGAAAGAAAAGGGGAAAGAAACAAACAAACAAACAAAAAAACCCCACTCTACTACCACCACGACCACTACTAATGGACCTTATTCTTTAAATAAAAGCAGAATAAAATTAGTATAACTTTTTGTTCATAAAGCCATTCTTTACATTAAAGGGTTAGTTCACCCAAAAATGAAAATTACCCCATGATTTACTCACCCTCAAGTCATCCTAGGTGTATATGACATTCTTCTTTCAGACGAACAAAATTAGAGTTAGAGTTATATTAAAAAATGCCCTGGCTCTTCCAAGCTTTACAATGGCAGTGACTGTTGGGTCATTTTTTGTCAGTTATTGCTGGGCCTGTGCTTTCCTTCTGTGTGGTTTTGTCTGCAGTGTAAATGTTTCTTACACAAACGCATCGATTTGCTTCAGAAACCCTTTAATAACCCCCGGAGCCATGTGGAGCAGATATGATATATAGATGCACTTTTATGGACTTCAAATATGACCCAATAGTCACTGCCATTATAATGCTTGGAAGAGCCAGGACATTTTTTTTAATATAACTCTGATTGTGTTCGTCTGAAAGAAAAATTTCATATACACCTAGGATGGCTTGAGGGTGATTACTTAAATTTTTGGGTAAATTAACCCTTTAAATTGAAAGGGAAAAACAATTTATCCACAAATTCGTTCTGCTTGGGTTTCGTAAATAAGGGCGGCAAATGAAAATATGAAAGCTATTGTGTTCCTTTCACCTTTACTGCTCTCTTGTATTGCTGGAGTGCTGGTTGGCGGGACAGGACAGGCAGCGCTAGGGGTGAGCATCGGATCTACACACACCGAGCTGCAGAGATTCTTCACAATCTTGGCATTAGGACAGGGAGATCTGGAAGCGCACAGCTGCAGCAGACGAGCGATGTTGGAGGCTGCGTAACCCTGAACGAGTATGTTCTCTTCACGGCGGGCCGCCTCCATCAGGGGTCTGACCAAAGGATTGAGTTTATCCGGCAGCATGGCCAGTCCCACCACAGCACAGGCAGTGAAGGTGTGAACTCTCAGCTGCAGCTGCTGCCATTCAGCACTGGTCTCACTCACAGTGGAATGAGCCTGCAGCCTCTTGCTGTCCAAAGGCTGGAACTGACGGGACTTGAGGTTCAGAGAAGAGGTGCATTCTGAGAAGATGGTGGTCACCTAGAGAAAAATCAGGAGATGAATAAGTCATCAGTTTAAAAACAATCCAAAGTGGCATACAGTACATGAATACCTTGCCATCTACTGCTTTTTAAGTAAGCATCCAAACAGAAATGGATAGTTTTTTTTGTACTACTGCTACTACATATAATTAGTATAGTGTTATAGATAAATTATAATTCTATATTTAGTTATACACAGTCCAGAATGGACCTAATTCTTGAAATAAAAAGCAGAATGCTCTAGAACTTGAGTCTGGGCTTCTTTTAGCATCTTTTACTAACCAGCTCATTGGCCTGATCAATTGTGAACACAGCAGAGTTGATTCGTTCAGTCACGTCAATTTGGGCGTCAGCCAGCAGTGCTATGAGCTGTTTGCATTCATTCTGCATGCGAGTAAAAGGAATGGCGATCTCATCGTAGTAGAGTTGTTCTGAGAGGATGGTCAGCAACCGGGGCTGAACCACGCTGGATAACAGCTCACACTCCTGTGATGCAGGACAGCACGTCATTAACATGTTTAAAAAAGAAACCCAAGACTGACCCTCTCCCTTTCTCACCTTCTGAAGGCCTGCCCACTCACAGATCACCATAGAAACTGCAATCCGCTGCAGGGCCGATTTGGAATTGAGATGGAACAGTAAAAGTTGAGCTAGAGACTCGGCAGGCCGGAGTTCCTGAGAAGAGCTGTTCAACCGAGGGTCACATATACAACTGCACAGCGCCCCCAGCAGCCTAAGAGGACACAAAGTAGTCAGACTCAAATATGGCACAAAAAAAAAAAAAAAAAAAAAAAAGTTTCAAGAATCCCCCCACACTCACTTTGCAGCCATTAGACGTGCACGTGTCACCACATAGTCTCGTGTGGCAGGGTCTTCGGTAATAGTCTCCGCTCCACCAATGTATTCCTGGACCGTTTCCTTGACTGGAACAGATCCCTGCCGGGTCTTCCCAGAAGCCTTCTCCTGCGGATTAACAGAATGAAGCTCAGAGCGATCTGTTTTTGGATGTGTGGGAAGTGTGAAGGTTGTAGGCTGGATTAGTCTCAGCCTCAGACAGTATGCCCACGGTCCACCCACATTCTGTTCGCTGATCGTCTGATGCATACTGCACAGAAGAAGAAAAAAAAACGGGAAAAAAAAACAAACAAACTGGAAAGCACTTTCTCACTCGGGAGAGCTCTAATCTGAAGTGTAAAGTCTGCTTTGTTTGAGTCATGTCTGTACTTATTACTTTTGGACAAGCAGAAAGTTACACTACTGTTCAAATGTTAGGCATCAAAGTACAGTACTGATTAATATTTTAATCAATATAGTGCATCCTTGCTCAAAAAGTATGATTTTTTTTTTTTAGATAACGATAAATTACTGGTTAACTGAAATTACATGTTAAGAGATTTTGACCACCACCCTCACCTTTAAGCGTGCTTTCACTTCCAGCAGCATGTTGGGGTCTATTGGTATGTGTGATGCTTGCATCATCAAACAGAGCCAGGCACCCATCCAAGGACAGCTGGCCGCCACCACATACTGCTGTGGGGCCTGTCGCAACAACTCCCCCCACACCTAGAAAAACATCAACATATTAATAAACTAATTAAACATATCAATCAGACAAAACATTAATAGAATGGAACCGAGTGGGTTTCAGTGGGCAACACCTTCTGTATCAGCTCTAGGATCTCTTGGTTGCTCTCCAGAATGCAGGACTGAAAGATGTGCCTTAACATGTCCTGCATGATGGGATTCAGCCACACTGCACAACTCTAAAGGCAACATTTTTAAATCAGAGCAGGAAATGGGAAAGATGAAATTCTTGAAACTAAAGACGTCAAACGCTGCATATTTTGATTTTACTGTGCAACCCTAGTTAAAAAGACGTCTACTTTTATGTTGATCATTGCTATATGCCAAATACTTCCTGTAAAGGTGTGAGACTTTACACAAAATATCTAACCTGGTCAGCTTTAGAAAGCAGGGTGAAGAGGGTTTCTAGGGCAGCCCGACGAACAGAAGCAATGGTATGTCTGAGGAACGGCCACACTCGAGGAACCAACACTGTCAGAGACTGTTGCGTGCTGGGAAAGACCAAAAAATAAATAAATACATTTATTTTCCCATTGACTGGCAAGAAAAGTGGTGTTAAAGGGATAGTTCAGACAAATGAAAATTAGTCCATGATTTACTCACCCTCAAGTAATTCTAGGTGTACATGACATTCTTCTCTCAGACGAATACAATCGGAGTTATATTAAAAAAATTCCTGCCTCTTCCAAGCTTTATAATGACAGTGAATGGCTGTTTCTGTTTTGAAAGCTTAAGCAGGCCTTTATTAACACCTAGGATGGCTTGAGAGTGAGTAAATGATGGGCTAATTTAAATTTTTGGGGGAACTATCCCTTTAACAGCAATAAAGATGAGAGCTCCTTTCCTTTAAATAGAGATCTAACCTGCACTGGCGGACCTGTGGGTAAGTGAGCAAAGAGGACAGAAGGGTCATGATGCTGTTAGTTGAGGCTGTGAGATCGTCCAGCTCCAGCAGAGCATTCCACAGTGTGTCCACGATGAAGGGAACCTATTCAGCACACACAGGGGATTTAGACATTAAATGTTGTCAAAAATATCAATACTCCTTTCTACAGTATCGATACCAGCTGCGCTTTCTTGCTCTCCTCTCCAACCGACAGCGAGTTGACGCGTACCGCCTCCTCTCATTCACTCCGGTTAAATAGTGTTGGTGTGACAGGTCTGAATTTCATGCAGGATTGCACACAATTCTACTCATTCCCACAGATTTCGCACTCACGCATACAAAATGTAAAGCCACTTCTGACATGCAAGTGCAAAAATGAGCTCCTTTTGCCAGCTTATCAATAGTCGGAAAATACACTAAAAAATAATGTCACAATGTCCAATGGGGAGTATTACCGTGAACACAGTCGTAAACAGTTCAGGAAGAACGTGTAACAGAGCAGTATTTTATTTGGATCCATGCGTGCGTAACATTGGATAATCTTCATTGTAAAAAAAAATAAAAAAATATGTTAGACCTACCTGAAAAAATAAAGCAGTCCATTTCATTTGTATCTGTATTCTACTGTAAGCAATTTGTTTTTGTATCTGTTCTTATTTTATTACCGTTTACTTGTCTTTTTAAATTTAATTCACCATTTGAAAATCAAGCTTCCTTGTGCTGTGTAAGCTATTGTAACAAAACTACCCCATTGTAAAAATACATCAAGTTAGCAAATATTTGTGAGATAATTGTAATGGTAATTGATCCAACGCTTATATATGAAAAAAAAAGCTTAAAAGCTTTATCATAAAAAGTGGTTTCTTCAGAAGAAATTTGATTGCCTAGACTTTCAATAGATGACAACACTAATAGATATACAGGCATTAACCCAGAGAAATTACTGTGCAGCTAGATTTAAGAATGACTTAAATGTGTTGGAAAATTTATTTCCCTGCACAGTGGCACTGTCAGTGACAGATCGACTGGCAGACTATTTAATAATTTAAGAATATCAGCATCTGATAAGATGACATGCTCTCTATATAGATCTGCACTGACTGTCAAAAACAAATTAACTTTGAGCTCAGACCTTAGCAGGCTGTAACTGAACCAATCCATCCACCACAGGGATCAAAGCTGCTGCTGCCACAGCACGAACATCATCATCCAGATCCCGCAGGCCTTCTGTAATGGCAGGAAGAACCCGGGGCAGGAGCGCGGCGATCAAATCCTAAGGTGTGAAGGTCAAACTCAGGTCACACTACAGCACAAATGTGACTTTACTCTTACTGCTGTAATTGTTGTGAGACTTAATGTCCACAGCTTCAAAAAAAAAAAAAAAAAAAAAAAAAAACTAGCACAGCGTTTACTGGAGCAGTAAACACTGAGTTTACTGCTCCAAAAAATATATATTAAACACTGCAACGTTTCATCCATCAGGTCTTCATCAGACACAATACCCTTGTGGAGATAGATGCAACTATATAAGCACAGGTGATAATACTCAAGGGCATTGTGCCCGATGAAGACCTGATGGACGAACGTTGCAGTGTTTAATATATATTTTTTGGAGCAGTAATTACAGCAGACATTACTCTTCTTACCACTTTAAATCTCAGTCAATAAGAATGTAAGGCTTCACCTGTCTGACAGCAAGAACATATTTGATGCCCAGCAGGCCTCCGTGTCGAACTTCCCACTGGTCTTCAGTTAGCAGCTTAAGCAAAATGTCCACAGTCATGGCAACGCCACTGTTCGCCATGTGCCTCAAAGCCACACCCAGAGTCTGGGCACACGTCTCTCTGACAGGTGCAACCACCTGGAAAGTTAAGAAAAGGAAGTGCTTCAAGATGAGACCAAGAAAGTGAAAGCCATGCCATAATAATAATAATAATAATAATAATAATAATAATTAAAAAAAGATTATTTTGGTAAGAGTAATCTGTCGATTTTTTTTTTGTGTGGTAATAAAAATAGACCCAAGCAAACAGTAGAATGACTTAAAATACATATATAACAACAAGGCAAAATAGTTGTTTCGAATAAAGTATCAAAATAAAGTAATCATATTATAGTTTTATAGAAAAACAGTGTCTACATTATGCATTTTAACAATCAACTTATGTCCATGACGGATTATAACAAATGCCTGCACAGGGTGCAAACGGCCTGGTGTTACACTTTACAGTAGACTAAAATCATGGTTTAATATTGGCCAAACGATATTTAATTCAAATGTTAACTAAATATTTGGCAACTTTTTAAAAATAGAAACACTACAGCCAATGTAATTTTTTGAATAAGAACATGTGGGCATCAAAACATGCAAACTCAGAGGGAGCGTTTAGACTCATTTTGAAATCGCAATGACCAGTTTGCAAATTTAGAAACATATAATGATGTATGTGTCGTCATAGGTTTATAAATGATTTACCTTCAAAATCTGATGAAATGGCACACATTGCGCACCCATATCAATGTTACAAGCAACTCAAACTCACAGCATATGCAGAGATAGAGTATGAGGCGTGCTTCACACATGTAAATAACAGTTAATGTGGAGCAGCATCTGTGAACGCGCCCTTCAGACGCACAGAACCTACACGCATGTAAATAAAGCACTAATAGCATTATCTATGCTGTAGTATGTTTTTAAATGGTTAATACATTGTGCAGCCTTAGAAAACGCCGGTCTAATTATGCGGTTCATGGATTCTTGTAAGTGGAATTTCCGTTATTTTGCCGGATACCCGACATGGGTAAATTGCAAACAAGGAATTTTTTTTTAGAATCAAGTACTCGAATTGAATCAAGGAATTGTGACATACATACCATACATAAATTGAATACAAAAATAATGATAACTTACAAAAATTGTGATGCTGACACACTGTGCAATTACAGGTTCCAATGTCAGTCTTTTTCAGCCACTCAACAGGGGTACAGGCACTAATAAACAAGAACTTGTTACAAGATGACAAACCTCATCTGATACAAAGTCTCCGAATCTGTCCAGAGCGAAGACGCACAAAAGCCGGATGACCAAATCCTCTAGCCACTCCTGGTGCTGTCGCTCCATCTGAGAACGTAGAAGGCATCAAACATCAGACACTGCACATTTTCACTGTCAGAGTTTAAGTTCAATGAGCTGGTGAACACCTGTTCTGCTGTACTGCCAACAGTCTTTCCTCCACCAGCACCATGACACTTCAGCACTTCCCTCAGCCCCGTGCCGGCACCGTGACGAATCTAAACATGCCAAATAAAAACTCAGTGACCAACCACTACTCCTTTCACTATAACCACACATAGAAATAACTTCTGTTCACATGCAACTGCAAACAAGATCCTTTGTCTCTCAAAAAGCACAAGACCAGCAGGAATCAGTGTCGTCGTTAACTAAAACTAAAAAAAATGATCTGCATTAACTGAAAAACATGAGAAATGTAAACACTTAAAATGTAAATGTTGCCTTGACAAATAACTGAAAAGAAATAATAAAAGATTAAAAGGTAAAGCACTACAATAATTAAACCGAAATGGAAATAAATTCAAAATAAAACTAATAAAATTACAAAAAGCTAAAATGAATAAAAAAGCCAATTCATAATTTATAAATTAATAAATACTATAATAGTATTAAAATAACACTGACAGACATGGCAGCTAGAGATAAATCACTGCTCCATTTTAGATAAATTGCAATCTCAACCAGGCCTGGGAGACTGAATACATTGAATATTTATGATATACATTCGCAATGATTTTACCGGCAATATAATTTCGCATTGTGAAATATAGCAATATTTTAATGCATTTTTTATTGATCCATTAATTTCCAGAAGCACTGATTCATTCGATTGGCTGTATGATCCCTTCGGGAAGTTTTCAGGATGTGGGTGGGATTTTAGCTATAATAGATTTGTTCTGTTTAATGTGTTTTTTTTTTAGTACCTCCCACGAGGGGTTGAAGAGGTCATTGCACAGTTCATCACAGAAGCTTTCCAGGGGCCATTCCTGAGTCTGTGAAATAAAAAAAACTACTATTAGACTGGCACAAAAGGACGTGTTGAATGTGAACAGCTCAATATGTGAAAGAAAAAGCAAGCATGTGTGCAAGTCTCACACCTCCTCACATAAACTGGAGTTATCAGGGACATTATCAATTAAGACTTTGCTGTCGGTTGCTGGCTGCTCAATGACTACGTTTGTGGTTTTCCGTCGTTTCTCCTCTGGCTCTCCCTCAAAACTGTCATTGCTGTGGCAGAGGAACATAAGAGCAGTGGTCAGACTGACCGCCCACATCCCCAGAAACAGTCATTATCTTTAAAGTCAACATGAAACACTGTTTATAGGGCTGGGAGTCTCCAGGTACATCACGACCTGATTCTGAAAATGATTAATTGAATGCATTTAGGGGTGCAAATCTTTGACACGTGAAGGTGGCTGCATAAACCATAAAAAGACTAGAATAAGTCTGCTCTCACACACTAACAGAAAAAGCAGGTATGATAACCTAGCATCACTGTGAAAATTCAATGCTGCAGACAATTGTGATTCATGTATAAAACCTTTATATTAAATTTAAATATAAAATGTTCATTATCCATAAAGTTGCTTGGTTGTCCTGGCTAATAATGGCAGCCCAAAATTTGAAGCCCAAAAAAAAAGTCCATCCATCATAAAAGTAATCCACACGGCACCGGGGGGTTAATAAAGGCCTTCTGAAGCGAATCAATCTTTTTTTGTCCATCTGTTGAAAGTCTAGGCAATCAATTTCTTCTGAAGAAAATCACTTTATATGATAAAGCTTTTTATATAAACGTTGATCAATTACCATTACAATTATCTCACAAATATTTGCTAACTCAATGTATTTTTACAAAAGGGGGAATTTGGTTGCAATAGCTTACACAGCACAAGGGAACTTGATTTTCAAATAGTGAATCCAATTTAAAAAGACAAGTAAACAGTAATAAAAGATCAAAAACAAAATTACTAACAATAGCACAAATAAATACAATAGAATAAAGAAATGAAATAGCAGGGCTCAACATTAAGCCCGTTCATGTGCTTTCAGTCATTCACTTGTCAGAGTAAAAAAATTAGCTTGTCCGAAGATTTTTACTTTTTGTGTTGTAAATATAATTTATTCTGAAGCAATATTCTCACCAGTGTTCAATCAGCTTTGACATTTAAATCTGCATATTTGTGATATTTTTACCTTTTATAAAGGGCATTTTTCCCCAATATTATTAAATATAGGCCATGCACCAGCTATGCTTCATTTTATATTCTTAAATTTGATCAATAAATTGAATTAGAATAAGACACTTACCAATCAAATTAAATAATTTACAATGAAAAATTACAACTGCATTAAATAATGTTTTAAGATTGTTTTAAATATTTTTTAAATATACAAATAAGAGATGTTGGAAAGAATGTTTAAACTAAACTGTCAGTAGGTGTCAGTACGTTATATATTATATTATATATCATCCACTATCAAGAGGCACTTACACTAAATTAATGCAGAATCATTCTTGCATCTTAGCGATTCCCTAGTTATTTATTTATTTTTATTGACATTTTAATCGTCTGGTCGGGCAAGTAAAATTCTAAAAAAAATAAAAAAAAATAAAAATCCACTTGTCCCGTTCGAGTCCTGAAATAGACTGCTTTTTTCCCCCAGGTAGGTCTAACAGTAGGTAAGAAACTATTTAATTTTTTACAAATGAAGATTATCCAATGTTATTTTTAAATGATTACTTTTTTTTTTTTTTTACTCCGATTAATCCATTAAAGTTACACAAGTTAATCAGCCAAGAGCAGTGAGTGATCGTTTGTCTTTGAATAACATTAACACAAGAGAGCGGCACGTTTAGTCGGCTGCTGTCCCTTTAAGACCTGACGCACGCATGGATCCAAATAAAATACTGTTCCTGTTACACATTCTTCCTGAACTGTTTACGACTGCGTTTACGTTAATACTCACCAAGATGGACATTGTGACATTATTTTTGAGTGTATTTTCCAACACTAATAAGCTGGGAAAAGGAGCTCATTTTTGCACTTGTATGTCAGAAGTGGCTTTATATTTTGTACATGCGTGCGCTTCAGATGGCAGCGCGAAATCTGCAGGAATGAGTAGAATTATGTGCAAACCCATGCAAAATTCAGACCCGTCACACAAACACTATTTAACCGGCGTGAATGAGAGGAGGCGGTGCGTGTCAACTCGCTGTCGGTCGGAGAGGAGAGCAAGAAAGCGCCGCTCGTATCGATACTGTAGAAAGGAGTATCGTATCATTTCAGATATTTCAGTATCGATACATATCAGAATAGCGATATTTGAGTAATTTTTGGGTGAAATATCCCTTTAAAAGAGGTTGTAAAATAAAGCATGTGCAGCCTCTGTGTCGGTTTTATGAAAGCAGTTATACCCAAAATTGTTAATAGTACAGGGTAAATAATTGTCCATTTTGATTTTGTGTTGACTTAAAAAAAAAAAAAAAAAAAAATCAAAGAACAAAAGGAAATGCAAATCTATTAGCTTTACCTCTTCTCATTAGGATCCGTGTCTCTGGATCTCTGCTTTGCTACCAGTTTTGCCATCCTCTTGGCCTTGTTCTTCTGTCGATTGCTCATGCCTGGACGAAACTGTGAATCAATGAGCTCTGCAGCTGGCTAAAGAGGAGAAGACAAAACTGAACATTTTAATATGACAAGTGCCCTGATTAGACCTGGCATCATGTCTGAACGACATTAAACAATCACAATATAGCTGAAATGATTCATGCCCATTCACCTTCTCCTCTAATGTGAGCCTTTACACTTTTGTAGTAAGAAATTCCCAGCACAACTCACCAAATGGTTGCGTGAGAAGTGACAGCCCAGGCCTTTACCAGGCTGTGTTCTGTTGGTACTGGAGGCACAAGCGTCCTCCAAGTCCTCATCATTAAAAAGATCCTCAGTGTTCATGCCGATCGCAGCGCCCATATCCAATCCCAACTTCTTCTGCAACTGCTTTCTCTGCCGGGCCAAACGCTCTTTGGGATCAGTCTCACCTGAAGAACGGAATGCAATCATGACTTAGAAAGTCAAAACCAACAAAGGTGTTCTTTATGGTTCAAGTCAAAAATATGATACTCTGGTCTCTGGAAATCACCCATTTTATTGTCTACCTAAAAATCACAATCACTTGCATAGAAAGGTAATAGCACCAATCAATGTGTTATCATTCATGTTTGGTGCACGGTTAAAGTTCACACAAGTTTAATAAACAACACTTACGAAATGACAAATTAAGGCGTACAACAGAACAGACAAAACATTTCTAGTCAAATTTCTTCCATACAGATATGCAAATAAATGCACCTCTTATCAAATTCTAGGACAAAGACTGTCAAATGTACAATGATGTAATTTCCTTATTACAGTCAAATTGAATGGTATTACATCTCTTTCCTGTAGTTCTAAATATCTACACGTATGCAAAAATTGCATTTGACATAACTGATATCTGTGACACAAAAGGTGCATGGCGAGCTAGATAGCAAAGTTTGAGACAGGTTAGGAATTTGAATAACTCCAAACCCCAAGTATAAACAATAGTAATAACTAGGGGTGTGGCGAGAGCTCGTTCCACGAGATCTCGCGAGACTAAACTGTGATGAGATTTCTCACCACGGTGAAAAGCTGTCTCGCGTCATTTTCATGACGGAGTGTGAGGGTGAAGTTAGGATAGAATATGCCAATGCTATGTTCACATTACCTGACTTGTCATCTTGCACCTCAAACTCCGCTCCTGCAGAGCCAAGCAGCGACGCTCCGTGCTTGAGCAGACGGGAGATATCAAACCTGTAGAAACTCAGCCTGTCTGAAGAGCAGTCCTCTGGAGACATATCTTCTGGACACACCTCTGAGAAGGACAACACACATTAAAGCTCTTGCTCAGCTCAGGACACAGATCAGATAGAAGCTTAAGACTTGTTTGCTTTTAATGTTCCATGTGGCATTATCACTGCAGGAAATTGGTGCTGATTTGCATTAGACTGCATTGATAAAATGTATGACCAGTTACCACAGCAATGTGCCTTCCTGTAAAAATGAAAAAAAAATCCCAAAACCTAAAATTTTGCAATAATGCAATCTGGGAATATTCAGCTCACCGTCTTTTGGCTTTGGAGCCGGGTTCCATTCCGGAATATTCTTCACTATGGCTCCGACAGCCTGTCCTGCTGCAATTCGTGTATCCCAGTTTGGACTTCTCAAGAAAGTTAAAACCTATTGAGGCCAGAGGAAGGGAAAACTAATCAATAATCAGATTCGGAAGGGTCGAAATTCAGCAACGGGCAGGTTTGTTCACACGCAACACACATTAGGCACAAGTGCTTCTAAAAAAAATATATATATATAAAAAATTAAAAAAATTCACGTATTTTAACAAAATTAAGTTTGAACCACTGAGTCACAGGGACTATTTTAACGATGTCTTTACTACCTCTCTGAGCCTTGAAAGTGTTAATTAAATAGCTGTCTATGGAGGGGTCAGAAAGCTTTCGGATTTCATCAAAAATATCCTCATTTGTGTTCCGAAGATGAACAAAGGTCTTACGGGCTGGGAACTACATATACAAAAGTTGCTATAGTAATGATGCAAGTATCAGCATGGTGCCAATGGACTCATACAACAGATCAGCAGTCTGCGTAGAAAAAGAGAACTGGACATTTATTTTAACAAACTAAATTATATACAGTAAATGTATATGGTTTGTACACATCAAATTTCATGCATTTTTCATTAAAAAGCATCTGCTAAATAAATGCCTTATCCAGTAGTGTTTAACAGTGGCGTTTTCACATCACATGACAGCATTGTGAACAACAGATGGCAAGCAGGCTATTTGGAATGCTGCGTGCTAGGAAAGAAGTTTTTCCCGTCCAAATACAAACAAAACACTACTAGTACAACAATACAGACACATTATTCTTTTGAATAGCAGAATCATTTTTATGGGTTTAATGCAGCTTTTGCCATTCAAACTACTAAGTGAGCCTGATGTGTCCCAAAATAAAAAAACAAACCAAAACACGCACCTTTGATAGCAGGTTATTAAGCTCATGTGGGTGAAGCTTAACAACATCTCCCAGCTGCTGAGCAGCTGCTTTACGGGTAACAGGAGTCGTTCCTGTATCCAATAAGATAAATAGACGTTCCAACCTGAAGACAGTGAGAAAAAACAAAAAAAAACAAATGAACAATACAATTCTACAATGTTATAAATGCATCAATTAAGCTGTGGTCACACTAGACTGTGCATGTGAAAATTCTTTGATCACTGCAACAGTCTTTGTTTTTTAGAAACAGTATATTCGTCATAAATAATATAATAATTACACAAATCAACTCCACTTTTCTGCAACACTGTAAACCTGAAGCTGAACATCACAATTTACTGTAAAGATGCTTTGAAATAATGTATATTCTATACAAAGAAAATAGATTCTTAACTTATAGTTTGTGTTTATTTAATAAAGCTAAAGGCTGAGTTATACTTCTGCGTTGGACCTGCACCCTAGCCTCTACGCCTTCGATTTTCATTTATACTTCCGCATCCTTGTCCGCATTGACGTGCAGCTACACATGCAGAGGGAGCATGTGTATCCCTGACGGAGGGATTCTGGCAGACCAATCACAGCGCCATAGGTACGCCATAGGCTACGCGTGCAACACACAGCCTATGATGCAGCTATGACGTACACTCGACGCAGAAGTATAAATCGGGCTTAAGAGGTCACATTGTGACGTATCATTTTTCTATTGGTCACAGCCTCACATGATGAGAGTGTTCAAACTAACTTTCTGAGTACAGTGAAGTTTTTCCACTTGAAATATCCCTCCCACATTGGCATTGAAAAAGTTACATCATGATTGCATTTGTACGTTTTTGTTTAGGTTTAGCTGGGTCTTATGCCACCCTACATTATCAGCGGTTTTGGACACAGTGACATCTAAGGGTGCTTTCACACTTGGTTCGATTGCCTGGACCGAACCAGAGTTCGATTGCTCCCCCCTTCCCCTGCTGGACTGTGTTCATATTATATTATTTGGGTCCGAAACCGGGGTGCATTTGCGTGAAAGCAGCAGCTGCTTACCCTGCTGCTTGGTAACGACAGCGAGCAAGAAGGTGGCAAAATGAATGGCGTTGCTCACCTCACT
Source organism: Paracanthobrama guichenoti (assembly GCA_018749465.1). NCBI lineage: Eukaryota > Metazoa > Chordata > Actinopteri > Cypriniformes > Gobionidae > Paracanthobrama > Paracanthobrama guichenoti. The sequence goes on from CM031955.1 coordinate 33,128,686, forward strand.
TTTCCCATTTTTGTTTTTGAACCATTGGTTGTGTTACCAAAGCTTCAGCAAGTAATGGCACTTGAGTCAATCTGCTGCGAATGTACTGCAAATGCTCTAAAGAACGCTGAAGACAAACAGAAACGAGATCTACAGCTCTCTGCTTGCGGTACGTCAGTCACGCTCATCAGGAAAATGAGTGAAACTCACACAAAACACATTTTTATCAAATCATACGTCATTAATAGCGGTTCACTTCCGCGATTTAGTACGATTGCGTTCACATCAGCAGCGAACCGTACCGGAGTTCACATAAACTGAACCCCAGAGCACGTTTCTAAACGGGTACGGTTCGCGGGTGCGCACCCGAGTTCAGAAGACAGCGTTCACATCATCCAAACGAACCGAACTCTGACGTCAATCGAACCCGGGTGCACACCAAAAGTGCTAGTATGAAAGCACCCTAAAGGTCTGGGGCCCATTCCATGAAGCCAGTCTGGGTGGATAGCCAATCAGAGCACACTACGCTTTTCGGAAGGAGGGGTTTTGTAGTACTGTATGTGAATGATGTGTTTTTTAAACATTATACCAAATACACAAAATAATGATCTTTGAAAACAGCATCATAAGAATGTCCACGTGAGCTTACATATGGTCTCTGTATACCTACATACAGGGTCTAAAATTAACACTCGCCAAGCGGGAAAACGCGAGTAATGATCAGTGTTGGCGAGTATATAAAAGAGGGTCAATCAACAGTTGGCCGACAACATTTTTATGAATTCCAGCAATGCAATGTTGTGAGAACATGAATGTGAAAAAAAAGTGAATGACGCTCAGGACAGTTGACGTGTCAGTGCTGCGTCGTCACGAAAGTTTAAGCCTCGTAACTGAAATATTCAAGCGTATGAAGATGCGAAAGGGAACTCAATTCGTTACTCGTTACTGAAGCGCACGCCCAGAAATCTGCTTCTCAGGCAGCACGCGAATACTGAATAGAGCTTTCCTTCACGTCGCCATGTGCTTAAAGGCATATTCAAACTAAATTATGTCATAAGGCTCATCTTGGCAAGTATCCTCGTAAACAGTCAGTTATCTCAAGTGAATGTAAACAGTTGATAATGAAAATGCATGTGTATCAGTATACTGGATCCATGCAGGTCTTAAAGAGACAGCAGCCTAATATTCCTACTGCGGTCTGTTTTTAATTGTTAATCAAACAACAAAAGACAAAGAACAATCACTCACTTCCTTGAATAACTTTTGTGACTTTAAGGAATGAGCCATTTTTCATATCAAATAAATAAATAAAGGCCTATGGCTGGTAAATGGCAGTTTCTCAAAGTTTCAAGGCATGCGACTGCCTGTTCACTACGGATGTCACACATACCATGAACTCATAATCAAAACCCGAGTTGACAGAGAAAGATGATAATCAGCGTCATGGTACTACCAACGCCTGACTAGGTTGGTTTGGTTGTCAACCCAAAACTAATGCCCTAACCCTGAGTTTGTTCAACTACCATCATGGTACGAGACCATGGATTGCATGAAATCTGTGTGTTAAAGGTGCAGTGTGTGAATTTTAACGCCATCTGGCGGTGAGGTTGTGAATTGCATCACCCAACGCTCACCCCTCCCTTTCAGAGCACATAGAAAAGCTACGGTGGCCGACACAGGACAAAATGTCGTCATTGGAGACAGCAGAGAGCAGCAAGCGTGCCGTAGAGAAGTTTGTCCATTTAGGGCTACTGTAGAAACATGACGGCACAAAATGGTGATTTCACTGTAAAGGGACCCGTGGTGTATGGAGATAGAAACGACTCATTCTACGGTAATACAAACATAACGGTACATCTTTATACTCCACTGTAAACATAGCTATGTATATATTATATTGCATTTCTGTCAATAGAGCCTCATAAATATTACACACTGAACCTTTAACTTTATTATTGGTGATAACTGGTCATGTGATAAACGTGGCTCCGCCCATGGGGGGGCTTCTATAAGGAATAGAAGCTTTCAGCGAGTCTCATTATAATTAATTTCTTAATATGAAAACCATTTTAACAAAAAATAAAAATAGCCCGTAAAAGGTGAAAACAGACCTAGCAGCTTCCCACACACCATCCTGTCAGACGCGTTATATAACGGCACATTAATCTACCGCATCAACTGAAGAGATGGATTAGAAGAAACGAGTGCTGCCTTCGGTCTGTCTGAATGTTAACTATTATCACTGACAGTGCCCAACCCGGAGAGGGATGACACTGCGTGGGGTTAGTCCACTAATCACCCGTGGATTTACACATTAGCCGGAGATTTACCAGGATAAAGTAGAATCGTTATGGCAGACCACAAACTATTTAAGTTGGATTCATAACGCACATGAAATATATAACACAAAACACTACGAATATATGATATACAGCCATGAGATAACGCAATTTGACAGGTTAACATATTGACGTGTTCGCTTGGGGGAGGTTATATTGCTTCTGCAGTGGCTGTGAGGAATTGCATTACTTATTTTTAAATATTAACCGTTTTACCTATAATGTATATCATAAAAGCAACAGCTATTCCGAATTAGAAAATTGACGGAGACACATTTGCCGGCTGCAAATCGACCATAACTCTCCAACTCACCTTGAAACAGCCATTTGAGCTGTTCGGGTGTCCGGGTTGGGATCCCGGCGCGGGGTTCGGGTTCAGGTTCGGGCTCGCGCTGCTGCTGACCGTCGCGTGCGCGGACAGGCCCGATCTCCCGCACACTGCCTCAAAATCGGACTGCTCGCTTATTAAATATCGCCCACAGCGCCCGAAGACGCCGAATAACACCTACGCCAGCGTACAGGTTGATTCAGCCCTCCGCACTACCCCGAAAACGGTATTTTAATCGAATAAACGGGGGGAAATAATTTTGTTGGTCACAAAAGAGAAGCCAGGCGGCTGGTTTTATATGAGGAGCCATCTTGCATTTATTCCTTCATCCATGGTAGGCGCGCTGTGATTGGTTACATGGGCTCCAGCTGACCAATCACAACGCACTTTTCAAAAGGAAGCACACAGGACAAGAAAAAAAAAAATGCTCCGGAAACACGATTTTTAATCTTCTTTCCAGTAGAAATATTTTTATATTCTTTTGTAACGTCACCCGTAATTGTTCCAAATTCATATTTGAGACATTTAATAAAATAATTTCAACCACTGATCTGTGACTTATACATTTCGTAATACCTTATTAACGTAATAAAAATGTAAATGTTCTCTCGCTCTTTACGATTAAGCATAAAACACAGCCATTAAGTCATTATATATCGGATATCGAGTGTATTACAGTTGAACCTAGTCGTCTACAGTAGTTCTGGTAGTTGATGGTGGTTTCTATGTGTGTTTTGCTTCCCTCTCGCGGTGACCCTGAGTATGTTCATTTAGCTAGTGATTTTAAAGTGAAGCTTTGTAATGGTGTTATGATTAAAGACTCACGGAGACATACAGGGCTGGCGTAATAAGGCTCAATAATGTTTTTAAACACCAGTAATGTTGTTTTTTCTAAAGCATCTTTATAAAAGCTACTTAAATGTCCTAATTGAATTGAGGCCTAATCCTGGTTTAATCTAAACCCTGTCTGTGAAACCGGGCCACAGCATTGTGCTTATGCTTTTAAAAATCACTGATTCATTTAAGGAACTACAATTGCTGCACAGGAAAACGGACGACTTGCAACAATCCAGCATCCCATGAAGCCATAAACTGGTAAAATATTGATACAATAGGCGATGGTTCAAGATTCAAGATTCAAGAGTTTTATTTGTCACATACACAGTTATATACAGAATATACAACCGGCAGTGAAATGTAAACAGGTCCGCTCCATGGACAGTGCAAATTCACAGTTAAAAACACAAGGAAGAAATTATATAGAAATAGGATAAAAAAGTACTATCTCTCTCTCTCTCTCTCTCTCTCTCTCTCTCTCTCTCTCTCTCTCTCTATATATATATATATATATATATATATATATATATATATATATATATATATATATATATATATATATATATAGAATTATAAATAATCAAGTCAAGAAAAAAAAGTAAAAAATAAGAATAAAGTGGAATAAAATAATTGAAGTAGACTGTGCAGTGAGTAAAATGTAGACTTATAAATATGTGGTTAACAAATGTACAAAGAGTATAATGTGCAAACAGGTTTATAACAGGTTGTTACACAGTAACAACGAGAACAGAAAGTGCAGTGCAATGTCAGTGTATCGATGTTTATCCTGAAGTGAAGTCACGTGATGTTAAGTGACTGAGTTCAGGAGTCTGATGGCCTGGGGGAAGAAGCTCCTCCTGAGTCTCTCAGTTTTGGCCATCAGGCTTCGGAAGCGCTTACCAGATGGCAGCAGCGTGAAATGAGGGTTTGCAGGGTGATTAGAGTCCTTGATGATTTTAGTAGCTCTACCTTTGCAGTGTTTGGTGTAGACGTCCTGCAGAGACGGGAGATGGCATTGACTGACTTGAAATGCATGAACATTGATTGACTTGAAATGCATGAACATGAATGCCAATTAATTATTAGCTTCACGTCACATTAAAATAAGCCCATGGGTGCTTCCGAGTGTCAGTTTTGGAGATTTGTACTTTCAGATTATTGATTATATTGATGCATTTGAAAAATAAATGTGCCTTCTACATCAGTGCACTATTGTATTAAGTCCTCTTATATCTCATTTGCCTTGAAACTCGGTGTAGGCTACTTCCTTCATCTTATTTTTGCAGGTTTTCTACATTTATTCACTAAAGGCTCCTCATCAGTTTCCAAAAATGATTTTAGTATATGCTCTAAATGGGTTTAATCCAAATGCCTGTTGTCATGACAACATTCATTTTTGTGTGTTGTAAAAGCATTAAGCCACTTTTCCAGTTCAACGCCGAACCATGACTTCTGAAGAAAAGCTGTTTCTTGAAGTGAATACTGTTTTATTGGTCTATAGTATTTCCTCTGTATCATCAAGATCTAAATAATGATAACCACAATTGTTTTTTTTTGTTTTGTTTTTTTGCTTTCTGTACGGGAACAGCTTATTCATTATCAGATGTCTCACTGAAAGAAAAAAGGAAAAAAAGATTAATGGGCAAACTGCTACAACCTGTATTTCAAAAGCATTTTCAGCCAGATGCTCAAAATAGAATCTAGATAATTAAAATATTTGTTTGTCTACTGCATTTTGTGATGATTCACTACACAAAAGGTGTTCAAAAGTACAATCAAATTGGATGTTTAAGTCATTTCAACTTAAATTGCATTAAACTGACTTAAAAAATAGTTGAATCTTGTACAACTTATAAAAAAGTTGGAAATTGCTTGACTTATTTTGATGAGTTAAAACAATGTAAAAACATATGTTGTCATAATTATTGACCATCATTTTTACATTTACATTTTATAAAATTTGAAATGTTTTTGTTTTTTTGAAAAACACCTATTAGTGCTTTAAAGCAGTATGCCGATCTGAAGAACCTACAGAATAGTGTATCATCAAAAGCTTAAAAATGAAACAATTTGTTTGACAATAAGAAAGTTCTTTGTTGAATGATTCATAAAGCTTTAGATAAAATGTTGCATGTCACATCTTTTTGGTCACATGACCGTAAAACTACAGAAATGACAGTTCACATGCGTCATTACCTCTGATTAAACCCTTAGTAAATAAAAGAAAAACACTGGGGTCTATTTGTTACTCTTAAAATAACGTCAGTAGTCCAGAATTGTGACACAGACCTGTGCGTCAGTGAGTTTCCAGCTGTCATGTGTGTGGAAAGCTCAAGATTGTCTGGCTTTGTCACTTTGGAGTTTGACACATGCTGTTATACCTGTACATCTGGTTCTGTTCACATGACGATCTCTCAGTTTCTTATAACTCACAGTCCTGAACAGAGACAAACACACACGCAGGAGGAACACACGCAGAAACAATCATGTTGTACATTCTGGGGGTAAGTTTACCGGTTAACTGCTTTTTTAATGTTTTAAAGCTTGTGTCTTGTGATGTGCAAAACTATCAGTGACAAAAGCTATAGGTACACCTCAGTATAAGGTTTTGGGTCAGAAGTATAATTGCATAAATGCTTATTGTCTCTAAGAGTTCAAAACCATTGTACATAAATTAGATAAATATTATCCTTAAAACATAAATTCTAGTAGTGTGTGACACATGTAAAATTGCTAAGATCATTTGTATTGTTTCTCTTGAATTGTTTTTTTCCTTTTTTTGCAAACATACTTTTCTCAATTTTAATGCCTATTAATAATCAAATATTTCTATCCACAGATTATTCTGGGGCTTATTGGCATCATCAAGTGCATGTCAAATGGTCTGAGTCAGGTAAGAGGAAATGTTTAAATATGCTCTCATAACTGGTTAATCTGGATTTAAAAGTCATGCATGAACTATACATGATTACCTTGCTATTACATCTGTTGTTGGGATAAGCAGGCAGTGCAGAACAAGTCAGAAGAGAGTCATGTGACAAAAGCAGGTGGAGAGGGAGTTAACACTTACATAATTCTGCCTGCTTACGTTACGTGTTTCCAGTTCCAGAAGAGTTTTTCCTCGGAAACAAGACATTGAACTGCATTAAAGCACACATCAGTAAATTCAGTAGCTTTTAAACAATCATTTTAGAACAAGAGGGGAGCAGCGGAGATCAATTTGATGTAGCTGTTTTGTCCTAAGACTGTTTGAATGCAGTCTTACATGTTTATTGACTGTATTATCTCCAACACAGAGACATGCCAAAGGTGGGAATGCCTCCCAAGAAAAAAACTTGCTTTACAAAAATAAGGTAGATGGCTATACATGAGAATACAGCTCTCATCATCTTATGGCTGACTGAAGGAAGCACATGCTAATGTCTGATTGTTTTCCTGCAGAGAATGAATGAGCAGGACCTTAACCTCATCATAAAACTCCTCTCTGCCGGGCTGGTGGATGCGGATCCAAACACTCTGCACCATATAAAAGAATACAGAGATCTGAGGGGAAGTTCAACCTGAGAGAGGAAGTGTGATTATAGAAGGCTTCCTTCCTCATCTTTAACCCTGACAGAGAAAACCTGAGAGCATTGGTTCTCTTTTACTTTGGTTATATAAGAAAACGTGTGACATGGCAAAGACTGTTGCCCTCCCAGACCTTAAAATGACTGTGAAACGCTTGGACGCATTTCTTTTTTCCTGAAATGATGTCAGAAGTATCTGGATCATCTTTTCTGAAAGACTCCGGTGGAATGGACTTTGGAAAAAAAAGAAAAGATGATTTACCCTACACTCTTAAAAATAGAAGAACCATTTTCGGTTCCCCAAAGAACCTTTTGAAGAACAGTTCTTAAAATAACCATTTATTAATAGTGTAGAAAACATTCACACTATAAAGAACCTTTTGTATAAAAGTACCTTTTGTGGAATTGAAAGGTTCCATAAATGTTAAAGTTTCTTCAAGGAACTATCAATGCATTGCCCAAAAATAAATGTTATTTTTAAGAGTATAGCAATGAAAAGGCCGATTCACACCACCCGACAGACGGCAACAGACAGTTGGTCAGGTTTTGTCGGATCAGTGTGTTACCGCGGTCTGAGTCTGTTGGCATCTGTTGGAGCTAGTTTTGTCCTATTGAACATGTTGATTTGGAATTGAATGTCTGAAAAGTGACGTTCTCTAATCTGGTTACTGTCGACATTGGTCGACACACTGCACACTGCATCTGCAGTGTGAACTGGCCTAAAAAGAACAAACATTCTCTTTAGAGAATTGCTGCATTATAAATTATCAGTATTTCTAATACTTGGATCAGCAAGCATTAAAGGGATAGTTCATGCAAAAAAAAAACAAAAAAATCAGAGTTTACGGTAGCCACTGACTTCCATAATAGGAAACAAAACAAAACAAAAAAACATTTAGGCCTACCTAATAAATGACCAGTTTCTTCAAAATATCTTCTTTGTGTTCCACAGAGAAAAAACTCTTACAGGTTTGGAACAACTTAAGAGTGAGTAGATGATGACAACATTTTCGTTTGTGGGTGAACTATCCCTTTAAAAATATACCTACATGTGCAATGTACAGAACATTTTTGCCATTGTCACCCAGAATTTGTTTTGAAATAAAAACATCTAAAATGAACTGAAGCAATTTAGTTCAATATATGTTTCAATATAAAGCTATAATGTATGAACAGTTTTACAAAGTCGCGTTGAGCTTTATTTATGCAGTTCTGAAAGTTGCAGATTGTGAAGATTGTGTGACATAAAACAGCACTTTACTTGCACACAGTTTTTGATTTTGTTAAATAACTTGCTCAATAAATGTTAGAAGACAGCAGCTTTATTATTTTTTATCAGTGGCATGTTCCCAGAAATGTATGACATACACCACAGATACACACTGTAGTGTCAAATTTACATTAGCAGAAATGGAATGGTCATATACACAATATACAAAACTATGATAATGCACTATTACAAATGTGCAGCTGCAGTGCAGACATCATTCAAATCACTTGGCACTGGTTCATATCAGATATTCGCAGGGTCAGAACAATATTTACAAGGAATCATGTGACATGTTTTAGTCTGATAAACACTTCCTTCTGACTCATCAGGTTCCTGTAAGTTTTCGATGTTCTTTCCCTGTGAGTATTAGGTATATTGGTGAAGTATTTAGCATCAATATTGCTCACAAATCTTCCAATAGATGAAAATATATACTTTTATTAAAAAAATTATCTTGCTCTTTTCTCACCCCAAAACCTTACGGTTCAGAGTTTGACCCAGTAAGAACAGCAATGACACAACAAGCATGTTATGAAAGAAGAAGACAGTCAATCCTGAGCTGCTGAACAGCCCCAGTAAAGGATAAACCCAGATTCCCACCGTTAGATACACCCAAACAATCCTAAAAAAGAAAAAAATATGAATTATATGTCTAAAGCATGAGCAAATCAAGTTTCATAACTAGCAGCCACCCTCTGTTTAGTTTCAAATCATCAGTATATCCCTACATATAGGCTAAACACAAGGCATTCTCACCATCCTAAGTAAGCGAGACCAACAAATCCCAAAGCTGCTAAACCATTTCTAGTTTTCGGGTAGATATGTGGCTCCAACAGGATCTCACCAAACAAGACTGGGAGAACAAGAGTGTGCTACGAATCAAACACACAAAGTGACTATTAGTCAGACCTATTTAGCTAGCTGTGAATGCATTATTTAACTGACAAATATTTTAAAAAAGTTATCAGAAGGTATGAAGAACAAACCATAGCATGGTTCATCCATTGAGGGAAGAAGTTGTCTATTGAAGCTGGATAGACTAGCTGTCGGTCATAGGCAAAAATCAGCCAAAACAGCAGAACTACAAACTTAAGACAAGAACAAACATTACAAGCCCACTAAAAATAACAAATAATTAAGATTTTGTAATGATTCACTTGTAATGTATTTATTGAAGAAGTGATATGCATTAAGTCTTTAAAATAATGTTATTAACATTAATCACCAGTAGATGGTGCACATTCACTATCTATCTATCTATCTATATCTATCTATCTATCTATCTATCTATCTATCTATCTATCTATCTATCTATCTATCTATCTATCTATCTATCTATCTATCTATCTATCTATCTATCTATCTATCTATCTATCTATCTATCTATCTATCTATCATTTTAAACACTCTCAGCACTATGGTATTCTTTTAAAATGTTTGAGTACCATGGTACTGCCACACAATACTGACTTTAAGATTTTAGTTTCACCCAAAAATGACCCTCATGTCCTTCCAAACCTGTAAGACCTTCATTCATCTTGAACACAAATGAAGATGTTTTTGATGAAATCTGCACAGAGACAGCAATTGAATTAACACTTTCAAGGCCCAGAAAGGTAGGAAAGACATCATTAAAATAGTCCATGAAATTAAGGTTGAACCACTTGGGACGATTTCAACGATGTCATACCTTTCTTGAAAGTGGTAATTAAATGGTTGTCTATGGAGGGGTTAGAGAGCTCTCCTATTTCATCCAAAAAAAAAAAAAAAAAAAAAAAGGTTTGGAACGACATGAGTAATTAATGACAGATTTTTCATTTTTGGGTGAACTATCCCTTTAAATCATGAAGAAAGAAAAAACAATATATATATATATATATATATATATATATATATATATATATATATATATATATATATATATATATATATATATATATATATATATATATATATATATATATATATAATATAGGCCTAGATGTTTTAAGATAACTGGCACCACTCACTCTCACCATGTGAAGCACATCAAATACGAGATAAAATACTGTATAGGCTACAACAGTTTTGGGCTATGGCACCTTGGCACCAAGTCACCTTTATTTAGTGCTTTATTATACAATACAGATTGTTCCAAAGCAGCTTTACAGCGATAAGGAAAATTATGCATTTTGGCTGTACTTCAGCTGAATTCACTTCAGTGTTTATTCAGTTCCGTTGTAAAGAGCATCAATTATTAAATTAGTTCATTTCATCTATAAAGCAGTTCTGCAAAAATGATGTCATCGTCCAGCTCAGTTCAGTTCTCATACAACACCAAAAGTCACACTCACCATTCCCACTGGAAACACAAAGATGGAAAACAGCAAATCCTTGCAGAGGCAGAGAAATGATATTTTTGAGCCTTTCCCCACAGGCTGAAGGTCATTCACAGACGCCATTCCAAAAAACACCATCTGTAAGACCTGCGAAATGAACATTAACAAAATGTACAAGCAACTTCCAGTAATGTCCAAAATACCAATAACGTTGATGTAAAGTACCTTTACACATCTTACCAGGTTTAAAAATGTTAGGTATTTCCAGGGTCCGCCATAGACAAAGATCCCAGGTGGCAGATCTGAATCCCCCTTTGCATAAATAGACTGAATGACAAAGGCATACCAGCTGAAAGCAACAATGTGGTAAAATTTCTTCAAAATGCCATTCATGTCTGCAGTCATAAAGTCTGTTGCTGAAACACAAATTTCATCACCATCAACTGAGTTCTCTGCTGTTATATGAGCTGCAAGAGACTAGGAAAAGCCAGGGGAACTAATTCAGATTTATAAGAAGAAAAGCTTATATTGAGAGATTAGCCTAAATTGACAGGCTATTTTGACATGGTGTTATAAAAGTGCAAATCCTCACAAAGGGCTCTGTGTTTTTCTAATGACATCACACATGCTATTTATTTTCTTTCACCCAAAGCACAATTTTGTAACAGCCTTAAACATCATGAGTTAAAAAAAGTATGCTGTTATTTGGTTTTGTAGTTGAATTTAAGATTAACTGCATGGCTCACATATTTTGCAGAATGACTCAAACCGCCTGAGAAGCTAATTATAGATCAGTGATGTGACAAAGTTTAGTACCCTTACGAAAAAGACGCTTATCCAAGTGTTCTATTAGTATACTTCTTTTAAACTAAAAATAAGAAAGTACAAACCCGATTCCAAAAAAGTTGGGACACTGTACAAATTGTGAATAAAAAAGGAATGCAATAATTTACAAATCTCTTAAACTTATATTTTATTCACAATAGACTATAGATAACATATCAAATGTTGGAAGTGAGACATTTTGAAATGTCATGCCAAATATTGGCTCATTTTGGATTTCATGAGAGCTACACATTCCAAAAAAGTTGGGACAGGTAGCAATAAGAGGCTGGAAAAGTTAAATGTACATATAAGGAACAGCTGGAGGACCAATTTGCAACTTATTAGGTCAATTGGCAACATGATTGGGTATAAAAAGAGCCTCTCAGAGTGGCAGTGTCTCTCAGAAGTCAAGATGGGCAGAGGATCACCAATTCCCCCAATGCTGCGGCCAAAAATACTGGAGCAATATCAGAAAGGAGTTTCTCAGAGAAAAACTGCAAAGAGTTTGAAGTTATCATCATCTACAGTGCATAATATCATCCAAAGATTCAGAGAATCTGGAACAATCTCTGTGCGTAAGGGTCAAGGCCGGAAAACCATACTGGATGCCCGTGATCTTCAGGCCCTTAGACGGCACTGCATCACATACAGGAATGCTACTGTAATGGAAATCACAACATGGGCTCAGGAATACTTCCAGAAAACATTGTCGGTGAACACAATCCATCGTGCCATTCGCCGTTGCCGGCTAAAACTCTATAGGTCAAAAAAGAAGCCATATCTAAACATGATCCAGAAGCGCAGGCGTTTTCTCTGGGCCAAGGCTCATTTAAAATGGACTGTGGCAAAGTGGAAAACTGTTCTGTGGTCAGACAAATCAAAATTTGAAGTTCTTTTTGGAAAACTGGGACGCCATGTCATCCGGACTAAAGAGGACAAGGACAACCCAAGTTGTTCTCAGCGCTCAGTTCGGAAGCCTGCATCTCTGATGGTGTGGGGTTGCATGAGTGCGTGTGGCATGGGCAGCTTACACATCTGGAAAGGCATCATCAATGCTGAAAGGTATATCCAAGTTCTAGAACAACATATGCTCCCATCCAGACGTCGTCTCTTTCAGGGAAGACCTTGCATTTTCCAACATGACAATGCCAGACCACACACTGCATCGATTACAACATCATGGCTGCGTAGAAGAAGGATCCGGGTACTGAAATGGCCAGCCTGCAGTCCAGATCTTTCACCCATAGAAAACATTTGGCGCATCATAAAGAGGAAGACGCGACAAAGAAGACCTAAGACAGTTGAGCAACTAGAAGCCTGTATTAGACAAGAATGGGACAACATTCCTATTCCTAAACTTGAGCAACTTGTCTCCTCAGTCCCCAGACGTTTGCAGACTGTTATAAAAGAAGAGGGGATGCCACACAGTGGGAAACATGGCCTTGTCCCAACTTTTTGAGATGTGTTGATGCCATGAAATTTAAAATCAACTTATTTTCCCTTAAAATGATACATTTTCTCAGTTTAAACATTTGATATGTCATCTGTGTTGTATTTGAAAATTTTATTGAGAATTTGAAACTTCCACATCATTGCATTCTGTTTTTATTCACAATTTGTTCAGTGTCCCAACTTTTTTGGAGTCAGGGTTGTATACTTTCAGTCTACTTTTTATATACTTCTCATAAATATACTTTATGTACTTCTCAGAAATATACTTAAAACTGCACACTTAAGTATACTTGACTTATACTGACAGAAGTATATTTGGTTTATACTTGTACTCAATCTTTTGATCGAGATATATTTCAAAGTATAATTAAGTATTTAAAGTATACTTGGCTTGTAATTGTGTTTAATCTTTTGACTGAGTAGCCTATTAAATATACTTTTTTTTTTTACATCGTTTTACATACAATCTTATTAATCATACACTGTTTGAAAATATTAATTAGAATATTGATATAAAACAGATATGTTCCTAATTCTGCGTATCTGAATTTTTGTGTAGGCTAGAATTTACTTAAAATCTACTTGACTTTAAACTATAATAAAATGTTTTTAAAATGAAAGGTATATTTCAACCTGATTAAAAAAATATATAAAAAAATGTATATCTAAATTTTAACATATATAGTAGTATTCTGAAAGTGCAAAAATAATATATAAATGGTAAACTATAAGTATGTTATGTTCACTTCACTTCAAAGTGTACTTTCATAAACTAAAAATGTACTACTTGTATTAAAATAGTAAACTACTAGTATACGTATAAGTTCACTTGTAGTACAGATGCAGTACAAATGAGAAACCTAGTTGTACACTGTTACACTTGTAGTGCACTTAAACGTATACTTTTATATACTAAAAGTGGGCCAATTTAGTCCCAAGCAGTATTGAAATAGTACACATACAAGTTTTCTACTAGTACACATTGATATTAGTATACTTACTACATAAAGTATACTTAAACATTACTTAAGTATACTTCATAAAATGAACTTGAAGTATGTATACTTTTTTCGTAAAGGTAAACACACTCCAAAACTCAATTCAACAGTCTAAAACTGGCACTGGCCCCTATACTGACTTTCACTGTATCGACAAAAGTACAAACAGAGAATAACAAAAGACATTTTTTCAAAATATCTTATTTCAAAAAAAAAAGAAAGTCATACAGGTTTGGAATGACATGAGAGTGAGTAAATGATGATGACATTTTTATTTTTGGGTCAACTATCTGTTTGTTCCCACATAAAAACTATAATAGCAGTAAAAGGGAATGATTACTCATTACACAAAAACAAACATTGTGTAAACTTTCCTTTCATCAGGAGATTAATGAACATTTTTTCTGTCTGTGTGATAAACCCCTTCCCATTGAGCATTTTAGTTCAGTCTCTGATGGGCTAGAGAAAATAAAATAACACAACAGGACATTTTGATATTTGAAGAATATCTTGAGTCCTAGTTTTATTTGATCATCATGTCAGTGTAGACCTCACTTTGTTCTATACAGGATTCAAACATACAACCACTGGAATGGATGGCAACATGTAACAGACATTATTGGTTCTCTACACACATAATGGGACACTGTCAAAAACAGATGCAGTCAAACTGATTTTACAATTTAAATAAGTCAATATCAATTTCTAAAATTCAAAATATTGCACATTTCATCTAACTTCACAAGAACTTAGTTCCACAATTCTGCATTTTTGTCCTATTTCTATCACTTTAGCGATTTGTGTTAGTGAGAAAATGTTGCATTCACTCTTAGCATGATATGTTACTTGGACTCATAGACATAAGAGTTTCCATCGTGAATCAACATAAACTAAAAGTATATTTTAGAGTGGCATATCTTTGAAAAATGGATTAGTGAACACGTAAGCATCTAGTGGAACGTCCTTTCCAGGGGTCCGTTCTTCGTACCTCGTTTAATACATCTGAGATGATTTGACGGATCCCAGATCTTTTAATCGTGATAAATGATCTCCGGCTAATTTGGTTCTTCAAACGAATTTGCGGATCGGATTAAAATATCTGGATTAAGTTATCTAAGATTACTGCACGTTCTTGTGTTTCCTGAAGAGGGCAGATGCATCGATACTCGAAACCACGATCAGTAAAGCAGCGATTGGCTGGCGTCAAGACAACGTAAAGACATCATATAATTAAAAAAGCCACCTGGCAAAAAACTCAACACGAATTTCTGGACCTTTATAAGGAAACAGACAAACTACCAAACCAACATAAAAGTTAGAATAGATAAATCATAATTTTTTTTTTTAGACATGATTCCCAATTATTTATATTCACGATTTTATAGTATTTGTACACTCTTTACATTTTTATTTCAATGCTGTAATTAGCAATTCATTTAATTTTTAAGTCAATTTGAAGCAGATTTATTACGTGACAGCATTAATTAAAGTTTCTTAAGGGTCAAGATCAAGTTATCTGCTTCTCCTGCGCGGCATCAAGCCATCCCATAATATCCATCATCACTCAAATTAATGCACGGCTCAGAGTAACGTTACAGCATGTGTGTAAGACTCCAATAAAATGATAAAGTAATTATTCCATCACAAATAAATCTCTCAATCAAGTGGCTGTGTCTATAGTATTATACACCTTTTACACAACATTATAATATTATTTTCAAATACATTTTTATATAATTTTTATTATTATTTAAAATTATTATTGCCCGTCTGGTTCAGTAAGGAACTCTTGTAATAAAGTAGCAGTGGCTGGGACAGAGTTTAAGTATCATCTCAAGATGCAATCTAATCTTGTTTACATGAAACGAGCTGCTCGTGAGCAGGACATGTTGCTATGACAACAAGTCCAGAATGAGCGTTGAAGAACCAAACAATCCGAGATCATGCGAAATCGTCAACAATCAAATCCAGCTAACTGAGTTAGCCACGTATGAAGAACGGACCCCCCTATTCTCTGGCCAGAGTATGTGACTGAACAATTTCCCCTTTCCCCTCCAAGCATCCTGTGATCGTTCCACTCCAGCTCCACTTTGTTCCATGTTTTCTATTGTCTACTGCTCACTCACTGCTTCAAGTAAACTACATAGAAAAACATGTGCCCATCCACTATACAGTTCTTTCAATGTTTGTTTTAATATAACAAACATTTGGGCACAAGACAATTATATTAAATGAAAAAATAAACAACACTTGGAGAAAAGTTTCATGCTGTATTGAAACAAGAACACTAGTCTGTTAACATGTTTGAGTGGTATTGGAACAATCTTGGAGACTTTCAAAAAACCTTCTCCTTGCTCCTGGCAATATCACACAACTTACTATTTGGTAAACAACTCTTATAGATCACAATTTCTGGATATTAAGAAAATTACAAAAGATTCAGAAATACGTTTCACAGCTATTATATATATATACACACACAATAGGAAATACCTGCCCTATCGAAAGCTTATTCCAGCTGGTAAGGGTTGTGTTCTTGTTTTTTTGTCAGGCAGTTCATCTGGTAAGTCTTGCAGGGATTTCCATTCTCTCAGTTTAGGCAGCAATCTTTGGTATAATCAGACGTTATGAGACACTTCATCCCACGTTTGTGCAAGTTCACAGTTATGAGGTAAGACAACACAATTGTTTCCCTCTTATTGTTCCTTTACTGGAGCCACTCTTCCAAAGGTTTAAATTATGAGGCCTGTGAAAACACCAAAACACAAATGCCTGAGTAATATAAGTAAATACTTGGATATTGTGACAATGAATGTACTAGAATATTTTCAGAACAATTTACACACACACACACACACACACACACACACACATCTGGAAATGTTGAATCTATATGAACTAGTGCGGGGCAATCGATTAATCGCATCCAAAATAAAAGTTTGTGTTTACATAATATGTGTGTATACTGTGTATAATTATTATGTATATATAAATACACACTCCTTCATGTATATATTTAAGAAATATTTGCATGTATATACTGTATAAATATTTATATAATTTATCTTATATATAAATATGTTATATATAAGTATAACATATTTTTCTTGAATATATACATGCATGTGTGTGTGTATTTATATATACATAATAATTATACACAGTACACACACACATAGTATGTAAACATGAGCTTTTATTTTGATGTAATTAATCGTGATTAATCGATTGCCCAAATATGAACAAATTCTACAATGTACCTCAAAACGGCTGTAGACCTTCCTCTCTTTCCGCATTTTCTCCATCTTCTGTATTATCATGTCACGTTCCTCTGGTGTAGCTTTGGAGGACCAGGGCCTTCCCGAATGATTTGAGAGCAGTTTATCTGCAGAGCTAACCTCACCCTCTTTGACTTCACTGGGTGCAGCAAGAGTCTGCTTGGACTGGGATGATCTGCTTTGGTTCTTTGCTGAAATTTGCTCTAAAAGAACTTTAGTGTCATCTCTAAGGTTGCTGCAAGAGATAACATTTGCAGTAGATAACTGATGGGCGGACATGATTGATTTTGGATTCTTTTCAACAGAAGACTGATTTTCTGAATTACTGTGTACAGTCAAATCTGATTTTTCTGACACCTCAGCAAAGTTAGTCACAGATTTTTCCACCTCCGGTGTTGTTTGTTTAGGGTCTAGGGCTGTAGAAACCTCTGTCTGAGTTATCTTAGTGTCGTGCCTCTGAGATTGCTCTGTAATGGTCTCATTCTTCTGGCACTCATCTGTTTTCTCAGGTTTTGGGTCATTTAGACAAGATTTCGTTGGGTTTGATGATATGCTAGATTGTAATTGTGTGATTCCCTGAGTAGAGTTAATTTCATTAGAGGACAGGCAAAGCTCTGGTGAACCTTGAGGCTGAGTTGAGCTCACCTCCACTGAATTGAGACTAGTTAAAGCGTCATTGTCTGTGTCTTTTACCATATGAGTTGTACATGGTTTGGTCCGTGCTTGTGTTTGACTATCACAAGCTGGAACAGTATCAGATTGGGAATGCTTAGCTGTGGAACTTAAGTCTGTAATGACTGTAATTTGAGATACGCTACTGTCTACTTGAGTAATGTCTGCTGGAATGGGTTTACTGAAGCCTTCGGATAATTTATCATCTCTTTTCTTTTTCTCATTCACACAGTCAGACTCTGTTCCAGTGATGTGTTGAATGGATTCATTCGTTTCAATAAGATGTTTGGAAGTGTCTACTGTTATTTCAGTGGAGTTTTGGGATGATTCACTTTCTGTTGCAGTGAGCTGCTGAGACGAATCAGTCTCTTTTGCAATGGGCTGATGCAAAGAGTCTTTGGCTGTTGAGGTGGTTTTCTGGAAAGAATATGTCTCTGCATCAGGTTGCTGGGTATTGTCTGTCTCTGTTGCAGTGGGCTGCTGGGTAGAGTCTGTTTCTGTTCTAGTGGGCTGCTGGGTAGAGTCTGTCTCTGTTACAGTGGGCTGCTGGGTAGAGTCTGTCTCTGTTACAGTGGGCTGCTGGGTAGAGTCTGTCTCTGTTCTAGTGGGCTGCTGGGTAGAGTCTGTCTCTGTTACAGTGGGCTGCTGGGAAGCGCCTGTCTCTGTTCTAGTGGGCTGCTGGGTAGAGTCTGTCTCTGTTACAGTGGGCTGCTGGGAAGCGCCTGTCTCTGTTCTAGTGGGCTGCTGGGTAGAGTCTGTCTCTTTTGCAGTGGGCTGCTGGGTAGAGTCTGTCTCTGTTCTAGTGGGCTGCTGGGTAGAGTCTGTCTCTGTTCTAGTGGGCTGCTGAGTAGAGTCTCTGACTGTTACAGTGGGCTGCTGGGTAGAGTCTGTCTCTGTTACAGTGGGCTGCTGAGTAGAGTCTGTGACTGTTACAGTGGGCTGCTGGGTAGAGTTTGTCTCTGTTGCAGTGGACTGCTGGGAGGAGTCTGTGATTGTTACAGTGGGCTGCTGGGAACAGTCTGTCTCTGTTGCAGTGGACTGCTGGGAGGAGTCAATGATTGTTACAGTGGGCTGCTGGGAAGAGTCTGTCTCTGTTGCAGTGGGCTGCTGGGAAACACCTGTCTCTGTTCTAGTGGGCTGCTGGGAAGCGCCTGTCTCTGCTCTAGTGGGCTGCTGGGTAGAGTTTGTCTCTGTTGCAGTGGACTGCTGGGTAGAGCCTGTTTCTGTTCTAGTGGGCTGCTGGGTAGAGTTTGTCTCTGTTGCAGTGGACTGCTGGGTAGAGTCTGTTTCTGTTCTAGTGGGCTGCTGGGTAGAGTTTGTCTCTGTTGCAGTGGACTGCTGGGAGGAGTCTGTGATTGTTACAGTGGGCTGCTGGGTAGAGTCTGTGACTGTTGTAGTGGCCTTCTGGGAAAGGTCTGTGACTGTTGCATTGGTCTGCTGGGTAGAGTCGGTTTCTGTTCTAGTCAGTTTCTGGGAAGAGTCTGTTTCTGATCTAGTCGGCTGCTGGGAAGCGCCTGTCTCTGTTGTAGTGGGCTGCTGGGAACAGTCTGACTCTGTTGTAGTGGGCTGCTGGGAGGAGTCTGTGACTGTTACAGTGGGCTGCTGGGTAAAGTCTGTCTCTGTTGCAGTAGGCTGCTGGGTAGAGTCTGGGACTGTTGCAGTGGGCTGCTGGGAAAGGTCTGTGACTGTTGCATTGGGCTGCTGGGTAGAGTCTGGGACTGTTGCATTGAGCTGCTGGGAAGAGTCTGTGACTGTTGCATTGGGCTGCTGGGTAGAGTCTGGGACTGTTGCAGTGGGCTGCTGAGAAAGGTCTGGGACTGCTGCAGTAGGCTGTTGAGAAGAGCTTCCTCCCAATACAGGTGGTAGTCTGAAAGGTTCTGGGGAAAGTTCACATTCTATTGCAGTGTGGTTTTGTGGAGTGTCTGCCCCTGATACAGTTGGCTTTTGAATGGTGTCTACCACTGATGCTGTGGATTGCTGTGAAGTGTCTGTTTCCATTGCAATTGCATTCTTTTGAGAAAAATCTTTCTCTGTTACAGTAGGTGGTTGAGAAGAGTCTCTGACTGTACCAGTGGGCTGCTGGGAAGAGTCTGTGGCCGACGGAGTACTCTGTTTGAAAGGTTCTGCACCCATTGCAGTGGGTTTTGGGTAAAGTTCACTCTCTTTTGCAGTGTGCTGTTGGGAAGAGTCTACCACTGATGCAGCAGACTGCTGAGAAGAGTCCATCTCTGCTGCAGAAGGGTGTTGGGAAGAATTTGCCCTCATTGCAGGGGGGTGATTGGAAGAGTCTGAAGACGTGGCAGTGCACTGTTGGGAAGGTTCATTTATTGCTGGGTCTGCTCCCATTACAGGGAGTTGTTTGGAGATTTCACTTTCTGCTACAGTGGAGTCTTGGATAAAGTCTGTCCCAGTTTTAGCGGGGAGTTGAGAGTCTTCCCCTGTTTCAGTAGGCTGTTGGGAGGAGGTTGTTTCATTTGCAGTGGAGTGATGTGATGATTTACTTTCTGCTGCAGTTGGCTGTTGGAAAGCATTTGCTACTGTTTTAATGGGGAAGTTTTGTGAAGTTTCACTTTCTGTAGAAGTTGGATGCTGAGAAGATTCCTCTCTTAATGCAGTAAGCTGCTGAAAAAAGTCTGTCTCTGATGCAGGAGGGTGTTGAAAAGATTCAGTCTCTGTTGAAGTAGATTTTTGGGAAGGCTTACTTTCTGTGGTAGTGGGCTGTTCAGAAGAGTCCACTTCTATTGAAGCATGCTGTTGAGAAGGTTTTTCCTCTGCTGCAGATGGGTGTTGGGAAGATTGTTCAGACCCTTCCGTGGTGGAGTGTCTGGGAAAATCTTCCACAGTTTCACTGTGGTGTTGAAAAGAGTCTGCCTTTGTTGCAGTGGAACTAATTCCAGTTGTAGATGATGGGGAGGGAACTGTATCTATGTGGTCAGGTTTTGAGGGTACAGAAGTATCTACAATTGCAAGGTTTGGTTTGGAATTAAAATCTAGAGATACAGTATTAGAGCATGTGCTAGAAATATTGGATGAGCTCTGTGCAATAGTTTGGGAGTCATTTGCAAATAGACAGCCCTCACTTTGATCAGTGCTAAGTGGTGACATACATTTTGTCTGTGGTAACTTTACAGGCGGACAACTCTCTGTCAGAATGGCATGTGAGGGGTCTGTTTCTTTTGGATCCCGAAATTGAATGAGACCAGATTCTGTTGAGGGAGCATTGAATGCAATAGATTCAACACGATTTTGAGCCTCCAATGTTTTGGAGTTTTTTGTGCAAGGTTCTGAAGATGAACTTACACAAGGATCGGAGGACTCACCAGACAACGCATAGGAAGGCTTTTGTGTAAAAATGTTTAAAATGGGGGATGTCTGATCTTTAGCTGTAGATACTGCTCTTGCCTCTTTAACAGGTTTTAGAGTTGGATCAGTGTCTTTTTTAAAAAATGATGAAGTTGAGCCAGATTCTTCTGCAAGTTTTTTCTTAAATCTAATTTTTTCAGCATCAGTAGCTCTATGCAGGATGTCTTCACTTGATTCTTCACGTTTGGTGTCTTTACAGGTTTCTTTGATCTCTGGTGCTGGGAGAGTGGTATTTTTTGACTTGAGTGTAGTTTCTGAGGTCTTGAAAACAGGTACTGCATTTTTATCTGCATCATTAGTGCAAGGTTTTTCTGGTAAAGCAAACTTTTGAGTGGCTTTCACCGGATTGCTCTGAGGAACCTTTGCTGCTGCAAGTTTGCGTTTGGCTGCCAACTCTTTGAAAT
The DNA here is from genome assembly GCA_018749465.1 of Paracanthobrama guichenoti. NCBI lineage: Eukaryota > Metazoa > Chordata > Actinopteri > Cypriniformes > Gobionidae > Paracanthobrama > Paracanthobrama guichenoti. Next base: position 33,150,315 of record CM031955.1, read on the forward strand.
ACCTCAGTCTACAGTCTGGGTCATCCATATCCACGAAAGAAGATGTCTTTTGCAATAGATTAGACAGGCATTCATCCCTTTGGCTTTTTCTTTCAGGAACTGCTGTCTGAGGCTGGTCATTTTCTTGTAGAGGACCCTTTTTTTGAAGATTTTGGGAGTTTTCAACCTTATCTAAATCAGAATTGTCACCCTTTTTGTTCAGTTCATCCTCGGGTTGTGCAGACTCTATGGTGGAGTTATCAAATGTGTTTGATTTTACAAAATTGCTCCACTGAATTGGTTGAAATGTCCTCCTTTTATCTAAGATGTGTGACACACGAGGTTTTGAAGCTTCATCCCCATCTTTTTCTTCTTCAGTATCTTTCATCTCATCTGACGTATGCAACTCTAAATTTGAACTGAATATCAGTGAGTGTCTCAGTTTGGAACCCCTCTGTAAAGGTCGGCTGGGTTTCCTCTTGAGGAACTCTTCACTAATCCGTTTTGTCTCTTTAGGTTCTCTATTCTGCGTCTCCTCCACTTTGTCACCCTCAGTGGTGCAAGAAGACTCTGAAGTTGATGTTGTTTTGATATTTATTTTTGATAAGTCTGTTGGATGACTAACTGAACTGTCAGGCACAATAGAATCCTTCTGAATCTGGACAAACATGGGATTTTCCCTAGGTGAAGGTATCCTGTTAAACTCTCTGTTTCCTGGTCTAATTTCAGCACGTACAGGACCACAAGGAGCTTCCTGCGTAAAACATGGAACGTCACCACATGTGGTGGATCCTTCAAGTTCAGCTAAATCCAGTTCTCCAGCATCATCATATGCACTAAGGTACGAGCTGATCCTCCAGTTCCGCAGGCCTTGCTTTTGACTCATATCTTGTGGTTTATGGTTTACATTAAAGAAAAGTTTCTGTTCTGGCAGATTTGGTTGTTTTGGTGAGCTCTGACAGGTATAAGATTGACTCATGCTATGTCTCTTAATATTGGACTGCACAGGTGACAATACATTTCTTGGACCATGTCCTTCCTCCATAGCAGATTGAGACTGCAGGTATCTTTGAACATGGTCATAATCTCCAGGTGGTTCAGCCTCATCTCCATCATGAGGGTAGCCAGACCCTGTAAACTGATCAATGTGGTGGCCTTGGCCTCTAAACTTCCCATACATGTCATAACCAGATTGCAATCCAGCTCCCTGGTAAAGATGTGGTTCCCTTGCAAAGTGGCCGCTCTGAGGCACTGCTCCCTCCATGTACTGGTTTCCTCTCATTGTTGGCTGGTTTTTAGGGGGCAAGTATTCATAATCAGGTATATTTCCAGAGCTATGCCTTTTGAAGCCAACCATTTCATTTGGTCTTCTCATTTGCCTTCCGTGCTCTATAGATTGATGGCCCCCTCTATATGGTTGATCAACATGCAGGTTCATGTGCCTCTGAACAGAGGAATTTGCTTCTGCTGCACTGTGGATAGATTCACTCCTAAAGGGTAACATTTTTTGACCCACTTTCATATGATCTTCTCCAGTACGTTCAGCCCATTCCATGCCCATAGTTGGATATTGTCTGTTAAACATGTGGGTCTTTTCTATGTTGTAGTAGCCTTCAGGTTCCCCACCATAGTTTGGCATATTTGCCAAAACATTTTCAACAACCAGGGGCTCTGAATGGGCAAACAGAATCCGAAACTCTTCATCAAAGGTGGTTACAAGCTGTCCCAGAAACAGATGAGCAAGACAGCGATGTATTTTCTCAAAAGACCACATGAAGCTGCAATACAAGGTGAGAAAATGTATTAACCAACACATATTGTATGGACAATTATTGATTAAATGCAACCTATAAAGTATAGATTTATAGACAACTGTTAAACAGTAAAATGCACCTACCTATAGTTGCCACTTAAAACAGCTCTGCAGTCTACCAGTATAAAGCGCTCCATCATCTGACCTTTAAAGGTCTTTCCTGTGCGGCAGGAATAGGTACTTCCAGACACAGTTCTTACCCGCATGAACTGAAATTAAAAAGTACATTAATGAATTTGTACTCATTTGAAACAAACAATTAAATAAAAAAGTACCTACTTTTATTTCATCCAGATTCACCCTACAGTTGTTCACCATCCCAACAAAATGTTGAGCATTCAATTCATCAAGAAGAACATAAACAGCCACACCACGTGTTGCTGCACCAAGGATATCAGCAAAGATGTCAACATCTGTAAACATATCCATCACCACAGCGATAACCTAGAACAAGAAATAAAAATATATTATCAAGTATATCAAGTTAAAAAAACATGGATTGCAATGTCAGAATGAATTTCAGTTTCAGAATGAACTTTCACAAGAACATACTTTTAGTATTAATCATCTAATTAAACATTTAAGCATTTTTTTGAATCAACAATTATTTAGCATATTGTATGTATAGATATTAAAATGGTTAGATTACCATGTGTGCTTGTAAAGTGTCAACATTTCAGGTTTCCAGCAGAATAACCAAACATAAATGACAAAGAGGTGAATATCAGATGAAGAGAGGTGGAGGGCAGACAACACCGTCTACTTCTGTTTACTTAGACTTCGGTTTACCACATTATCAACAATGATGGCACAGTCTATTTTATATTAGGCAAAAGTTCAATCATGAAAGAGACTGGAAAATTAAATCACCCCAATCTGAAACTCAAACTGCCTCAATAGCAAATTCAATCTAACATAAGAACATTTTAGAAAGAAAACAAGTCTGCACGACATGCGTGATACTTTTACAGTACAGAGGTATACTGTGAATGGCATTTCTGCAGGCAACAGTGCATGTAATAACAGCCTTTTCACTGATCACATTTTATGATAAAATTACAAAACAGATCTTGTGACAATTTGGCATAAAACCAAAATGTTTTATTCAGCACCTTTAGGCAATTTGAAACGGTAAACTTGTATCGCTTGTAATTTAATTAACCTTATAATATATTATAATATCTACATTGAAATTAGATAATTTGGTTGTGTATTTAAATCAAAGTTGTCAATAGATACTACAATCCTAAAAAGAGCATAATAGCTGTCATTGTTAAGCTTAGAATGAAAGACCAGCTGTGAAACTAGTGTGACCAGTTTGCCATTTGTACTAACCTCTTACTGCCTACTTGTGAAAACAGTACCAAAGTGATTAACAAAACCACTGATTAATGAGGGCAAGACAGTCGTATTTATTGACTTTTGTGATGTATTAATAAGTCAAATTTTATTAGTGCACTTGGACAGCAAGCAACTCACTTGTTGTGCATTTTTGATCATTCTGCGGACTTGCTCTTTGATGCTGGGCATCTCGGGGTCAGACGGGTTCACCAATGTAGTGACCTCAGTAGGTCCAACCCATCTGCATTGTTGTGGCCAGCCTAAGTCCAGGTTCGGAGCGTCATGGTCTGAATGTACCGGCCAATAAGTGTCAGAAGAGCCATCTACATCTTCAGCCATGCATCTCCTCTCTAGTTGGGCGGTCTGATGTGGCGCTTGCACCATGCATCTGATATACTCAATCTCTGATCGGGATAAGAAATCAACCACATCTACTTCATGAAGAAACCTATAGTAGCCCTCCAAGTCAGCTTCAACCAGGGCGTCGATAGCCATTCGGTATTCCTCTCTGTAGTGAGGGGGCAGGTAGTTGGGGTCCAGGGGGTTGTCCCCAGTGGAGGAGCATTGGGAACGATGAGCCATATTTACACCTGGACCAGTGGAGACAAGAAATTAGGAGTTAAGAAATTAATTATCATCATAAAAAATGGTAATGCACATTAATTCCACATGAGGGCAACCTCTCTGCCCCCACACACATAAATAATAAGTATTTATTAATAATAATAATAAATACTTTGTATACACAAAAATCTGATTTGATAAAAAAAAAAAAAAAAAAACATGTTTCAAATGCAAAAATGTAAGAGGCATTTTTAATTTAGGTTTTTTCTTTTTATTTACATTTAACCCAACATCTATTTCAATGGAGTTTTTTTTTTTCTTTGAGTTTTTAGTGTTGTCATCCTATGACAACACTAAAAATGGATGCTAACTCACTCATATGAATGCTGCAAAAAAAGCCAGAACTCTAACATTATATTTATCAATCAAAACTACATAAATTATAGTAAGGCAATAACATCTATGATTTCAGTACATTAAGTAAATTTTGTCTGGTATGTTTAGAAATAACTTAAAATGGTCACAAACGTTTATTATCATGTATTTTATGGTAATAATGCATTTAGAAATCAAGCACAGGCCTATTTGTGTGTCCCTGGAACATAACTAAGGTCTGAAAGGGTTAAATACAATATGGATACTAAAACAGAACAAATAAATAAACGAACACCGCGTCCATTTCTTTCAAGCCTACATTCAAGTTAAATTCAGTTAAAATTACATTTGAATGAAATAATAATGTAAACCAAATACCATTTTAATAGTTTCAAGTAGCCTGGTAGAAAAGCACGACTCCTGTGCGTTGGTATCAGTCAGCCACTGAACTAAGATCATCTGAGTGAGATCGAGTAAAGATCCCACATCTGCTTCAACAACCTCTGGGTGTGTCGCGACAACAGATAGCCCACCATTTATGGACTAAACTCGTCAGATCTCTCTCTTGTATATTTAAAGACAAATCACTATTGCTAACTTCATCACAAACTGTTTCTTTCCCACGAGTGTCGACGCGACCCCGTTAGATTTTGACGTCGCGAATAATGAAGCTCTCAAATTTCGCTAATTTACTGCCAAAAAAAGTACAGATTATGAAATCTAATGACGCGTTAAAGTTTCCTCACGTGCATTTAAAGTCGTCTTACCTATTTAAAATGCAGTTTTCCCCGATTCCCTGTGTGAAATCCCTTCACCGACTTCATAAGACCGTCATAAGAGACGCTTTAACTTTCATTCGCTGAAGAAGAAAACACATCAACACGCACACACACACACACACACACACACACACAGGCGAAACCTGTTTGTGTTCGCCCGCCAGTGAAGAGAATGATCAATTCCTGCTCAAAATAAGCGTTTTATCCATTATTCCACAATTGCATTTCAGAGTGAAAGTTGTTAAGCACATTTCATGACAGGATTGATTCCATAGCCTAACATTATTGATTTCATATGAGTATTGGGTTATATGTGAAGTTAATAATTCTCAGTCCTAGTCAATCTTTAACTATAAACACATGGTCCTGATAATAAGGACTTGATCTGGAGGTCAATTGCACACAAATTTGAGAATGTGTGTTGGCTGAACATAGTCACTGCAAACTCCCATTCAGCAAAAACACTGATTCAGCCACTGTACATAAGTCATCAGTATATATTAAATAAATGTAATGCTCTTAATTTAACTCTAGGACTGATTAATTCAATAGCAAACATGTTTCATGTTACATGTTTCTGTTTACTTACAAGTTGCACTCTAAAAAGTAATTCAGGGACCTGTTACCACAACTTAAATAAATGCATGGTTGCAAGTTAAACTTCAAATTTGTTTTAATTAAAACTTTTTTTTTTTTTAGTTTAATAATATTGATCATTACATCAACTGAATATCGTCTGTAATTTAAACTCAAATTTCTGTGTTAATTGGCTTTTGTTTTTAAATTAGGTTGTAGTAACTTAATGAAATTGTCTTGATAACTTCGGAAATTAGGCAGTGGATTTCTAGCATGCTTTGCATAGAACTGGATAAGGAGAATAACTGTTGAAATTAAGTGTTAATTTATTTGTTTTTAGTGAAGGGAAAGACCTGTTAGTGTTTAATGCTGTTATGTTTGACATTTAAAAGAGTTTCTGTAATGTTGAAGTTTTTCTGGTTCCCATTGTGCTGAAGAGATACATTACATTACACTACATTGACTCTATAAACAATGACTCAGTGATAAGTAATATCTCACTTGTTCATTAAATATACATGTTAAATAAGTGATGTTAGCATGTGCTTTGATATCTGTTGATAATTGGTTCCAGGTATACAACTCTGGTAGTTGGAGCAACTTAATTTTTTTGAGTAATCAACTTAAACATTTTAATTTGTTTATGCAACAAATTATTAAGTTCCTCTAACTCAATGTAGCTTGTTGGTTGAATGTAAATTCACTCAAAATTGAGCAATTCTTTGTTGAGCACACACATAATTTTTAAGAGGTAGGTGTTACAATCCACGCCTGTCCCGGACTCCGTTTCCCAGAATCCTCCCTGTCTCACACCTGATTGCACTCCCTCATCATCTTTCCCGCTCTCCCTGGATTCCCTGCACCTGGCCCTCATAGTTAGCACTCCCTTTATATTGTTCGCACTTTCCAGCACTCCTTGTCCGTTCTCGTTTATGTTACCAGTGCTGCTGTTGGTATTTCTCCTATGTTTATATTAAAATCCATCTTTATTTGAAGTCTGCCTCCTGCACCCTGAGTTGTAACAGTAGGTCTGAATTGTGGGAATCTGACTAGATCCACATTGACCACCCTAATGCACACATAATACTAATAAAAGTAATATAATTAAGAACTTATAAAGACAAGATTATACACAACTGTTATAAACATTCTGTATGTCCAGTATCATCTGCCATCAATGTATAAACAGTGAATGATTTCACTTTGTATAAGACAAACATTTTGTGCAATCCAAGTGAAGATAAAATAATGGGGTCACATGAACCTGTGTGAACTTGTTTTGCTGGAACAGAGTAACTTGTGTAAAGACAGCATGGTTGAGGGAAAAAAAGTATATGTGAACAAAACTGTTTCTCAAAATAAACAAAAGAATGAATAATTAAGCTACACAGATATATTAAGAAATTTGCTGTCATTGAAAGTGAGAAAATGTATTTTTTGCTGAGTTACACACACACACGCATGTTGGTGGTGCACCTATCATTATGAGGACATTCCATAGGCGTAATGGTTTTTATACTGTACAAACTGTACTTTCTATCCCCCTACACTGCCCCTACCCCTAAACCTAGCCATCACAGAAAACATTCTGCATCGTCACATTTTTAATAAAACATTGTTTAGTGTGTTTTTAAAGCTATTTTTATTATGAGGACACGTTTACATTGTAATACCAGTGTAATACCCATGTCATTATACAAATTTGTATACATAAACTATGTTTAAATCACATAAACAAGCACACACACACACACACACACGCACGTCTGGTTTACTCCTTTTGTGCGGACATGAGATGATGACAGGATTGTCTTTTCTCTTTTCAGTTTAAAGCAAATGATCTGTGGAAGGAATTTATACATTTGAATGTGCAATTTCCACCACCTTGTTTAACAAAAACTCTTTACACTTTAAACACTTTAAAACCTGCAACACTTGTGCAACTTATCAAAAGATACCAATACTTTTTTTGGAAGTTGCATTCAAAATCCAGTTGGTTCAAACACCTGAAAGGACTTTAGCTGAATGCACATGACGTTTCTGCCTGTTTGACATATATATCTGAAAGAATGCATAATGGTCTAAGATAACATACACATAGTGCTATTGTTATTATCTTGTTTGCAGAGTTTCAGAATAAAGGCATGACCTTTATGTACATGCCAGCGTCGACCTGGACAACAGAGATGACGCTTGAAATTACATTAGAGCTCATCGGGTGTTTCTGCGGCAGAAGGTCTGTGCTTTTTCTCTTTGGAAACGATTAACCTTATAGCCACGAAGTACGATTAGTCCCACTCCCTGAAGCGGAGAACTTTCACTCTCTCACACCAAATGCTTCACCACAAAATGCTTGTGCATTTTTCAAACCTCATTGTCAAATATACCTCTATTGTTATAACAGCTATATTTTTGACAAGGCTTTTTTGATTTATATTCCGCACACAATCACCTCAAGCTTACATTAATCAGACAGTAAGCTCTATTGATTCAATATTTGAAGAGCACCAAAGGCTTGTGTTCTGTAATTGTGTTGCATATGAATTTCATATTTCCCTTCCAAGGAGAAAAGGAGAACTTGGCTACCGGAGGGCTACAGGATATGATGTCATTTCTCAAGTGCATGCCTGAACAATTCTGCATTGTTTCAACAGACACCGCCTAAAGCACATATTGCAAGCAAGGGTGAAGATGTTCGTGACCTCATACCTAAACACATTCCAAGTACAAAAGTCACATGTTTTCAAAGCTATCACTGCACTTCTAATCCGCATATGTTTATACCTGTTATGCTCCTCACAGATCATTAAAACCCTATGAAATGAAATGTCTTGACAAGTAGAGTTTTCTTTTTATGCTGATATATGAAAAGGATATGTCAAAGGCATCGCCCTTTTATTATGAAATAATCAATAGCCATTAGTTGAGTCACAGTCAATGCTACTTTGTTGCATGTCACAGGTAGTGTTATTGAGGGTGAGGCACTCTTATCTTAAAGAGCATTTGATTGGATAACAATAAATACGCTATGAATGCTAAGGGGTCAAGGTTTGGCTTGGGATAGGTAGATCTTACTGGAAGGGACAAGCCACATTTACACTGATCAGGCATATCCTAATATTGTGTTGGTCACCCTTTTGCTGCCAAAACAGCCCTGACCCATCGAGGCATGGACTCCACTAGACCCCTGAAGGTGTACTGCTATGGTATCTGGCACCAAGATCTTAGCAGCAGATCCTTTAAGTCCTGTAATTTGTGAGGTGGGGCCTCCATGGATTGGACTTGTTTGTTCAGCACATTCCACAGATGCTCGATTGGATTGAGATCTGGGGAATTTGGAGGCCAAGTCAACACTTCAAACTCTCGTTGTTGTGCTCCTCAAACCATTCCTGAACCATTTTTGCTTTGTGACAGGACACATTATCCTGCTGAAAGAGGCCACCAGGAAATACAGTTTCCATGAAAGGGAAAGTACACGGTCTGCAACAATGCTTAGGTAGGTGGTACATGTCAAAGTAACATCCACATGGATGGCAGGACCCAAGGTTTCCCTTCTTGCCTTCTTCCCATAGTGCATCCTGGTGCCATGTGTTCCCTAAGTAAGCGACACACACGCACCCGGCCATCCACGTGATGTAAAACCACCTTCTTCCATTGCTCTGTGGTCCAGTTCTGATGCTCATGTGTCCACTGTTTGTGCTTTTGACGGTGGACAGGGGTCAGCATGGGCACCCTGACTGGTCTGCGGCTATGCAGCCCCATACGCAACAAACTGTGATGCACTGAGTATTCTGACACCTTTCTATCAGAACCAGCATTAACTTATTGAGCAATCTGAGCTACAGTAGCTCGTCTGATTGATCGGATCACACGGGCCAGCCTTCACTCCCCATGCATCAATGAGCCTTGGCCGCCCATGACCCTGTCACCGGTTCACCGCTGTTCCTTCCTTGGAGCACCTTTGATAGAGCCTGACCACTGCAGACCGGGAACACCCCACAAGAGCTGCAGTTTTGGAGATGCTCTGACCCAGTTGTCTAGCCATCACAATTTGGCCCTTGTCAAACTCTCAAATCCTTACGCTTGCCCATTTTTCCTGCTTCTAACACATCAACTTTGAGGACAAAATGTTCACTTTCTGCCTAATATATCCTACCCACTAACAGGTGCCTTGATGTAGAGATAATCAGTGTTATTCACTTCACCTGTCAGTAATGTTATGCCTGATCAGTGTATATTGCTAACATTTCATTATATTATTCTTATGAGTTTTACTATACTCTAAAAAACTTCTTTCTAGATTTCTAGACGTCAGATCTCATTTTTGTTAATCTTGATTTCTCACAACTTGTGTGCGAGACAGAGTGAACTGCTCAAGCAGTTTTTTTAAATTCTCCTTTTGTGGCCCATAAAAGAAGAATGGCATACAACATTAGAATAACACCAGTAAATGATGACCTAATTTTGAATTTAAGGTGAACTATCCCTTTAAAAGAATTAAAAAAAAAAAGACTTATTTTGCATGCATTTATAAATGTAAAAATGCATGTGCGAAAAAGACCACACTAATGGTTTAATGGTATCAAGGGAGTTTGGCCAGCAAACATTCTGCATTGTGGCTGCACATAGTTCTCCATATCAAGCATCACGTCAGTTCAGGCAGGCCGCGTCAGTCAAGCTCGCATCAGCTGATAGCCAGCTGTTCCTGATGTGTACCAATCCAGTCTCGACGCTTATCACCGTGGCCATTTAAATTCCCATTTCTCAGCAATTCTCTATTGCATCGCTGCTTGCAACAAACTCCCTCCTCCAACCCCAACTCCACCTTTAGCTGTGTTTAATTTGCTTTGTTTCTTTCTGTAGGTCTCTACATGGCAAGCTTTTCTCTCATGTATTGTCTACATTCGCATAATGTGAATTTGTAATTACATATGCATATACTGGTTCCATTCTGTACCCCGGGGGGTTTGACTTTCTGCTCTCCCCACTCTGTCCAGGCGGGCGCATGGACAGGCGTGGGGAGTTCTTGCCCAGAACAGAACCATACCGCCAACACTAACTGTATGCTTTTATTGTCAACAACGATAATAAACAATATACTTGACGAAGTGGTCCTGACTGAACTCTAACTGCATCTACAAAACATTCTGCAAGCCTTTGCACTCAAATAATATGAAAATAATGTGGCCAGCAGCCAGATCAATGCAAAAGGGCACAAGCACTCCATCAGTTTGAAGAATCCGGCTGAATATTATTTGCATGCATTAAAAAGAGAGGAGGGACTGTATTAGCAGCACTAATCTTGAGGCTAATGCCATTATATTTTGGGTGTTTCTTCAACTATGCACCTCTGGCCAAATGTGAGCTACTAATTTCGTAGCTAACATTTTATGCATCTAAAAACACATAATTATGTAATTTTCTTCACATTTTTGCATTTTGTCAAAACATCTTGATTAAAAATTAAAATACCTTGATTTAGATGTTTTCTTCATATATTGTATATTTCACATTTAAAGTATAATTAAGGTGATGAGTGGGTCCTGACACATGTTGCCTTACTCCAATAGATTTAGCAAATCCCAATTCGTCTTTTTCATTATCTACATGGATATTAAAATCACCAACAATTAGTACTTTATCTGCAGCCAGTACTAACTCTAATAGAAAGTCAGCAAATTCTTTGATAAAGTCTGTCTGGTGCCCTGGTGGCCTGTATACAGTAGTCAGCACAAATGTCAAACGGGATTTATCAATTACACTACATAATGTTACATAAAGCACCAAAACTTCAAAAGGAATTATATTTGAAACTAGACTTCTGAGTAATACTGATGATATTATTATAAATTACAGCAACCCCTCCCCCTTTACCTTTCAGATGAGGCTCGTGTTTATAACAATAATCTTGTGGGGTGGACTCATTTAAAGTAATGTAGTCGTCAGGTTTTAGCCAGGTTTCTGTCAAACACAGCACATCTAGATCATTATCTGTAATCATATCATTAACAATACGTGCTTTTGGGGAAAGGGATCGAATATTCAGCAACCCGAGCTTTATCATTTGTTCATCTTTATTATATCTGTTGTTTATTTGTTGGATATCAATTAAGTTTTTACTGTTGAATGGTTTTGATGTTTTTTTTTTTTTTTGTATTTACTAATTCGGGGAACAGACACAGTCTCTATGTGATAATATCTAGGTGAAATAGTATCTATGTGTTGGGATTTATCTGATTCTGGTGACACGTCGGTTTAGCCAGTTTGTCTGCTTCCTGACCTGGGCCACAGTAAGTCAAGATTTAGCTCTAAGACTATATGCCAAATTGAACCCTATGTTATTTTGCGGACACCACTTAGACAACCAGCCATTGAGTGATGATAGTCTGCTAAGTATCTCATCACTCCTTTTAATGGGGAGGGGACCAGAACAATAAACTTTTCGAGACATCATACTTGCAAGTTCACACACCTCTTTAATGTTAATTTTGGTGATCTCCGACTGGCAAAGTCGAACATCGTTAGTGCCGACGTGAATAATAATATTAGAGAATTTACGATTAGCTTTAGCAAGCACTTTTAAATTTGCTTTGATGTCAGGAGCTCTGGCTCCCGGTAAACATGTGACTATGGTGGCTGGTGTCTCTATTTTCACGTTCCGTGTAATAGAATCGCCAATAACTAGGGCACTTCCAACAGGGTACTCAGTGGGTGCGTCACTGAGTGGGGAGAACCTGTTTGATGTTCTAATCGGAACGAAAGAGTGGTTTTTTGATCCACGACTATGCCGTCTGACCGTTACCCAATTGCCCTGTTGCACGGGCTCTACAGCCGGAAACCAAACAAAGTACAGAGTTCACTAAGATAGTCACATCCAAAGCATTTTCAAGCATGTTTAGGCCTTCAAAAATGTGATTAATTTCAGAAAAGAATAATAATAATAGACTGAGCAATTACAATAGGGTCCTCAACAAGGAAACAACAAGGAAAGGCTGCTGCAGAATGATATAACCCCCCGTAGCAGATCTCTACAGGTGGCGCTGGGGAGGAGGTGGGATTATAGGAGTTCTCATATTGTGCAGCGTGCTGATAGCGGCTAGGATACGGTATAAATAAAGACACATAAATGAGGAAGTACCTCTGATTGGTTGGTGTCATGGAACTGAAAGAACCAATCAGCGATTAATAGAGTTTCATGACTGAACTTTATATTTATTTCATCTCTTTATCACCCAGGTAAATGTATGTGCATGTGTTGTACAGGTGAATACAGGTTTTTGTAAACTTCCTCCTTTGCCCTCTGTATTTCCCCCTTTAGCTATTCAGAATGGTATTGCGTGAAGGGCTAGCCATTTAACAGCTTTTCAAATAATGCAAGTGACAAACTAGCAGAAAGCATCCTACTTTACCCATGAATACTACACATATACATACGTTACACACACCTCAATAGAAGTTTCCTACAAAAGGGTGAAAACAAAGAGAAACACAGATTGACAGACGAGAAAGGCTTCACTTTTAGAGAACATAAAATAATGCAACACGGCATTCCCCTTCTCAGGTTATATGCCTTCATCAATCTTCATACTGTGTGTAAACAAATCCAGCTTGCTTGAAGCACCGGTTATAGAAATATGCATGTTTGAATAGTCTAAACAAGTGTTGACTGAATATGAGCTGGTTGCAGCTGAACTACTTTGGACACAATGCACATTGTCATGGAAAATATGAGGTTGTTATTGATTTATGAACTGATTTTCTGCAACCCGTTTGGGGACCCAGAAACTCCCCTTTTATATATTGTTCCAAGTTTTAAAAAAGTATAATTTAGCCCTATAGCTTTAAACCAATGCGGAACAGAGGTGAACAGAAAATCTAGTTTGCAGTTTTCGAGAAACCTGTGGGAGAGACCTGGCAGGAAATGTTGTGCAAATAGTTTCTTGTTCGGTATTGGTCAGACCTGTTCATTCAACAGGCCTGTTTAAAGAGTCAATATGCCGCTGAATTCAGCCCAGCATACAGCAGACGTGAAACAATGTTGAAGAGAAGGATTTACAGCCAGCTCAACCCAGAGGGGAAAGGAGCTGGTTTCGGGTACTTTTCAGGTTACTTTAATTTGCACTCAACATATGAAAGAACAATACAACTAAATTCCTCACATAATTACATGCAAGCAAGCGAAAAAAAAAACAAAAAAACATTTATCCAACCGCAGGAAGTGTGGGGGTTGGAAACACTGGACGTGAACTCTCTACTATTATCCATTTCTCTAAAACTGATCAGATAATGAAGTCACTGTAATATTTAAAGGGATAGTTCACTCAAAAACAATAATCTCCTTATGTTGTTCTTTCCTTTGTGGAACATAAAAGCTATATTTTATGCATTCAATTTTGGTCTGTTTGTCACATAACGCTATCATATGGCTTCTTTTATGATACTTTTATGGTGCTTTTTCATAATTTTGGAACTTGTGAGTCCTAGTACTTGTTCACTTCCATTATATGAAAAAGATCAGAAAAAATAGCCTTTAAAATATATTTATGTTCCACAGAAGAATGTAAGTCATGTGAGTTTGGAATGACATGAGGACTAGTAAATCATGACAACATTTAAATTTTTTGAATAAACGGATAATTTTTCAAATGTATGTTTGCTATTTAAAATAAATTATTTAAGACCATTAAATGAAGTTAAAGAAAACATATACTTTTAACAGTACAGCAGTGGCTAAAAGTGATGTCCGGAGGGGATATTTGTTTTTAATGACCCTACAAATTCAATTAAACCATCTAAATAGGGTTAGGAAAATATTTTTGATTTTGAGGGAAGAACAAAACACTAAACTTGGTTAAGGCATTTATCTGAAAAAGAGGCAAAAACTACAGTTACAGGTTTAAATACTATGCAAAAAATGCATATAAAAACAAAAAGCTCACAGGAAAGGCATACATTGACTACTGCAACATAATCAGTTATTAATATATCATTGGATCGCTCCTGTTTTTGCAACACAAATTGGCATGTTTCATTGTATTATCACAAATAAAACAATTGACTCAAAGCATAACTACACAATATGCTTACAACCAGATTTTTAATAATATTTAAATAAATGGTGAAGATGTCAGTTTTCCTAAATCACTTTTGGCCACTACCTTCTTATATTCATGAAACATAAAATGTCTTATTCTTTAAACAGAGAAAAAGAGATATTAGACAATGTGCATGCTTGCATCATGGGCTATGATTCACTGACTAAAGCCTGACAGTAGAATTTTTATTGAATTGGGTCATCTTGAACCATAAATCAGCTTCCTCCATTTAACCAGGAAACATTGCACAATACACAAGCACACTTCAGCCCCCTTTTGGCTGTTGTGATGCTATTTTGAAGTAGTTCAGAATCAAAACTCTTGCTTTGAAGGCCAGTAAATATCGTGATGACAGGCTAAAACCCACATTTCTTTCATTATGTTCAATAAATTTAAGAACTCAATGTTATTTTGTTTCTACAACATAAAGCATTCAGTCTTGAAAAAAAAAAAAAAAAAAAAGAATGAACAAACTAACAAACACAGACGCTTTACTTTGGGTTCATAACTAAATCTGATGATATCTAAAAGAATCACAAGAGAATCACATTGTGCACATCAGCAGACCTCTTATAAAACGACAGTGCACACATGTGGTGTGGACGGAGGTATCAGCACCTTCTCCACATGGATAAACTGTCTAAAATAGCTGCACAGAGCAGTATTTCACTGGTTGTTTACCCCGTTTCCTCAGCAAACCAACAATCTGCAAACCACGTATGCATAATTCATACTTAAATCTACCATAAATTAAAGCAACAGCTCAACATTTACATCAGACGCAACTTCAGAATTTCAACAGTCAGTCCAACAGCATGTGTGTATTTAGCATGTCATCAAAAATACAGTGATGAAGTCATTTATAAAACCCATATATAAATATATATTTGTTGTTGTTTGTAGACAGTTCTTTGACAGAGACATCAACTATTCTTTAAATGCTGTTCAAATACACACACACATTCCATAGATATAATGATTTTTATTCTGTACAATCTGTATATTCTATCCCCCTACACTAACTAACCCGACCCCTAAACCTACCCATCACAGAAAACGTTCTTCATTTTTACATTTTCAAAAAACAAACAAAAAAACATCACTTAGTATGATTTATAAGCTGTTTTCCTCATGGGGACCAAAAAATGTCCCCACAAGGACAAGGATTTCAGATATTGCCATCTTCGTGGGGACATTTTGTCCCCATAACATAGGGTTTACCAGGCCACACACACACACACACACACACACACACACACATTTTCTATAGTCCTTAAAATATCATAATTTGGACTTTACATCGACTTTGATTTTAAATTTGTTTACCAATCAATATCATATTTTTATTTCAACATTTTACATTTGTTCAAAAAAACACTGTATTTTTTTCATGCATGTGAAAACATTTCATTTTATGCATGCGAAAATGTCCATTAACCCTTAAACGCATACCTCGGGTCTGTAGTGACCTGGGACGTCATTCACTACATTCCTCCTCATTCCTTTTTTTTTAGTATTCCTCAATCAATTCATTATAAGCGACATGACAATAATAAAAAAGAAAAATTGTATAGAGTCGCTAACGACCCGAGGTGTGTAACAGTGTAGGTGTATATTTTTTTCTGCACAACAATAATTGAATCTTTGATGACTGGATATCTGGTTACCGCAGGCAGAAAACAAAAGAATAGGAAGCATCATCAGCAAAACTTGAAATGGTTCAGGGATTTACAAGTTTTGAACGCAATTTAATATTAGTGTTACTGTCACTTGATGGTGGATCTGATGAAGAAGCTGTCAGCGATCAAAATGTTGATTTGGAAGATTGATTTTGAGAATATGTTTGATATCCCGAATGAGCCATTGAGAAATGCTGTGGATGTACATGTGATGATGCTGTAAAACATCTGCTCAAAAAATAAGCAGTGGGCCCACTGACTATGAACAATACGAAGAATTATTAATGGAGATCCCTCACCACAGATCTACTCACCTGTGTGTCATCCTCCACTCCCTTATTGTTACATATTTATATATCAATTGTTTTGAATTCGTTTCATTTGATTTTTAAAATGTTCATGTCCGTTCACTATTGAGAGGAACCTTCCTGCTGTTGCGTGTGGTGATTAAACTCGCCTGGACTACCGGTCCACACAAGAAAGTCAAATTAAAAAATATTTATTTATACATTATATTCACCTTATTATGCACAGTAGTCGATGACTGGGTTAAAACAACAGTTTTATTATTATTATTATTATTATTATTATTATTATTATTATTATTATTATTATTATTATTATTATTTGTATTTTTGACAGTTTTGACGGTTAGGGACTACTTCGGACATGACGCCAAAGTCCCTAAAGTCTTTGGTGACGTCACCGGATATAGTTCTTCCACCAGCCAATCACAACACTCGGAAGGCGGGCGCTCGTCATTCGCGCCTGAAGTTCCGCGGGTCTCGTGTGTGAGACGTAAACAAACATTCACGTGCTTTCGAACGAGATTATGTTTTATGTAGTGAATGAGTGACAGTTGATGTGGATGTGTTTGCGTTTATTCACCATTTAGTGGGAGCTCATCATGGCGGGAGTCATCCGCAGACTCGATGAGACTGTAGTGAACCGCATCGCAGCAGGAGAGATCATCCAGCGGCCTGCCAATGCTATCAAAGAGATGATGGAGAACTGGTGACACATTTATTCAGCACTAATAATAACTTCTACCTGATCAGTTTATGTCTAATAGCTGCTGTCACTAAGGTTTACCTCTAATAAGAAAATGATAATGTGCTTATTAATGCTTAAGTGACACTTTATTGATTGACTGGTGTCAACTTGTGGTTCATTATTATCTGGCACTTCATTGATGACTAATAATTGGTGACACTTATATATATATATATAACTAATACACATTCATGTTTATTGTAAAATCTCTTTAGGAACACAAATGGCACCTGTTTGGCTAAATGACCCTAATATGTCATCCTCACGTGACACAATATGAGACGCTAATATTTGTTTTGACTCCTCAGTTTGGATGCAAAGGCCACAAATATCCAGATAACAGTGAAAGAAGGTGGACTGAAGCTCATCCTCATTCAGGACAATGGCACTGGCATCAGGGTAAGTCACTTATTTTTACACTGCACACATTAATAGACATTTTTGAAATGCCAGATTTCTTGTTTTAAGCTTGTCGGATTTTTATGTTTCACAGAAAGATGATATGGAAATAGTTTGTGAGCGTTTTACGACCAGCAAGCTTCAGTCTTTTGAGGACTTGGCATCAATAGCAACATATGGATTCAGAGGCGAGGTATGCATCGCGTCAGCTGATCGCTGTGAGTTTACCGATCAGCTCGGCTAAATCAACTCTCTTCTTTTTTTATAGGCTCTCGCCAGTATAAGTCATGTAGCCCATGTTACAATAACCACAAAAACAGCTGATGCAAAATGTGCCTATAGGTAATTTTATATATTATATTATTGTACATATTTTATCAGACACACAGAATGTAGCGTAAATACACTGCAGCTCAATTATTTTATTTAATGATGCATTATTTTCTTTTATAAAGTGGTACTTTGGTTTTGTTTACAGGGCTAATTACTGTGATGGGAAGCTGAAATCCCCACCCAAACCCTGCGCTGGAAACCAGGGGACATTGATTTCTGTAGGTTTACCTGACAGCAAGTACTTTTTTTTACACTTCTTTTCATTCCCACAATTCCACAAGTAATAATTTCCTCCATTTTTGTGTTTTCTCCAGGTAGAGGATCTGTTCTATAATGTGTCCACCCGACGGAAAGCCCTGAAGAGCCCCAGTGAGGAATATTCTAGAATCATTGAGGTTGTGAGCAGGTGTGTTCATGAGCTCTAGAAGGTTTTTGTTCTGCTGTGAGATCCTCCTGAATAACTGTCCATGTCAACCTGTATGTATTTCCTGTCATACAGATACGCCATTCACAACTCTGGGAAAAGTTTTGCTGTCAAGAAGGTGAAATGTTATTGTTATCTAAATATATACACTGATCAGGCATAACATTATTGAAGTGAATAACACTGATTATCTCTTCATCACGGCACCTGTTAGTGGGTAGGATATATTAGGCAGCAAGTGAACATTTTGTCCTCAAAGTTGATGTGTTAGAAGCAGGAAAAATGGGCAAGCGTAAGGATTTGAGTGAGTTTGACAAGGGCCAAATTGTGATGGCTAGACGACTGGATCAGAGCATCTCCAAAACTGCAGCTCTTGTGGGGTGTTCCCGGTCTGCAGTGGTCAGTATCTATCAAAAGTGCTCCAAGGAAGGAACAGCGGTGAACCGGTGACAGGGTCATGGGCGGCCAAGGCTCATTGATGCACGTGGGGAGTGAAGGATGGCCCGTGTGGTCTGATCAAACAGACAAGCTACTGTAGCTCAAATTGCTCAAGAAGTTAATGCTGGTTCTGATAGAAAGGTGTCAGAATACACAGTGCATCTCAGTTTGTTGTGTATGGAGCTGCATAGCCTCAGACCAGTCAGGGTGCCCATGCTGACCCCTGTCCACCGCCGAAAGCACCAACAGTGGGCACGTGAGCATCAGAACTGGACGAGGGAGAAATGGAAGAAGGTGGCCTGGTCTGATGAATCACGTTTTCTTTTACATCACGTGGATTCAAGATTCAAGAGTTTTATTTGTCACATACACAGTTATATACAGAATATACAACCGCCAGTGAAATGTAAACAGGTCCGCTCCATGGACAGTGCAAATTCACAGTTAAAAACACAAGGAAGGAAGAAATTATAATAGAAATAGGATAAAAAAAACTATCTATCTATCTATATATATATATATATATATATATATATATATATATAATGTCTGTATCTGTAGAATTATAAATAATCAAGTCAAGAGAAAAAAAAGGTAACAAATAAGGATAAAGTGGAATAAAATAATTGAAGTAAACTGTGCAGTGAGTAAACTGTAGACTTATAAATATGTGGTTAACAAATGTATAAGAGTATAATGTGCAAACAGGTTTATAACAGGTTGTTACACAGTAACAACGAGAACAGAAAGTGCAGTGCAATGTCAGTGTATCGATGTTTATCCAGAAGTGAAGTCACGTGATGTTAAGTGCCTGAGTTCAGGAGTCTGATGGCCTGGGGAAGAAGCTCCTCCTGAGTCTCTCAGTTTTGGCCATCAGGTTTTGGAAGCGCTTACCAGATGGCAGCAGCGTGAAATGAGGGTTTGCAGGGTGATTAGAGTCCTTGATGATCTTGGTAGCTCTACCTTTGCAGCGTTTGGTGTAGACGTCCTGCAGAGACGGGAGAGCTGACCCTGAGATACGCTCGGATCTCGGATCAGCGGGTCACCAGTAGAGAGAGTGAGCAGCTTCAAGTACCTGGGAGTAAACATCTCCGAGGACCTGACCTGGACTGCTCACATTCAGACACAGGTGAAAAAAGCCAGGCAAAGACTGTACCACCTGCGCCAGCTGAGGAAATTCAGGGTTTCACCAGCTATCCTGAAAACTTTCTATTTAGGGGCGATAGAAAGTGTTTTAACTCAGTGCATCACAGCGTGGTATGGGAACAGCACCAGTCATGACCGCAAAGCCCTGCAAAGAGCGCTTATCCGCGTATCTCAGGGTCAGCTCTCCCGTCTCTGCAGGACGCCTACACCAACGCTGCAAAGGTAGAGCTACCAAGATCATCAAGGACTCTAATCACCCTGCAAACCCTCATTTCACGCTGCTGCCATCTGGTAGCGCGCTTCCTCAAGCCTGATGGCCAAAACTGAGAGACTCAGGAGGAGCTTCTTCCCCAGGCCATCAGACTCCTGAACTCAGTCACTTAACATCACGTGACTTCACTTCAGGATAAACATCGATACACTGTCATTGCACTGCACTTTCTGTTCTCGTTGTTACTGTGTAACAACCTGTCATAAACCTGTTTGCACATTATACTCTTTATACATTTGTTAACCACATATTTATAAGTCTACAGTTTACTCACTGCAAAGTCTACTTCAATTATTTTATTCCACTTTATCCTTATTTGTTACCTTTTTTTTCTCTTGACTTGATTATTTATAATTCTACAGATATAGACATATATATATATATATATATAGATAGTACTTTTTTATATCCTATTTCTATTATAATTTCTTCCTTGTGTTTTTAACTGTGAATTTGCACTGTCCATGGAGCGGACCTGTTTACATTTCACTGCCGGTTGTATATTCTGTATATAACTGTGTATGTGACAAATAAAACTCTTGAATCTCTTGAATCTCTTGGGATAAGCGCACGACTCTTTGCAGGGCTTTGCGGTCATGACTGGTGCTGTTCCCATACCACGCTGTGATGCACTGAGTTAATACACTTTCTATCGCCCCTAAATAGAAAGTTTTCAGGATAGCTGGTGAAACCCTGAATTTCCTCAGCTGGCGCAGGTGGTACAGTCTTTGCCTGGCTTTTTTCACCTGTGTCTGAATGTGAGCAGTCCAGGTCAGGTCCTCGGAGATGTTTACACCCAGGTACTTCAAGCTGCTCACTCTCTCTACTGGTGACCCGCTGATCATGAGGGGGGAGTATGTCTGTTGCTGTCTCTTCCTGAAGTCCACAATCATTTCTTTGGTCTTGCCAACATTCAGAGAGAGACAGTTGTCCTGGCACCATGATGTTAGATGCTCCACCTCGTCCAAGTATGCCGTCTCATTGTTGTTGGAAATGAGGCCCAGGACAACAGTATCATCAGCAAATTTGATGATAGAGGTGGAGCTGTGTGTGGACAAACTCAGGGTGATGGAGGTGGACTGGCCTACTCTCACCACCTGAGGCCTGCCAGTGAGGAAGTCCTCAATCCAGTGGCAGAGAGAAGGATTCAGGCCGAGATCCAGGAGTTTGGAGGTTAGCTTGGTGGGAACTATGGTGTTAAAGGCTGAGCTATAGTCAATAAATAGCAGCCTTACGTAGTTCCCACTTTTGCTGTCGATGTGAGTGAGGGAGGAGTGGAGGACATGAGAGATGGCATCTTCAGTCAATCTATTGGGACGATAGGCAAACTGAAGAGGGTCCAAAGTGTCAGGAAGGAAGGCGCAAATGGTGTTTTTAATGAGTCTCTCAAAGACCTTCATGACTATAGACGTGAGAGCCACTGGATGGTAGTCATTTAGGCATGAGGGTTTACTGTTCTTAGGGACAGGGATGATGGTGGATTTTTTGAAGGAGGTGGGGACCACAGATGTAGCGAGGGACTCATTAAAGATAGATGTAAACAACCCGGCGAGCTGATCAGCACAGGACCGCAGAACACAACCTGAAATACCATCCGGCCCGGCAGCTTTCCTGACGTCCACACGCTTGAGTGCTCTCCGAACTTCATCCTCCGAGACAGAGATCACGTGATTGTTGCTGCTCTGAGTAATTTCCTCTAATGCGCCACTTGGCGAGTCGCGCGTGCCGCGGTTACAGTCAAAGCGAGCGTAGAAAGAGTTTAACTCGTTCACGAGCAACGGATCAACGCTTGCCTCTGCAGAGGATTTAGATCCAAAGGAGCAGATGGACCTCAGACCTTGCCACATGCGCCGCGAGTCGTTGAGTTAGAAATGAGACTCCACTCGGTCTTTATAACGGAGTTTTGCGGCTTTAACTGCTCGTCTGAGAGCATAGCAGGACGATCTGTATTCATTCATATTCCCTGAATGGAGACCGGCGTTGTAAGCAGCAGTGCGTGCGTTCACTGCCGCGCGGATTGAATTGTCCACCCACGGTTTCTGATTTGAGAAGGACGTTATTGTTATTGTTTGCATGTTATTGGATGGCCAGGTGTGTGTGTCGCTTACCTGGGGAACACATGGCAGCACGATGCACTATGGGAAGAAGGCAAGCCGGCGAAGGCAGTGTGATGCTTTGGGCAATGTTCTGCTGGGAAACCTTGGGTCCTGCCATCCATGTGGATGTTACTTTGACACGTACCACCTACCTAAGCATTGTTGCAGACCATGTTCACCCTTTCATGGAAACTGTATTTCCTGGTGGCTGTGGCTCTTTCAGCAGGATAATGTGCCCTGTCACAAAGCAAAAATGGTTCAGGAATGGTTTGAGGTGTTGACTTGGCCTCCAAATTCCCCAGATTTCAATCCAATCGAGCATCTGTGGGATGTGCTGAACAAACAAGTCCGATCCATGGAGGCCCTCCTCGCAACTTAAAGGATCTGCTGCTAACATCTTGGTGTCAGATACCCCAGCACACCTTCAGGGGTCTAGTGGAGTCCATGCCTTGACGGGTCACACTTACTCACCCTCAAGTTGTTCCAAACCTGTATGAGTTTCTTTCTTCTGCTGAACACAAACGAAGATATTTTCAGAAATGTTAGTAACCAAACAGCCATTGACTTCTATATTGTTTTTCCTACTATGGAAGTCAATGGCTACCGTCATCTGTTTGGTTACCAACATACTAACTCATAGAGGTTTGTGTGAGTAAATGATTTAAAACATTTTACTTTAGTTATAAACGAACTTTAACTTTTCTTTTCAAACTAAATGACAACTTAAACTTGAACTGAAAACAGAAAATATAAAAATAAATCATTAAAATTATTAATATGTTCTATAATAGTATATTAATGATAATAAAATAACACAGACAGAGTACACATTCAGAAAGTAAATTGTATTGAAAATTGTATAATAACATTTTCTCTCTATCTAGCAAGGTGAGATGGTTGCAGATGTGAAGACCCTTCTGAACGCCTCAGTGCTGGACAACATTCGTGTGGTGTTTGGTGTAGCTGTTAGCAGGTACTTTAATTTGACCATTTTCCTGAGCTATGAGAATTTGAACCTCATTTTAACTAAATGATACATTGTTTTGATGGTAAATCATTAGGGCTGAACGATTTTGGAAAATAATCGAATTGCTTTTTTAATTTTTTTATACTAATTTTGCGATTGTAATTTAATATGCAATTATTTTTAAGCTCTTTATCTTCTTTATTACTCAACAAAGATGAGCAATAAATCATTGTATAGTAATGGTGGGAATCTTTAGGCACCTCACGAGTCACGATCCGATCCCAAATAATTACACAAATGTAATTAAAACAATTGCATGTTAAGAATTTTAAATATATAAACTAATTAGCTTCAAAACATAAAAGCTAGTAAATAATAAAGAGGAACAAAAAACATTACGAGCAATGAACAAAGAGTGCTTTCAGTATTTAAGAGTATCTGAATGAGTGATTTTCTCATCTTTACTGTTGCTTGATTATTAATGATGACGTCATAGACAGCGGGAGATCTGCATTCACACTAATGCACAGATCTCTTTTGAAATAGAAGATCTGGTTTGTCTGGTTTAATCCCTTGAGACATTACTGACTGTGTTTGCATTAATTTTGCGTCATAAAAGCACACTCTGAGACGTGCACAGCCTTGAGTGAAGCCGAAAGACTTCTGTCAATGAGTTTCCTATTTTTAATATATAAGCACTGCATTCCAAACGACATAAATGAAGACTTCGCAGAGCATTTGTGAGGAAAATACTGGCGGGCGAGAACTTTTCTCATACGAAGTTTCTCACAGTGCATATCCTGTGCTATGAAGTCCACGAATGTCATTGTGATTCGCTTCAACCTTTCCGAACGTGAGAGAGAGAGAGAGAGAGAGAGAGAGAGAGAGAGACAGACAGAGAGAGAGAGAGAGAAGAAATGGAAGCAAGTAGAATACAAATTCTAAAAAGCAGACCCACATCAAGATGTAGGGTCTGGGAACTCACCATTGGCAGGGCTCAATCCGAGGGGCGGGATAAACGGTTGTCTTTCTAATTCCCTCTGCACACAATAGGAAAGCGCTACAACCAACCAGAGCAACGAAGAAGGTGAAGCCGAGCTAGTTGATAGATTAAACTTTTGCCGTATCCGGTCGGCAAAACTCAGAAACATCTTCCTTTCTTAAGAATGACTTCAGTGCCGTTCTCCCAGTCTCCCAGAGTCACGGCCAAAGCCGATTCGAAAGACCGCTGTTCATCAGCTTCTTTGTTTTCTCGTAGCACGCGGAACCGCCGCAACTCTGCCGTCATTATGTTAAGCCCGCCCCCCGACTCTATACATGATGCGCACCTGCAGTTAAAATCTAAGCTCAGAATTGATCCAGAATCATTGGAGAGAGAATCTTTTCTCCCTCCCCTATAGTATGACCAACACAATATTAGATCGATTAAAAACACTTGCCTGTAGGCATAATGTGCCCTGTTGATGATGCTTCTGCAGTCACGTGACCAGACTGAAATCGCAGCCTTTGCGGTTACAAAATCGTGTTTTACCATATCGCGATATTATCGCAAATGCAATTAATCGTTCAGCCCTATAAATCCTGGCGTAAAGCAGCATTATGTGTGTTTCAGGGAGCTGATTGAAGTTGAGTGTGAAGATCAGAAACTCGCTTTTAAAATGAAGGGCTACATCTCCAATGCCAACTACTCTGTCAAGAAATGCATCCTTATCCTTTTTATCAACCGTATGTCGCATGAGTTTGTTTCCATCTCAGTTTTTAAATGCAGTATGTGATTTCATTCGAATACAAGACATTGTGCTTTGACATTCTGACGTTGTTGTCTTTTAGATCGCTTGGTGGAGTCTAGTGCCTTGAAGAAAGCTATTGAGACTGTCTACACTGCTTATCTTCCCAAAAACACTCATCCTTTTCTTTATCTTAGGTAAATCATATCACTTTATGAAAGTATTCAAATGTTTGGGATCTGGAAGATTTTTTTGGGGGAAGAAATTAATACTTTTATTTAGCAAATATGGATTAAATTGATCAAAAATGACAGTAAAACATTTATAGTTACAAAAAAATGTGATACATTTTCCTGAAAAAATAGTTTCCACAAAAATATTAAGCAGCACAACTGTTGAACCGTTTCTTGAGCATCAAATCATCATATCAGAATGATTTCTGAAGGATCATGTGACACTGAAGACTGGAGTAATGATGCTGGAGATTCAGCTTTGAATAAATCACATTTGAAAATATTCAAATAGAAAAGGTTTATTTAAATTATAATATTTTACTATATATATATATATATATATATATATATATATATATATATATATATTCTGCTTTAAAACAAATCTGAAAATGTTTTACTCGTTCTGAAGTTTAGAGATTGCTCCTCAGAACATTGACGTGAACGTTCACCCCACCAAGCACGAGGTGCACTTCCTGCATGAGGACAGCATCATCGAGAGCGTTCAGAAACACATTGAGAGTAAACTGCTTGGCTCTAACTCCTCACGCACATACTTCACACAGGTGAACCTCCAATTACAGGAGTAAATATTTTATATATTGTCTAATTTGACCAACAATTGACGGATTTGCATGTTCCTTAGACTCTGCTTCCAGGACTTTCGGCATCCGCCAGCGTGGCCAAAGCGACTTGTGCTGCAGCAGATTCCCAGGAGCGCGTATACGCCCATCAGATGGTCCGCACTGACAGCAAAGCCCAGAAGCTGGATGCGTTTCTCCAGCCGTCTCCTGCTCAGTGCAGGGCAGATAAAGCCTCCAGCCCCCCCACTGTCGAGCCGGACGACTCAGAGCTTCTAAATGCGGTTGAGGTTCTGGAGCCATGTACCTCAGAGGATACACAACCAGACTTTCAACCTCCTAATGAAGCACCACCAAGGTGATATGCAGAAAACGGGCTGTTTCTGTTTTGTTTTTTTTCACTAGTTAAAAAGTACATAACACACACAGTTTCTGCCAGTCTCATGTTAATCTTGAGCACCTATAGAGTAGTATTGCATCCTTCAGATTTATCAGATTAATAAAAGACAGATACGCGGTACCCATTCTTTCCCAGAAAACAGCCAAGCTCGTGCGGGCGTGCAGTTTGCGGAGCTAAAGAGACACAAGCACACACACACACAATACATCATGGCATTTTCCCTATACGTTCGTGTTGTTTACATTTATATGCACTTACGCGCCGATTGCCAACAAAGCACAGACATTTGATGCAGTTTTATTCACCACCTGCAGTTTCAACTCATGACCGGGAACAAACAAACACACTTGCAGAACTCAGTTGCTTCTCTGGAAAAACAATCCACTGTTCCCTTAACGCTGGGTTATTTGGGAAGCCGAACAAGGTTATCTTTCCCTCACAACCAAAAACACACTTCTTTAATGACGTTGTTGATTTGGTGGTCTAAAAACAAAATGACAGCGCTGCCGACGGCTTCCGTAACCCGAACGAAGCTCGCTGATGGGCACGCTCTCGCTGTCGCTCTGGTTGATGTGCGCATGCCCATACAAGAAATTCCACCCTTTATGACGTCACACAGGGCCATACTCAGAAAAAACTTTCTGAAACTTACTCGAATCCTGAAGTCTTTGGCACAGAAATACTCCATCATATGCCCAACTCATTTTTGAAAAATTTGGCCGTGTTTAGCATGAGAATCAACTCTTTAACAGTGTAAATAAGTCAGAATGCATGAAATGGAATTAACCCCCTTTAAAGTAGAGGAGACTGAGGCAAGTTGCCACACTGTTTTTACTTATTTCTAGGATTCCAGTTTTGATGTAACTTAAAAAAAAAGATAAAGTTTGTTTAACACATAGCAGAGCATATTGACATGTTTTCACAGTGGACCTTTTTCACAATTCTGAGGTTCTCAGAAGCGGAAGTCGTCATAGTTGGCTAGACTTCTATAGTGGTGAACAGAAACTACAGAAAGAAAAAATAATCCACAATAGCATTTCTATGGCTTTACAAATGGCCAAATATATAAAATTGATTGAATGGTCAGAAGAAAGAAGGATGTCAAACTTGTCGTTACTCCGTCAGCCGTTGTATTAGAAACACTCAAACAGCAACGGTAACTAGTTTTCTGTCATTTAATGCCAAGACTGAAATATTGCAAATAATAAAAAGTAATTAGTTTTCAAGCATCTATTATTTCTACTATTTAGGGCAGTAATGGACTAATGGTTAGAGAGTCAGAATGGTAAACTGAGGGTTTGATTCTCAACACCGGCGGGAAATGACTGAGCAAGGCACTTAACCCCCAATCGCTCCCTGGGCACCACAGCAAAAATGGCTCTGGGTGTGTGTGTCCATGGTTTGCTGTGTGTTTGTGTTCATTACTCACTGGTCCTAATGTGTATGAACTTGGATGGGTTAAATGTAAAGGACAAATTCTGAGTATGAGTTACCATACTTGGTCTTTGCTTTGCTATCCACTGTGTACTCTCTGTAGTCAAAGGATCCACCTGCTGTCTGTTCCGTCTTTCAGGAAAAGGCCTCATGTTGAGGAAGTGAAGGAGGATTTGACAGCCGCCTCTCTTCCCAGGAGACGCGTCATCAAACTGACCAGCATAAAGGAGCTTCGGGAGGATATTGAGAAGCAAACTCACAAAGGTCAAACAATATCCATTTAAAGAAATAGAACAGATTCAATTTGAGTCTATTAAATTTGAGATTTGAATTCAAATCTCCTTTGACTATTTTAACAATGGACAAGCCATTCAAATGTGTCCTGCCCCAACTTCCAGTGGGAGAACAAAAGTTTGGAGTCAGCAGGATTCTTATGTTTTTGAAAGTCTCTTCTGCTCATCAAGCTTGCATTTATTTGATACAAAAATACAGTAAAAAGAAAAACCGTAATATTGTGAAATATTATAAGAAGTTAAAATTATAACAAGTAAAAAAAAAAAAAAAAGCTGTCAATTTTAATATATTTCTAAATGAATTTGTTTCCTGTGATGGCAAAGCTATATTAATGAATGAATGAATCCTTTATATAAGGGGTCCTCAAATAGCGGACCATTTGACCGAGGTCCGGTTCCAGACCCTGGCTTGGTTCCAGTCGGACCATGAGGCGATAGCACCATTTTACCGTTTCTGCAGTTTAAATTAGCAGTACGTCAAAACAACCGAGCTGTTCACAACACAATCGCTCAGGGTTGTTTATGATAATGATCTTTCTGCGCTATATCCTCTATTCCATTGTTATCTAGAGTCAAACGCGCTTCATTCAAGCCTTTTCCGTTTCATGCATTGTTTCTCTCTCCCGCTAAAGACACTAAAGCGATGATGCGGTAGCAAAAACACAGTGAACGGCAAAATAGATTGATACTTTTGCTTAAACAATGTAGAAAACAAAGATGCAGCAAATACAATTATTATGTTATGCATATATGACTCCCGACTGTTCAAAAAGTTTTTTTTTTTAAATCTACATTTAGCATTATTAATCAGCATGTTAAGAGAATTTCATAATAAACAATGTTATAATTGGGAAAATTATTTGTAGATGAAAGACATCTAAAACTTTGAAATTACTAGTTAACTTTGTTTTCTGCTCATGATGAAAGCATTTTGATTATTATGCACATTTGCAGCAAAATCTTCGAGTGCGGCACGCCCATAAAACCGAGCGAGCCTCAAAACCAGGGTAGAAAATAGCCTATTACTTATTCATGCTGATGTTTTTGAATGTAAAAACCACGCAAACGTCATAAGTCGACCTCAGACAACAGTATAAAAAAATGTAAAAAGCCAGTTCATGACACCTTTAAATCCTGTCTGGCTAGCGTGCTTCCCATAATGTTTTACAGTAGACGGTCTTTTGAGGCTGTCTGTACGCATACGACCACATGAGCGTTTACGCTACAAAAGCAGTCCGGTCGAATGTGTTTTCGACTACCTCTGGAAGTGGTCGAAAGTGGGCAAGCTCAAAATAGTGTCCCTATCACTATACTGGGGCATTAGGACCAACACAGACCATGAGCACCCCCTGCTGGCCTCACTAACACCTCTTCCAGCAGCACCCTAGGGTGCTTCTCATTTCTTATTTTGTGCATCCTCATTTCCTTTCCTTGCATCTTGGCTCCACTCCCTTAGGATGCGAGGGAAGGATTCACCTGTGTATCCTCGCTCATGATTCCTCAGGTCTCCCGTCCAGGTACTGACCAGGCTCAACCCTGCTTAGCTTCAGTGGGAAGTCAGTCTTGGGCTACAGGGTGATATGGCTGTGGGTTTTAATATTCAGTAATTTAATATTTAATAATTGTCAGCATGAAAACTCCAGTCTTCAGTGTCGCATGATCCTTCAGAAATCATTCGAATATGCTAATTTACTGCTCAAGAAACATTTACTATTAGTATTAATGTTGAAACGGTTTATTATCTGCTAAACCGTTGTGCTGCTTAATGTTTTACGGAAACCAAGATACCTTTTCAGGATTCTTTAATGAATAGAGACCGCATTTATTTGAAGTGTCTTCACTGTCACTTTTGATCAATTAAATGCATCCTTGCAAAAATCTAAACTGTGTGTATATATATATAAAATGAATTGATTTGTCCAGTTCATCAGGACTCAGAATGTTTTGTCCTCCACAGGTTTACAGGAGCTGCTCCAGAATCACTCGTTTGTGGGTTCAGTCAGTCCTCAGTGGACTCTAGTGCAGCACCAGACGAAACTCTACCTGCTCAATACAACCAAACTCAGGTTAAACCAGATCAAGTACTGACATACTGTATATATGTTCCATTATTTTCTAGTAATTTTTATAACATATTTGTTGAAACATACATTCTTGTTTTCTACAGTCAGGAGCTGTTTTATCAAATTTTGATCTACGATTTTGGTAACTTCGGGGTCCTTCGATTGTCGGTGTGTTATTGCATTAATTTTGAGTTATACGTGCTATTTTAAGTAATAATTTTTTTTAATATTTTTAAATAAAAATGGTCTCTTTGAAGCATTTGACAGATTAAAACTAAAGTTGTGTTTCTTCAGAATCCAGCTCCGCTCTATGATCTGGCCATGTTGGCTCTGGATTCAGAGGAGAGCGGATGGACGGACGAGGACGGACCAAAAGAAGGACTGGCCCAGTATATTGTGGATTTCCTTAGACAGAAAACCGAAATGCTGGAAGAGTACTTTTCCCTTGAAATAGATGGAGTGAGTGACATTTTTATATATATATTTGTGGGATGCACAGCCAGGGCACGAAGCTCCCGTTCCACCACATCCCAAAGATGCTCTATTGGGTTGAGATCTGGTGACTGTGGGGGCCATTTTAGTACAGTGAACTCATTGTCATGTTCAAGAAACCAATTTGAAATGATTCGAGCTTTGTGACATGGTGCATTATCCTGCTGGAAGTAGCCATCAGAGAATGGGTACATGGTGGTCATAAAGGGATAGACATGGTCAGAAACAATGCTCAGGTAGGCCGTGGCATTTAAACGATGCCCAATTGGCACTAAAGTGTGCCAAGAAAACATCCCCCACACCATTACACCACCACCACCAGCCTGCACAGTGGTAACAAGGCATGATGGATCCATGTTCTCATTCTGTTTACGCCAAATTCTGACTCTACCATCTGAATGTCTCAACAGAAATCGAGACTCATCAGACCAGGCAACATTTTTCCAGTCTTCAACTGTCCAATTTTGGTGAGCTTGTGCAAATTGTAGCCTCTTTTTCCTATTTGTAGTGGAGATGAGTGGTACCCGGTGGGGTCTTCTGCTGTTGTAGCCCATCCACCTCAAGGTTGTGCGTGTTGTGGCTTCACAAATGCTTTGCTGCATACCTCGGTTGTAACGAGTGGTTATTTCAGTCAAAGTTGCTCTTCTATCAGCTTGAATCAGTCGGCCCATTCTCCTCTGACCTCTAGCATCAACAAGGCATTTTCACCCACAGGACTGCCACATACTGGATGTTTTTCCCTTTTCACACCATTCTTTGTAAACCCTAGAAATGGTTGTGCGTGAAAATCCCAGTGACTGAGCAGATTGTGAAATACTCAGACCGGCCCGTCTGGCACCAACAACCATGCCACGCTCAAAATTGCTTAAATCACCTTTCTTTCCCATTCTGACATTCAGTTTGGAGTTCAGGAGATTGTCTTGACCAGGACCACACCCCTAAATGCATTGAAGCAACTGCCATGTGATTGGTTGATTAGATAATTGCATTAATGAGAAATTGAACAGGTGTTCCTAATAATCCTTTAGGTGAGTGTATATGGGTATGGTGCTCTCCTATATATGAGTGAAAATCACTGTAATGGCTTATTGCTTTCACAAAATGCTGGCAGCAGTATGAGACAAAGTTATTAGCCTAAATAAACATTCTGGTGCTTCATAACTGAAACTGCATTTCTTTACAGGAAGGGAACCTGACTGGTCTGCCAATGCTGCTTGATAATTACACTCCTGCTATGGAGGGACTTCCGATGTTCATTCTGCGTTTAGCCACTGAGGTCGGCATTTCATGGGACTGTAGCTTATTAGGTTTTGTACATAAAATAGGCATTATAATAAGGAAACTTAATGACTGATGGATGATGCAGGTGAACTGGGATCGAGAGAAGGAGTGTTTCCATGACTTCAGCATAGAATGCAGTCACTTCTATTCCATAAGGAAACGTTACACACTGGAGCCGGATGCTGAAGAGATGCAGGTAGTGCTTATGCTACACACAAAAATAAAATTGTGGTTCATAAAAAAGTTTATATATTGCAAAAACTAAGGAAAATATAATAACATGCTATTCTTAACTTGCATTCAGGCTTTTTGTTGTCTGATTTTTGACTTAATAGAAGACTGAATTCCAAATGTATAAGACTTATGTTAATTCTTTTGTAGGATGCAGAGATGAGCTGGCAGTGGAAGGTGGAGCATGTGCTTTTCAAAGCTCTCCGCTCTCTCTTCAGTCCTCCGAAACACTTCAGTGAAGATGGCAGCGTTCTCCAGATCGCCAGCCTGCCTGATCTCTACAAAGTGTTTGAAAGATGCTGAAGTTTAGCACTTTGTTCTTCTGTGTAATAGTTTCAATTATCAGAAATGCTTTTCTGCGCTTTATGTTGGTCAGCTGACAATCCTAAAATGACTGAAACAATACATATTCTGTGTCACATTTCTTCAGATGACCAGCTAACATTGAACCAAGTTTATAGATATTTGTACTGCAAATGAATAAAAAAAAAAGACAGTATTTTGAAATATTTAACAACGGCTTTTATTATTGTGAACTGACTGACTGGTCTCTGAAAGTCTCTCAAAGCTACTTGGATAAAGCAAAATATAAAACAGAGCTCAACATAAGATCATGTTTAAAGGAGAAAAATAAATGTTTTTGCACCAAATTGAACAGCAAAAATTAAAAGCAGAGTAGGTGATTTGTTCCAGAAAACATTTTTCGTTATGCTAGTTGAAAGTCTCTTCACATCCTGATAGCAATCACCAAGTCAAGTGGTCTAAATGTATATGTATACATATATCGTCCGTGGAAGGCGTAGGACTAGTACTGAATTTGGTCCGAGACTCCGAATACAATGATATGACATCCTACCTGCCTGTCGACATATGGATTTCCATACCTCCGTGCACATCATCCAGGCAGAGTCAGGAGACAGACGGCAGTCACGAGCACCGAAACAGCAGCCACCCTTTTCAGTTCCTCCTGAACCAAAACAATGCAATTTGGAAAATATGGAAACCTGTGGCGGTTCATGACTTGAATTTATGCGTTTCAATGGCAACACTATAAACACCTTTAAAAAGTCCTAAAATAATTACTGAAAGCGGTCAGTTTGTAAATAGTGTAATTTATTTACAGTACACTTTGCAGTTGCTTTAGTCACAATCACTGTGTTCGTGAAGTGTCAGACAATTTGTTTCTAGTGATTAAAAAGTTGCACCAAACCTGAATACAACAGCGTGGTGAAAGGCATTGAGTGGCATTGGTACATGAATCTGAAATCCCACAATGTCACAGTAGAAACATCGGTCTCTTACTGGGAGTTAATATCGTTGCATTTAGTGTAAAACAGATGTAGTCCTTTGTGACAAAGCACTTAAAAAATCCTAACAAAGTCAATGTGCCCTGCAAACGATCACAATTCATGAATCACCCACCCATTCATACTGCATTCATTTACACATTTATTTTCAAGAAATATTTTAAATATTTGAAAAACAAAAACACTTAAATTGAAACCATAGCAGACATGATTGATTTTCTATAATGTTCAACTCATGGCTGTACCCTTTATTTAACACATTTATGTTTTTTGTACCGGTAGAAATACGTTTTCCTGTATAGTGTTATAATGCATATAACCCTCTTCCCCCTTGTGAAGGCACACTGCTGTGTTAGCATGGATGTCAAGGGCCCCGCGGTCATGTCGATTTACAATTTAAAAAGCGCTTTTATACTCGTTCAACTTAGAAAAGAGGAGGGGGAAAAAGCACCCAGTCTGAGCAATGAAACCTCATCAGCTACCGTGACATACGAAGCTTTTAAAAACAACAAAACCAACAATATTCTCAGATTCAGAGAAGAAAGCACAAAGGTTTAGATGTTCCCTCCCTGACCGTGTTTCCTTAGTTAGGTGTAAATCTGTGTTTTACCACGCGAGGCAAGGAAACAAGGTAAAGGGTCTGCAGATTTCTTTTTTTGGTGTCCTACTCAAAGTTGTTGGAGAGTCTCTCTTCACTGCTGGGATAGAAGAGCGTTTCTGTTTGCTTTCATCTTCTCCAGCCGCTTTACAAGATGGTTGTTGGTCATTTCCATTTCTTCGATCTTATCCAGGGCAGTACGCAGCTACGAATGGAAAAGAGATGCGTGAGGTTAATTCTTGACGATGACTGCTAATATGACAAAGAGTTTGCTTTCCTCTATGCTTGGATTGGGCGTGTGTTAATGTCCAGGTTACAATTGTGAGAACCCCGAATGTGTCGTGCATCTAGGTCAGTAGCAGATTTCTTCAGTGTTGGGTTCATACCTCCCTCTGAAGTTTTCTTTTCTCTGCTTTCAGTTCATCTTCTATCTTTTCTGCATTATCTGCTGAAGCTTTATATCTGGACACCTGTCCTTCAAGTCTGTTTACCTGCAAAATGTACAAAAAAAAAATGACAAGCTATGCTAATATTCACTTATTTTTAAATTCAACAACAGTTATTTACTTCAACAAAAAAAAAAATCTAAATAAAGGGACAATATGTCATATCATATGATTAAAATAACTTTAATGATTAAAAATGAATATTTGAATATTATCATTTCATTCTAATTACAAACTCACATTTTGTTCCATCGTGGCCATTTCCTGTTCAGCTTTTGAGAGCTTGAATTTGTATTCACTGATCTGTCTATTGGCATCCCCTACAGAGAACAGACAGTGTTAAAGCATGTAAAGGCACATGTGAAGGTGTTAACGCAGACTTCAGTGTGTTTGCGTGTGTGTAGCGCTTCAGAGGTCGTACTCTGCATCTCGATGAAATGCAGGTCAGTGCCATTCTCTATTCGCTCTCCTTCTGTGTAAACGCCGTCGATCTTTGAGTGTTTTTGTCTTTCTTCCTCCAGCTGCATCTTCAGTTTTCTGATCTAAAAGAGCACAGATGCGTTACTTCAACTCATCTATGCCGATAATCCATTTGAAATAATTTCATGTACAATCATACCTGGGACAAAAGTTCATCCTTTTCATCCGCAAGCTTTCGTAGTCTTACATCTAGGGTATGAAGACAGGAATTAAGCTTTATCGTGCCATTGCTTCAAACTAATATAAATATGCTTGACAGTGTATTCGGAAACTCACCCAAAGGTCCATCTCCCGCTGACTCCAACACCTGTGCTACCTCTTGTTTTACCACGGTGATGCCTGAGGTAGGGGACTCGTGGCTGACGTCTCCATTGGGCGTGTCCTCGGGTATGATGACCAGCCCGTGTTTCTGTGAGAGAGACATTATGAGTATGATGTATAAAAGCCATTTTAATGGACACTGGCAATGTACAAACTGGAGTACAGCTGTTGCAAAATGATGCTTATTTATAGGATACCTTATTTGGAATAGAGTCTAAGGAAAAACGGCATGCATCCTTTATAAAGCTATACTGTGACAAGCTCAGTGGGAAAATAAAAATCCAAGGTGGATTTTAAAAATAAAAGTAATGACTATTTTAACATTGAGGGTCACACACAAAATTTGCAGTGTACACATCCTATGAAATGCAGATCAACAGATACAAACCATATAAATATAAGCAACATGCCAAATACTTTCCATTCAAATGATCTGTTTATTGTTATAGAGAGCTGATGTCAAGCTTTCATCCCCTGCAGGACCACTTAAAGGACGTACCTCTCCCATTCGGCTTTTCCCCTTGAGGTCAGCCAGCTCATCCCTGAGCTCATCTCTCTCATTCCTAATGCAATCAAAGTATTCTTTCTGTCTCTCTAACGCCTGGCCACACAGAGGGCAGGAAAAGAGAGAGGAGTGAAGAAAACAGTAGACAAAGAGACAGCAGCAAACACACGCAATGAACACCGCCTTCAGTTAGGACTGGGCAATATGTTATTTATATATGTGTATATATATATAATATATACATTATATATTATATAAAAAGTTTCACTTTTTCCACATTTTGTTATGTTATAGCCTTATTCCAAAATGGTTTAAATTCTCACAGGTCTACAGACAATTCCTTGGACTTCATGGCTTGGTTTGTTGTTGGTTAACCAGTTAATTATGACCATCCCTATTTGAAACTTTGTATTGCTGGCACTTAGGCCCCGATCACACAGAACGTGTTTTCGTAGCGAGAGGCTCCTTTTTTGAATAGATTTCGGTTTGCGGAGAACGTTTTACGCGCTACTTATGCACCCTGGGCAGCTCATTTTAGAAGGAGCGCTCTGAGCGCACAAAGATGAAAAAAAAAAAATCAACTCTGAGCGGAAAAGCGCCCGACGTCATCGCGTTTTTTTTCTTCTATTGTCCAATCAAATGAATGAAAAGGCGGGCCTTCTGTTGTGGTGACCGTTACCTTGATTAGAATGACAGGACAGCGGATTCGGGGGTTTCATAAAAAAAACCTTTCGAACCTGAAAAACGCGTTCTGTGTGATCGGGGCCTTATTGTGTAATTGCCTCCTTAAAAGACCCACTGAAGTGCCTTGTAACATGCAGCATTATTCAGTGTGTTGATGTAATTTCCCCACAAACAGGAAGACAGGGCAGGACATATCAAGCAGCCCCTCCTCTTTTTAAAAACAGCCAATAGAGTTTTGTTTACGTCACAGTTTGGTAAATCCGCAGTTTCCTGCTGTTTCTAACCGTTTCTTATCATAATCTCCATATGGCTTTGAAATACAGCATTCTGTGCAGAATTCAAACGGGTACGATATGTTTTGTTGTCTGACTCGCGCATGTGATCCACTCTGTGCTATCGTGTCTCTGGACCGGAGCAGACTGTGTTGAACGCATGAAACTAACGTGAATCCAGACTTCATTGGCCTAAACTGAAAGCATATTTACACTGTCTGAATTGTTCCCTATCCCCTATATAGTGCACTATTTGCATTCACCATGTAGAAAATAGTAAATGTGTGAACAAGTGACCAATTTCAGTCTCAGCTTCAGCGTCTATTTAGGGGGAGGGACGCTTCAGATTCTAGAGAGCATTTGATTGGACAGAAAATGTGATGAGAAGCTGAAGTCTGTGGTGATGTCATAAAAATGTGTGATCCATTTGATCTCCTAAGTGTGAACTTTGTCACTGTTTTAGAACACACCAGCTTATTCATAATCTTAAGGCTAACATATTCATACTAAAAGCTAAAAAAAAAAAAAAGATGGCCTTTAAGATGAATAATTTGTAAGTCTTTTGATAAAAGCATCTCCTTAATGAATTAATGTAAATGTAAAAAATGGCATTGATTAACCCATCACAAATGTTTCATATATTGCCCAGCCCTAGTCACAGATGGCAGGATGAAAATAGACCATGCTGACAGATGAACAGTACAGGAAGTGAAGGAGTGAGCTATTAGTCTGTATAGTGTTGCTTTTCTTCCAATCATCTTCAGCAATTCTTGGATTTCATGCAGAAGTGAGTATATCAAAAGTAAAACTGACATTCTTTTTCAAACACGCAAGTCCAGATGTAATACATTTTCATGCATCATGTTCCTTTAACAGTTTTCAACTCGACTGTGCGGTACCCAACACTTCTGGTGTACACAGCTGAGGCTTAAGGGATACCAGCAGAGGGCACTATCATGCATTTACAACTATTGAAACTGCCAATCAATTTATGTAAACTGTTATGGGTGTGTATTAGTGTTGTCACGATACTGGAATTTCTAACTTCGATACGATGCCTAAAAAAAGTACTCGATATGCCTCGATATACTCAATACCATTTTAGATACCATGGGGAAAAAACGCTGCATATACTGTCAAACAGATATTTTGAATGTAATACATTTTTGTCCGTCTATTTAAAGTCTAGGAAATTAAAAGCTTCTTCTGAAGAGATCACTTTATATGATAAAGCTTGTAAGCCTTTTCTCATATATAAACGTTGATCAATTACCATTACAATTATCTCACAAATATTTGCTTACTAATTTTGTTGCAATAGCTTACATACAACACAAGGAAGCTTGATTTCAAATTGAATTTAAAAAGACGAGTAAACTGTAATAAAATAAGAAAACAAACAAATTACAAACAATAGCACAAATAAATACAACAGAATAAAGATACAAATTAAATGTGACTGCTTTATGTTCTCGGGTAGGTTTAACAGTAGGTAAAAAAACTGAATAAAAAAATAAAAATAAGTAATCAAATTTTAAATGCATTGGATAATTTTCATTGTAAAAAATTAAATACAGATGAATCCATTAAAGTTACACAAGTTAATCAGTCAAGAGCAGTAAGTGATTGTTTGTCTTTTTGAAGTTTGAATAACAAATAACTGCTGTCCCTTTAAGACCCGACGCGCGCATGGATCCCAAACAATGTTCCTGTTACTCATTCTTCTGAACGGTTTATGACTGTGTTTATGTTAATACTCACCAAGATGGGCATTGACATTTTTTTTGAGTGTATTTGACCATTAATAAGTTGTAAAAAGGAGCTCATTTTTGCACTTGTATGTCAGAGGCAGCTTTATTATAGTGTGTGCGCTTCAGATGGGAGAGCGTGAAATCTGCGGTAATGAGTAGAATTATGTGCAATCCCGCGCAAAATTCAGACCGGTCACACAAACACTAACACGCTGTCATGACGTGTTCAAAGGGTTAACCGGACTGAAAGAGAGAAGGCGGGTGCGTGTCAACTCACTGTCGGTCGGAGAGGAGAGCGCAGCTGGTATCGATACTGTAGAAATGGAGTATCGTATCGTTTCAGATATTTCAGTATCGATACATATCAAAATATCGATATTTTTGACAACACTAGTGTGTGTGTGTGTATATATATATATATATATATATATATATATGTGTGTGTGTGTGTGTGTGTGTGTGTGTGTGTATCGTCACCATGGAATTATAAGGTTCTATCTGAAATTGTCAAAATTTAGTTATCCACATATTCTTATTTGGTGACAACTTATTTATGTTATAAATAACATAAATAAGTTATTTTTTTATGATATTATTTTATTATTTTAGTTAGGTTTTTTTTATGTTGTGTACATTATGGGAATTTTTATTTAGAAAACAAAAGGTTCTATCAACAAAGTTGAACGGAACGCACTTTGGAGCTCAAGATCTCAAAACTGCTCAGAATGCAGACAGAACCTTATAATTCCATATATATATATATATATGAAATTTGATCAGTCTTTTGAGAATCAATCCAAACAGTATCTCCTAAACCGTCATACCGCAATCTTTTGTCCTTCCAGTTAACAGTTTCCTGCAGGTCAAACACCTCTCTTGTGAGGGTGTCTAACTTTTGCTGAAATTTCTGGTTTTCCTGGAGTTGCGTTTAATAAAGCAGAGGAGGAAAAAAAAGGACAGATTCAAAAGACACAACAAAGCAGCAATGAGACGGAACATATGAAGGAAGAAAACATGAAGATCTCAATGGAGGAGTGTGAATGATATAGAGAATCTAAACCTTCCCATTTAAACTACGAAGAACATAAAGAACAACACTTTCACTCAAAAAGATTCCAAATCATCTATAATGTGATTATTCTGCAAAAGCTTTGAAACACTTAGTCTAATGCAGATTTTTTTTTTTTTTCACGTTTTAAACTGAATTTATGGTCGATAAACCATTTCTGCTCTGGTCTCTACCTCAATGAGCTCATCTCGCTGGCGAATGCCCTCCTTCAGCTCCTCTTGTTTGTGTTGTAGAACTGAACATGTGTGCTTCTGTCGCTCTAACTCCTGTCAATCAAAAGAAAAAATACATTCACACACAATCTGCCAAAGCTTGTGTTTAGGGTTCAACATCTACAGGGTTCATCAAGATTTTTAAGAGTGAAATCCAAGCATTGTTCAAGCACTTTCAAGCAGTGGCAGTGATGCTTTTCAAGGGTGTGTACAGGTAAATAATAAAGTGTTGAGTGAATAATTAGTGGTACATTATATGCAAAACAGCTGAGAAGTAAACTACAGTAGGATAAACTGCTATATAAATGGGAGACTATAGCAAATGTAAGTTTGTGTTTCTATTTGCTCCAACGGCAATAGGAAAAAATTCATTTTGCATTTCCAACTGTTGAAGACAGGACATGCGGATAAAATTTTCTGGCACCAATCTACTAGGTGCACTTCGATGTGCTTGCGTGACATCAACACAATAGCCATGTTTTCACCGCGGGAACTTTCCCCAGGAGCTAGGGACTTTGGGGTGGTCCTCAGTGTGTTTCGACAGCAGGAACCGGGGTCTAAATAAAGTTCCGGGTAAAGATTTCCCCCTCAAAACGGCCCTGCTTGTGAGGTAGTACTTTTTCAAAATTCAGGAACTTTCGGGAGTGGGACTTGGGCGCTGAACATGCTGATTGGTTGAGCTCATGGAGAATTTTATTTCAACCTAAAAGTCTGTTGCGGTGCATGCAGTAAGAGTTGTTTACTATTCAACTCAACAATGGAGTTTAAAAAATACGACCGATGACGAGGTTCAGGCTTTGTTAAGTTTATTTGCAGAGGACGAAATCCAGTGGGCTCTGGATAGTCGCGCGCAGTCTTATGTCACCGGACTAATCTTCACGGTACTTTAGACT
Source organism: Paracanthobrama guichenoti (assembly GCA_018749465.1). Lineage (NCBI taxonomy): Eukaryota > Metazoa > Chordata > Actinopteri > Cypriniformes > Gobionidae > Paracanthobrama > Paracanthobrama guichenoti. Next base: position 33,190,916 of record CM031955.1, read on the forward strand.
GCGATGGAAACTAGTTCCGGGTGCTTTTGGTGGAAACGGGGCTTATGATGCGCAAATGATCTACAACTCTGTCTTTAAAGGTTATGCGTGTTTTTTCTTTATTTTTTATTGAGACGTTCTAAGAAAAATTATCAAGAATTTTCAAGGATAATATTCAAAAATGTGAAACCGGCACAACGGTTAAAAACAAGCTTTTTCCAAAGTTTCAAAGCTCGAACCCTGCATCTAATAAATACATCATAAATTGCTAAAAACTTCTGACAATGTATGGTCTGCATCGTGACAATAAACACAGCTGGACCATACAACGATTAATTTTTGTCCGATTAATTATTGCCAAATTAATCAAAACAGTTTTATGAAGCTACACTTTTCTAGAAATGACAAACTCAGTATAAGAACCTTTGATTTGTCCTCTGTTTCCCTGCGCAGCTCTGACATTTGCTCTTCCATCTCCTCTAAAACGTCTTTGAGTGTGTCCACTTGGTAAATGAGGTTTCCCTTTTCGTTGTCTAGCTGGGCGTTGGATACCATGGCCTTCTTGTACTTCTCCTCCACTTCTGACAGAGATTCCTGATGAAAGGGAGGAACAATCCTCAACGCAGAAGTACTGGAAAAGCTATACATGATGCAAAACCACTTCAAAACTTAACAACAGGCAACAAAGCAGACTCTGATCACTGTACTGAAGATTAGATAAAAATGTGAAGTGCAGGTAAAAACTGAAAAAGTAAGTGTAATACAACTGAACGCTATATATAAAGTTGGATAAAAAAATCTATGCCCTTTTACTAAATACATTCCTTGTCTTATTGTGATTTTTTTAAAGGCTTGTCTTTGTAACTCTTTCTAGAAAGGTAATAACTTGCTCCTCCTCTTCGCTCCAATCACCTGTCCCATTCAGGTTCACTGCCGTTCAAAGGTTGAGGTTGATAAGATTTTTAGTGTTTTAGTTTCTTGTTCACCAAGGCTGCATTTACAGTAAAAAAGTTAAAATAACTATTTTCTATTTGAATATATGCAAAGCTGAATTTTCAGTATCAGTGTCACATGATCCTTCAGAAATTATTCTGACATGCTGATTTGATGCTCAAGAAACAACTTATTATCAATGTTAAAAACATTTGTGCTGCTTAAAGAAAAACTGTGATGCAGGATCAGGATACTCTGATGTAAAGAAAGTTATTTTGTAACATTATGGCTTTACTGTCACTTTTGGCCAATTTAAAGCAACCTTGCTGCACGAAAGAATTAATTCTTTCAAAAAAAATCTTACTGACCCTAAACCTTTGAACAGTAGCATATATATAAATGACGACTTCTTAAAATCCCATCACTTCTCAATGGATAAAATCAAGTCTTCCCCTGCATTAACACTTGTTCATGTTCACTTGAGTCTTACTAATATCAGGATATTTCATGCTTTAAATATCTACAGCATCCAAATGTGAACTGGACAAGCACTAAAATTTCTTCACACGGCTACAGCTGAAACATCCAGAGTAAAGGTGTGTCCTCCATCTTCTTTAACAGCAGTTTGGAGTGAGCCAGAAGACTTCCATGTGACGACTTTGGAGCAATTACCTCTTCAGGCAACACAACTGTGGGCTAAACGTGACTGTAAAGAGCTAATGTAGTGATTGAAAGACACATGCAAGGCTCATGCTTTCAGACTAAAGAGTGCTAAGTGTCTGGTGGGTTAGTGGAGGATGAGGAAAGGCATGCGTTGAGCTCAGGACCCTCTACCTTTAGCTCTTTAAGACCCTGCATGTATCGGCCCTCTACATCCTGAATCTGGTCCTTTAGATCATAGATGTCCTGTTGAGATGGATGAATGAATCATGGGAAAGGTTTGGCATTCACTGAAGGTCAGAGCGGTGACCTCTGAATGTACATTTTTTACATACAGAAAGGGAAAGAGCTTCCCAAAGGCATTCAAACACAGAGGAGAGAAAGGAAAACATTAACACAGACACAAATAAAACCAAATGATGCTGTGAAATGATCAAGTGGATTCTTTGAGATCAAACGCATTCAATAGGAAAGTATGAAGCTCTAATGCTTAGCCAAAATATGTATAAGGCAGGTAGATTCCAAGGCAATCCCTATTACAGAGAGTTTGCGTTGAATTATTATTGTGTTGAATAATTACCCTTAATTCGCTGATAGAAGCCTCTGCATCCATAATGACGCTTCCAGCATCTCCGCTGCCCCTTCTAGAAGTGCTTCCTCCCAGAGATGCCAGGGCAGCTGCGGAGAGCGCCGGGGTGGCACATCGAGAGGATGGCTGCAGGATACGAGAGCACCCATCAACAATGAATTTAAAAGCTGATTCAACAACCTTAACACCTGTTGGTTAAATTTATTTGCAAAAATGAATTTGAGAAGATTTGTTTGCAGATGCAAATTGGTTTGATATTTTCTCATCAAAAGCAAAGACATTCATAGATTTTCAGTGTGACTCAAGTGTCCAAATACTTTTTGAGGCTGCTGTATATTATCAAGAGTTTTATTGATTGATAATTTAGAAAACCCACCAAAAGTGCGCTAGGTGGATAAGCCAGTCTGTGATTGGTTCCCGCAAAAGTGTAACAGCAGCAGTAGAAATTAATATACAGGTTTCCAGACTGAGTTGCAGGGCGAAATAAAATCGCCGGCAGATCAGGCTGGGTTTACCCAGTCTACATCATTACTCCAGTCTTCAGTGTCACATGATCCTTTAGAAATCATTCTAATATGCTGATTTATAATTTATCATTAGTTTACTTAAAATTTATTAATACAGATTTATATTTTTTATGATTCTTTTATGAACTGAAAGTTCAAAAGAACAGTATTTATTTAAAAAAATATTTTGTAACATTATAAACGTATAAATATTGTAAAGTGTATATTCACTGTCACTTTTGGTTAATTTAAAGCATCTTTGCTAATTAAAAGTATTTCTTTCAATAAAAATTTCTTAAATTTAAATTTCTTTCAATAAAAAAAAAAAATCTTACTGACTGCAAACTTTTGAACATTAGTTTAATCAGTCCTGTAACATAAAATCACTTGAATCCCACTTTAGCTCCCAAACTGGAAATACTGTAATGCTGACTGAAAAATACTGACTAACTTTACCCTAATGAGAAGAGTAAAATCAACTAGGGTCTTAATTATGGGTCAAATGTCAGTCTACAATGGGAAGTGGAAAATAATCTCTCTTCCTCTTACCCGACTGAAGGTGTCTGTAAACTGCTTGTCACATTTCTCATCGAGCTGAAAAAGAAGACGACACCATTACTCACATTGAAACTATTAGAAATATATACTTGACGCAATGTGAATAGCTATTAACAGGGCTTTGCCTTAGTGGGATTCTACTTGCTGTAGTTCCAATAACAGTTTTAGGCACATGCCATGGCACATAATTTAACCGGCAACATCCAGAGTCAGTGCTCTGGCCAGACTTTACCAAAAATCTGCTTTAAAACAAAATGCAGTTACAGATAAACATGCAACAGTGGTAATGGTTAGATGTATTTGTACAAGAATATTTTTCAGTGTTATGATCAATGCAGTCCAGAACTGATTCACTTATTTTTTGGAATAATACATATAAGTGAAAATTGAACGAATTCAACTTTATTTGATACCTTCCTAAAAACGGTTGGTGAATAATCCTAGTCGCCCAGTCAAATTTACTGCAACTTTGACAAAGTATCAAGCCATGCAAAGTAAAGAAACTTTAATAAATAACCCATCCCTTTAAATCACCATCCAGTGGTCTTTAGTGAATGTGTCACATCGGTTAATACTTCATGCATGTCTCAACTCACACTATCCAGGTCTGGGATGCTCAGATCATCAAGATCAGAGACAATGCTGCCCCTGCGATTAGAGCGGCTGAAATAATCAGCAGCCGTCTCAGAGATATCCGAGAAATCAGACAACTACACACAGACAGACAAGAACACGAGAAAGACAAAGGAAAAAAGAAGTAGCAATGGTGAACCTAAAGAAAGAAGTTGTTTTTATGATATATTATTGTTTTAATGAAAACAATATGTCGTTGCATTGTCTGAACACTAAATATGCGGTTACAGTTTTTTATTCTGGCTCACCACACTATCCCTTCTCCCACGTCGACTTTGGGACACAGTGCTGACAGAATCGTCATCAGAGGATGACTAAAAGTTTAAAAAAGGGTGATTACAGGGAAGAAAAGAACATTGCACCAGAAATAAAACCAAAAACCATCTGTCATAACTGTTAGGCAGAACACACAACCAATTCAAGGAAAAAGTCTTTTAATAGCACTCCATTCGTATTAGTGACAAGTCATCAAACAATGTCATTGCTACCTAAGATGTTTAGGCAAATGCACCACCACAGGAGTAACAAAGACACCAGCTTAATTCCTGTCCCACCTTCAGAGAACAAACTAACGAGACACCACTGATGCATCCAAATCTTCAGAAGATGCACTGAATGCAATGAAGAACATTTCTGGACACACTACATCCACCACGATGGCTTTACACTTTGACAGGGATGTTTTTTGATCAAGCAAACAACAAGCACAAAGATAATTCACTCAGGTGTTGTTAAACAATTTAACCATACTTACAAGTACTTACACTTGAAAACAGCCATTTGTCTTATATTACCCTCTCTAACATTTTAAATATAACAGCTTCTCAGCTCCAGTGGCCTCACAGAATAGAGGCAATTTGTCATCATGAGGTGGTCGGTTGCCAGAGTGTTACTATATGGCTATGGTAGCCAGGGTGTTGCTATGCAGTTGCTAAGGTGACCTGGGTGGCTGCTTGGTGGCCAAAGTCAAAAAAGTCCACCTCAATGTCTGTCATTAGTTCAAAAGTTTAGGTTCTGTAAGACTTTTTTTTTTTTTTTTAGCAAGAATGCATTAAATTGATCAAAAGTGACAGTAAAGACATTTATAATGTTACAAAATATTTCCATTTCAAATAAATGCTGTTCTTTTAAATGTTCTATTCATCAAAGAATCCTGGAAAAAAATGATCATGGTTTCAACAAAAATAATATTTTAAGTAGTAACAATATTTACCACATGATTACTGTTTTTACTGTATTTTTGACCAAATAAATGCTGCTTTGGCGAGCATAAGATACAGACACAAACTTTGAACATTAGTGTATAGCTCAGTCCCTGCTTCAGTGTAGGTCTGTGAAGGTTTTTTTTTCATAAACCTTAAGTTCAATTACTTGCACACTAATTAATGGCACACCTTTCCTTAAAATGCCAGGTATCGTTCATGTTTGTTGCACGCACATAAAAATGCAGTTACACACCGAAATTCAATACCTGGAGTTAGAATAGAGGGAAAATGTACATTCAAAATGTCTATAATATTAGTTAAACACACACTGGCCTTTCAGAATCAACATATGCATGAGCAGCTGCTGTGCGACATGCGGTAGCTCTAGAACAGGGGTAGGAAACTTCGGTCCTGGACTGCCACTGTGCTGCAGAGTTTAGCTTCAACCCTGAAAAAAAAAACACCTGTCTGTAGCCTTAGGCCTCGTCCACACTAATAGGGTTTCCTTTGAAAATGCATCTTTTTCTCTCCGTTTGGCCTTCCGTCCACACTGAGACGGCCTTTTTATAATTGAAAATTAAGCTTTTAGAAAACTCTCCCCAAAGTGGATACATTTAAAAACAGCGCTTTAGCATTGTAGCGTGGACTGTGAAAATGGAGGCATTTATAAAAACGATGACGCATGTTTAGTCATGTGACACATTGTATCGATAGATATTCATGTTTGCCAGTATTGTGCCTTTTATGTGCTGTTCACTTTCACATAGTTACGTTTTTATGTTACTTTACACACTCTTGTATGTTACACACTCTTCATATCACAGTCCTGCAAAGATGACAGAAAATTTTAGATCAAACATATTGGTGCGACTTGGATGAATCAGTGAATGGTGAGAATTGCGTGAGAACTTTAATACGTCTTGTTCCGTCTGTATCATCTCTGTGAGCTTTCATGGGGGTTAACGCATGCACAGTAAGGTGAATTTTGCGTTTTCCGATGTTTCACTGTGGATGACAAACTTTTGGAAAATGCTAGTGTGGATGGAGAGCGTTTTGAAAATGAAAATGCCGTTTTCAAATGTATCCGGATTATGTAGACGCAGCCTTATGCCGAGTTCACACTGCCCGATTTTAGCCCCGATTTTGATTCGCCCGACATGAATGGCCAAAATCATAGGCAAATCTGTGCTTGTGCATGTGAGTGACAATCACGCAGTGTGAATGATCAAAGACGCGATCAGAGAGATTCGCCGACGCCCGTAAGATATTTGGCATGCTAAATATCTGGACCTGTCTGCGATTCAAAATCCTGCTGTGTGAAATGAGATCTGATGACCTACAGCCAATGAGAGAGCAAGATACAGAGCAGCGGGAGGTTCAGGGAGGAGTTATAGACCAGAATATCAGTATTTTAATAGATATATTTACAATTATATCAAACAGAAACAAAGCACAAACATTTGCTTGACCAGCCACACACTGCAAAATGATTTACCTCAAACTCTCTTTGCAGAACACAATCCTTGCTCCCTGAGTCTCCCCAACCATTTCCTCTACCATAATCTTTTTTCTTTTTCTCCTTTTCGCTGCAAATCAGCACACAGACAATTTGGATTGCAAACATTCTGCAATTTATAATTTTTAATAATTCCAGTCCCGCGCAAGAACTCCGGTCTGACCTGACGCACGCGTGATCTCGAGTTGTTTACTTGTCACATCGCACGTGTGTTTGGTTGGGAACAGAGTTGTCAGCGATTCTTCCTTTTGTACAGTCATGCAGCGTGAAACCTCCTGTCGCTGATCCATCGTGCAGTGTGAACACAGCAGTGACTGAATGCTACCCCAGACAGTCATGCAGTGTGAAAAGAGCAGTGATCCGACCAGTTTGAAAATCATGCAGTCTGAACTCGGCTTTAGTGATCCTGAAGACATTGATTAGCTTGTTCAGGTGTGTTTGATTAGAGTTGAATCTAAACTCTGCAGGACAGCAGCACTCCAGGACCGATGTTGCCTATCCCTGCTCTAGACACACGTGACACTCACCACAGGGCTGCTGCGGGTAGAGCTGGCAGCAGAAGAATACCAGCTGCATTCAGAGGGCTGCGGGGAAAAACACTGAGCACTGAGCTAACCCTGCTCCCGGGATATAGCATGATTCTTGTTTCAAAATATATACTATGACATCACTTACAGCTCTGGAACTATATGAACCATACAGACCATCGTCACATATGGAGGCCTGTGAAAACAGATCTCAATTTTCAAATGAACATGTCAAAAAGGTTTCAAACAAACATCACAGTTGCTTGCATGTGATTGGAGGGGGTTTATCACATCCGATCACATGTCAGAAGTGCTGAAAATCAGACTGACCACACTACAGCTACGCGTCAGACCTGCAGAACTGCTGCTGGACGGAGCCTGTGAAGGTCAAACAATCAACAGCTGTCAGATAGCTCTACTACACCACTGAATCAAACAGATAATGCCAGGCTAGCTTTTAAAACTGAAGGAACAACCTGTACTGGAATCAAGACATTGACTAGACAAGAGAAATTAACTACATAGCCTACATTATTTTGCACTGTGAGAGTATTAAACATGCAGAGAGCAAGCAGACAAACCCGTGGTGTATAGGTAGAGACAGTAGAGGGAGGAGGTTTGGAGTTCTTTAAGCTGGTGTAGTTTCTTTGGTCATGATACAATCCAGTCTAAAGAAATAGTGTAAAGCAATGGAGAATGAAAACAGATATCTGACATAGTAGTCATTTTTCTGAAATATCATGCTCGTATCCAGGAAGAACATGTTCAAGATGATGCATGAAAATGAAGCAGCACTTGGGTGATGATCAGAACTAACCAGAAGGTCCTTTTTGGAGCTACTGCCAACATGTTTTTTGTGAAGATCATTATATACAGAGCTCTGGAAGAAAAGAGCACAAACGTGTCAAATTCTTCTCAATAACAGGCTTCGTTTAGGAAGCAACCGAATCTAGAAGGGCTGGACGATTTTGGGGAAAAATCCTAATTTCGATTTTTCGGATAAAAATCATGATTAGGATTTAAAAATGTGATTTACAAAAAGCCTTCAGGTTGTAAGGTTTGTAAGGCCGTGCAATTTGGCAGAAATTGCTATAAAAGAAAAAAAAATGTCATCATGATTAATAAATAAAAAAAAAATTAAACTAAGAAATATTACTATTTTTTAGATCTCTCTTTTTTTAATACAATCTATAGAGCTTTTATTTTGGCAGAAAAAAAAAAAAAAATTCACAGTGAGCTCTTAAAGCTTCTCTTTTGTTGACAACAGTTGGCTTATAAGCTATTCTCATTACAAGTTTGGGAAGTGTTTGGCACGTTGTGTTCCCAAAATGCACATTATAAGTGACCCAAACTCAGAGCAGATGCAGAGATGAGCTTATGTAGAGCAGCATTTGCTGCAAACAGAACTGCTCTGAGACACTGAAAACACAGATCATAAGCGGCTTGCGTGTAAAAGGACACAGTGCCTTGCTTCATACATATGTAGCGCATATATTTATTTAATTAAATCACAGCCTTTGCAATTTGACGACTAACCCGAATCACGTTTTTATTTTTATTTTGATTAATCATGCAACCCTAGAATATCTAATCATAGATATACACAGTTATGCTCTCTTGGGAGAATGCTGGAAAGAATGAAGATCTGGACCATGTATTAGTCAAACAGGAGAACTATAACACTTAAATGCAGAACTACTGACACTCAATGGAGAATAGACATAAACTGGCATAGATACATACAGTGGAAAGGGAGCTCTTCAAAGAGGAACTACTGGAGACACCAGACTGCAGAGAAAACAGCAGTCAAGACAATCACAATCTATGCTGGATATAAAACATGAATTGATCCATGCCACAGGCATGCCATGATGTGCACTAATAAGGGAGAGTTATATGTTAGTGCCACAACACAATGAGTCAGTGCTGGTATACTTCATTTATATAAAACCACTCAACTGTGCTAGTCATCCACAGCACAAAATCTGCCCGTAATGTCCATGCATATCAATCTTGAAAATTTGAAAATTAGCTTATTTCTAGGTTTTCCATGACCATGAGAACCCTGTATGTTTATTAATAATAAGCTTTAGAATTAGGGCTGCCCCCTAATCGCTGACTAAACAGTTGACAAAAAGAGGCTTGGTCAACTAAATTTTAATTCGCTGGTTAGTCAGAAGACAAAAGAACTCCACAGGAATTGGTAAAGTCACACAGTGACAGCTTGCAAACACGGCTGGTCCATGCAGTAATATGTCGGGCAGAAAATCCAAAGTGTGGGAGCATTTCGAAAGGGTAAAGAATGACCACAAAAAGCTGATGTGCAACCTCAAAAATTATGTATTTAAAACATGTATTCTAACGTTAGCCACTTTACATGGGCGCTTGTTCTAACGTTAATGTGAACCTACAAAAATGTGTGTCAGGCGCATATCCAAGGGTTCATGCGGCGTGTGGAAGCTAAATTAGCCACGTCCACGCCATCAGAGCACAGCTTCTCAAAGGCCATTTTCATAGCAAGCAAGGCACTGAGCTCACTTCTCCCTGACAATGTGCACAAACTCGTGTTCCTTTCTCATAAGATCGGCGTGACAGTGAGTAAGGCATAGCCTAATTGGGTCCATGTAGTAGTGTTTCAGTTTGCCATTTTATTATTTATACGTTTTTATATAATGTATATTTATTTTGTTTGTGTTTTGACCTCAGCTTTTTGATTCAATGTTAAGGCTACTTGTCCGTCGGCCTAATTATGCTTGCACTGATATTTATAATATTAAAATATGTTTATAATTTATATTGATGACCAAAATTTCAAAAATATTTTCATTAAATTGTTTTTTTTTTTTTAAAGATAAGGCTGTAATTTATATTATAGGTTATTTATTTTGTTTGTGTTCTAGCTTTATGTGTGTGCTGGAGTGCTTAATTTATATTTTAAATGCTCATTATGGTTTAGTATTTCACCCCCAATTAATGGCTTAAATGAACAACTAACAGTCGATTAGGAAAGATTTTTGTCGGGGGCAGCACTATTTAGAATGATATTTCAATAAAACACGAGCTGAATTAGGTGTTACAAAGACACTTTTTGTGGCCAAGATTGCCATAAGAGTGCAAACCATGTTAGTATATTTAGGGAGTCATGACAGTCACAAAAGAGAAAACCATGTTGCCAAAATGCGCACACACTACAAAGCCTGGAGAAAAACACACAGTGACGTACCACCAAGTCTCTTCTCTTGGAAGAACTAACCCGACTGGAGTGATGAGAACTGCTCAAGTCTCGTAAAGATGACGAATTTGACTTTGAAAATAGAGAGAAATCCAATATGCAACCATTAATTAGCAATTTCCATGATAAAGCATAGTAACACATGTTGTCTCTAAATGAGCTTTTAAAACTACTCTCTGAATACTGGGGAAGATTTCCATTTGTACAGGTACCAATATTTCAAATGAAACAATTATTAGTGTTCAAATGTCTCCAATATGACCTATTTCACACTGGCTTGTTGGTAAATATTACTCTACGCAAGTCCTGAAAATTAGCAATATATCTTCGTGAGATGCATTTAAAGTCTAGAATCACACACCCTATAACTTCCAACACTCCGAACCGACGCGGTGTCATCATTTAATCCCTGTCGATGAGAGATTAGGAAAACAAAGAATAAGACAAAAAAAAAAAACCAGGAAAGAAAATGAGCAGGAGAGAGATATCAGGAGATCAGGAGATACAGACCCGTCGGCTGTGGCTACTGGAATGACGACCGTGACGGGCCTTTTCTGCATCAGCCTGAGATGACGACAGTGAAGGAGACAGAATTCAAATAAGAACGCTGCACGTTTTAGACTGTGTTAGTGTTATTCTTCACTGCCAGTCCTAAACACACTGATATGCTGATAGTCTGCAAGATAAGGCCTGTTCAAATTAAGCATACAAGCTTACTAGCAGCAATATGACAATAGGGGCTGGGCAATATAGCTAAAAAAGCACTAAATTTTTACCAAATGCAAAATATATCTTGATATTTATGCATTTGCTTTTACTGATGCTGTTAAATAATAAATATTTAGCTCAAAATAAATCAATGCATATTTTCCACAATGTTATTTATTGAATGAACATTAACATTTATTTATTTTGATTATTAATAATAAATAAAAAATTCATAATAATAACAATAAAAACATTAAAGAATAAACTATTTAATAAATAAAAATACAGTGCAGGGTTTTGAAAAATTAATTAAAAATCTAAATAACATTTAAAAATGTATCAAAATCATCGTGATATTCACAAATTAAAAATACACAGGAATATATCATCCAGACCATAAAGTAAATGCAGAGCCTATAGGCAATAGTTTTTATGCAGACAAATTTGAACACTGAGATCTGTTTTAACTGTACACACACACACACACACACACACACACACACACACACTAAAGCAAACAGATCACGGGCAAACAAACCAAAAAAATCTCTCCTGAAAAAGTGAATCCAATGCTATCCTACCAACTACTACAACAACAGGACCACAAGGGTTCTTTTATAAATCAAAAGAGTGTAAGTAATATTAACAAAACATGCTTGTAAGCCAAATTCAAACAACTGAGTGTATGAGTATACAGATATAGCACACTCCCATCTGAAAGCGCTTTATTAGTTAAAAGGCAAAAGTACATGCGTGTCCAAACTGGCCTAATCTTTCTCATACCATCCATTGGTGGATTTGCCCCCATTTCCTGCTAGAGGAGGAGTGCTGATGGTAAGACAGCTGTGAGAGAGAGACAACCACGAGACAAACACAAAGACTTCTATTGCACTTCAGTGTGACAGTGGATTGTTTGGTACTTGTGAATTTCTGACAGTGAAAAACATTTTACAAACAAAGACACCGATGAATAAACCCATTAAGATGTAATTGCACATACTGAAAGCACGTACTTTGTAAACATACTTCCAACCAGGTCTGTGAGTGTAGAAACTCACAAGTGCAGAAAACACTGACAGATACAGCTGACATCGATAACTGAATCATTCACATGTGTCTGCAACCATTAAAAACACACTGTATTGTCAAAGGCCTGTTTCCACTTATAAGCTTAGTTAGTCAGCTAGCTAAATCTGGGTTTTGAATCTGAAACTATTTGTAAACACAGTCATACATGGTCTTCTGAACAAAAATGGCAAGGAAATCAAAAACATACTCAAAAATCTGCTCACAAGATCTCTAAAAACAATCTTTCAGCTTCGGCTTCATTGCATCAAAAGAGAGGTGATAGTCTGTAGAAGATCAGGCATACTCTGAACGAAATACAGAGACTTTGTTCCATAACCTAGTGAGCTGCCTTGCTGTTTACTGCCTACATAGCAGCATCCTAATTGAAATGGAACCTCATAAGTGATCGATTTAGAGCAAAGATAAATAGTCAGCAACCCCACCCATCATACTTATAGTGCTCATCGTACAAGAGACTCTGCTCAATATTTCAATAGAGTTTTGCATGATCATTTTTCTAAGGTAATGGCCCATCCCTATGCATTATGGGTTTTCCATCTCCATGAAAGATATATGCGATGCTGCATCAATTTGCTGCTCATTGAAAGTGTGCTTATGATGCCTTACAATGTTGCATGGAGTTCACAAGGTTTTGGAACAGAGGATCAATGAAGGACAGACATAAATGAAATAAGTATAGTAAGCACATAGGCATGGTTCTGGATTTGGGAAAAGGCACAGGAAAAGAGTTCTAACACCCTTTAGAAACTGTGCATTATGTTGCTCTTTCGGCAGTAAGTTCAAGTGCCTTTTGTCAACTTGTTTTCCTTGTAAAACTCACCTCTTTCTGCTGTCGCTCCAGTTCTCTCATTCGGATGTCCCGGGCCTCTGCACGAGCAGCTCTCTTCGCAGCAAGTCTAGCCTCCGCCTGCACAAGAGAAACAGAATTAATCTAAATAGCTGCAACACTAAACAGTCTGAACAGGAAACATTCTGTCTGTACATTCAACAGTACGCAAGACCTGCAATTTTGGACAAGAGTCATCACTCTGCATCAGTCCTGGATGAGTCTCATTGCTCACTCACTCAAAATGAAAAATGAGCCAAGAATTATTACTGTGCTACGTGTACATTTTAAAAACAATGTTAAGATGCAACAGTGTAGTTAAAGATACATATTCCCACCAAGTTTAAATAAATGTATATTTTTATTTATTTATAATATATATATATATATATATATATATATATATATATATATATATATATATATATATACAGTCAAAAATGGTCTTCGGTGGTGACATGCTCATCCATACACAGTAAAAAGTACCCTACTACCTATACTAACAATCAATAAACGCAAAGAAACAGTTTGTAATTTTTACATTTGTAATAATCTTATTTTGATATCTCTGAGATCTCTTACCTTGATGTTTGTTTCTTTTGTCCTCTTTTTTTTTTTTTTTTTACACTATTTACTGATGATTGTTTTGGTATAATCATATCAATATTAAAAAGTAGCATTAAAAAAAAATTAACAAATAGCCTAATTTTCTAATTTTATACAATTTAATAAAATTATCAGCTAGCTAACAACAACAACAACTTTGTTCTGGTTTCACCTAACTCCAGTCTAAACTAAATGATTTTATATATTTTACTACACATTGTCAATACAAATAACCTGAAAATACTGTGGATTATTAAGACTAATTCTTGCTAAATGGGGTGAGCACACTTGTTTTCTCATTTCAGAGGTGTTCTGAGTAAATGATTAAACTGATTCGTGGGTTGGACAGATCAGTTATTTTAATTTTAGTCGTTAAAATTATTCGGTTCATTGGAGTCATTAGGTCGCGAATCGGACATTAGCAGACGCGTTGTGTGCTAATCCCGTATGAAAATATATATATATATATGCGCATCTTCACTGTATTCTCAACTGTTTAAGGCTAATGGTTCAAAAGTCAGCAATCATATATCAAGAACAATCATCAGAGCTGTGGATAGAGCACATGCTGATGATATATACAAGAGCAGCTGGCTCACGGGACCTATATTCAAACCAGAGTCACGTCTTGATCCCATTGGCTATCTTTCTCCCTCAACTTTCCTGTCTCTCAATAGTCCTATAAATAAATGCCCCAAAACAGCCGTAAGAAAAAGAGGGCGAACAGTCATATTTTCCATGCTAACACAGTTGGGGAAGCAACCGCTTCTTCACAGAATACTTCACAGTAAACACTGAACAGCCTGAAAGAAGGCATCTAAGAGTCCTGACACAAATCACTCAAATGGGTGTCCTGGGAAACCACACCTCTGTGACAGCACTAGGGCTGAACGATTTGGGAAAATAATCGAATTGCAATTTTTTTTTTTATACTAATATTGCGATTGTGATTTAATATGCAATTATTTTTTTAAGCTCTTTATCTTCTTTATTACTCAACAAAGATGAGCAATAAATCATTGTATAGTAAGGGTGGGAATCTTTAGGCACCTCACGAGTCACGATCCGATCCCAAAACTATTCTTGAACTTTTTTCTTATTAATTAATCTTATTAATAAAACTTGCGTGTGTGCATGCGTGCGACTGAGAGAGAAAGAAATGGAAGCAAGCAAGCCGGATACGGGTGTTTCTAAAACGCAGCGTCATTGTGCACCTGCAGTTAAAATCTAAGCTCAGAATTGATCCAGAATCATTGGAGAGAGAATCTTTTCTCCCTCCCCTATAGTATGACCAACACAATCAAATGTAATTAATCGTTCAGCCCTTGACAGCACTAGGTTCTGCAAAAAAGTAGCCCACTCTTTTCAGCTTTTCTTAACTGTTCGTGTTTGCTGACATGTCTCTGGAGGGTGAGGTTTGGTAAGTGAGGGGGTGTGGCTATAATGCACATCTACAAGAAGTTCGGCTGAACTCAATTACACCATCTTTAACTAGGTGAAAAAACAACAAACATGATTCAGCAGCAGTGTCTAATTTAAGAGCAACACATACACAGTGCACCAGACTCACAATCCAGGTAAACACATGCTGGATGATTTCTGACTATCACATTCCTCATGTGACATGCAACATGACCTGCTTACATTTCCTAATACCCTACACAATAATTAATTACATCACATTCCAAAGCAATTACGCCTTGACAGAAAGGACAGTGACTTTGCAAAGTATGCAGCCTGACAGCAAACATTTAAACGAGGCTTACGGGAAATCTTTAAACATATGGTGAGGTTAGAGAGGGTGGGCTCGCTGTGTGTGTGTGTGTGTGTGTGATTCTTCTGCACAGCACCTGTTGAGCTGTCTGACAGTTTGACCAGCTCACCAGAGCAGCTCAGCTGAGCCCAGTGTCTCCAGCTCTATCTATAGACCAGCAGACCAGAGCCTCCGTCATGAGACTGCAACAGGAAATCTGAGCGAGGGGAGACACTTACTTCACAACCTCCAACATAGCCGTTCATTTATTAGAGACAGTCTTACTGTATTCTGCAGAACAAGTGAGCTCTATAGTGGGACTGTCCAATGACATGCCACAGACACACTACACAAGCTTATCGAAGTCGGATAGGGAAATGTTTTCAACTGTTATCGAAAGTCACAATAAAATGCAAAGTGTCAAAGTGTCGTTATTAAAGTGCAGGTCTTGACGTTTAACATGCATCTACATTTTTAGGACTCTACAGTCCACGCCAGATTTTTTTGCACCACTTGAACGTGATAAACTGTTACTTTAAAATAACGAAATTAATATTGGGTATAAAATTGTTATACGGGCCGTCTTTGTGGACTGCAGGCAAATCAAAGCACAAACGCTGTAGTCCGATTCACAAACAAATTACTTATAAGCCAGATCTTTTAATGAATCATTCAGAACAACTCAAGAGTTGCCAGTTTGAATCAGTCTGACAAATCCTTCAGAGAATAAACTCACTGAATCCTTTAAAGGGATAGTTTACTGAAAAATTACATTTCTGTCATTAATTACTTACCCTCATGTTGTTCCAGACCTATAAGACCTCCGTTCATCTTCGGAACACAAACAAAGATATTTTTGTTGAAATCTGATGGCTCAGAAAGGCCTCCATTGGCAGCAATGTCATTTCTTCTCTCAAGACCCATAAAAGGTACTAAAGACGTTGTTACAAAGTCCATCTCACTACAGTGGTTCTGCAATAATTTTATGAAGCGACGAGAATTAGTTTTTGTGTGCAAAAACAAATCTAAATAACGACTTATATAGTGATGGGCCGATTTCAAAGCACTGCTTCCTGAAGCTTCGGAGCTTTATGAATCAGCGTAATGATTCATGATTCGGGTCGCGTGTCAAACCGCCAAACTGCTGAAATCATGTGACTTTGGCGCTCCGAACCGCTGATTCACAACACTCCGAAGCTTCAGGAAGCAGTGTTTTGAAATCGGCCCATCACTATACAAGTCGTTATTTAATTGTTGTTTTTTGCGCACAAAAACTAATTCTCGTCGCTTCATAAAATTATTGCAGAACCACTGTAGTCAGATGGACTTTGTAACAATGTCTTTAGTACCTTTTATGGGTCTTGAGAGAGGAAATGACATTGCTGCCAATGGAGGCCTTTCTGAGCCATCGGATTTCAACAAAAATATCTTCGTTTGTGTTCCGAAGATGAATGGGTGTCGAACGACATGAGGGTAAGCAATTAATGACAGAATTTTCATTTTTGGGTGAACTAACCCTTTAAGAACACTGAATCAACATCTGACTCAAGTACTAAACTGTAAGTTATAGGGGTGTGCCATGAGATCTCGCGAGACTAAACTGTGACAAGATTTCGTGTCATATTGTCATGACCATGACTTGGTGATGACGGAGTGTGAGGGTGACGTTAGGATGGAATATGCCAACGCCACATTTACATTATGCCTCCACTCTAGTTTTTGCTTTTTATAGAAATAAAAACAATTTAATTCAAGTGGATAACAGTCACTTCAAGTCCATCAGCTCATCTAGAACGAGCTGTTCGAGTCGACCATAGTGCTGGTCATGTGACGAGAAGACGTCTGTTATGAGTTAGTGAAGCGCTCACATTGAGCGTGTGTTACGAGTGTGTGTTACATGTAAGTGGACTGGACCATGGCGGAGGATTTGTTGCGCAACAGAATCGTCAGACAAATGTCTTGTATTTAAAAAAAATGCACGTTCAGCACCACCTATTCAGAGTTCACACGATCGTGAAATTGAAAGTAAACGGCGCACACTCAAATGCAATTTCAATACGTTACCGCTGTTTGAAAGAGACTCCCTGAGGCATGCAAATTTCTCCCAATATGAAAGCTATCTAGCTGTAATCACCTCCTAGCTCTGTATCATGCTTGAAGAAAAATTTGGTTTCTATTTGCACTTGACATTCATTACAAGATGAGTTAAAACATGCATTTCATCATTGAGGATTTCTTAAAAATACTATGTAAAAAATCTTGTCTCGTCTCGTTCGTGAACCCAATCTCGTGTCTCGTCTTGTGAGATAAGTGTCTCGTCACACCCCTAGTAAGTTATGATATTTTCAGTGATGTCTGAAATTGTGTACTTTGTGAGGCAGTTTTTGTGCATTTTGCAATAATAACATTACATAGCCTAGTGCTGAGCAGATCCTTAAAGTCGAAATGAAGCAGTCAGTCAAGTTAACATTATTTAGTAAATGGATTTCCACTCTAATCAAACAGTATATAATAAACACGATAAATGTAACCACTTAAAAGAAAGAAAAATGCTTTGTTATAGCTTTTGCAGAAAGGGTGCCGCCATCACAACCTGTGATGCCACAGTGTTGGTTGTCTTGTCTGAGTTCAACGGATACAACAGACAGACAGTGGAGGACAGATAGTGAAAGATGGAAACTGGAAAGCCACAGGGCATCAGAAGACAAAAGAGAGGTCACTAATGCATTGCTGCTGGATGTAAAAATTAGTTTCACAGTGTTAAAGCAAAAGGACAAGTACAACTGCCGCTGAAATGGAGAATAGTAATGCTTCGCTTCCCGATTCCACATTCAGGCCCATTGCCTCAAGATTTCCATAGCTATACAACATATTTATTCAAACTATGTTGCCAAAATGACTGTCAGAAATTAAAATGAACCACAACCATTATAAACACTCGTCTGTCATTCCACAACATACAGATATAATCAAAGCTGATGCAAAAATATTATTTTACAGTGACTCCACGTTTACCAATCAGGACCCCATATACGTTGGGTAATCTCCAAATGACATCCCTAATCCCATCATCTTTTTTTGATCCTTTGCATTCAGTGCAATTAAGCTTTTAACCAACTTTTCCTTCACTGCTGGAATCCTGACTTATTTTTGTTTGCCTATTTTTATAGGCGCCTGGAATTGCCTTGCAAATAGCACTTGAACCCTCTATTGGTCGCCTACTTGGTGACAGACATTATGAGTTTATCCATTACTAGTAACGATGGCAGCAACTATGCCAAAAAAACAAATCACTGACCAGAATTGAAACTATAATAATCTTCCAACAAAGCCAACCAACTGCAAGATGGCCACGCCCTGGCTACAAAAGCTATAAGAAAACATTGTTTTTTCTTTTAAATGTTTACATTTATCATGTTTGTTATATAATCTTTGATTGCAATGGAAATCCATCTACTAAATAATGTCTACCTGACTATCTGCTTCATTTCCACTTTGAGTAACCACAAGCGCTCCCAAGCTAAAATGTAAACATTTAGGTACAAATACTACACTTTTTTTCTTGCATGTTAAATTATTTTTGTCATGGCATATGCATAAGGTAGGTATGCACTGTGAATATTAGGCTACACCTGGCATTATAGTATGCTGACCTATTTTAACCTCACATTAAACCTTAGACACCAGTGCAAGCCAGTAAATAGCTAAAGAAATCTCACACCTTGCCCTAGATACTCCAAGATGAGGGGACTAGCTCTTTCTGTTTCTTTGTGACTAATGGACCGTGCAAATCACTGGCATTTTAAAGTGACGAGACTGGCCAGAAACATAAGTGACCTCCACAGGGGGTTGCACAGCTAAAATTTACCCGAAGTAACCTGGACCATGCACAGGCAAATCAAACGGCATGCTTTCAGTTAACAGATATTTCTGTTAACCATTAGGGAGTTTCCTCCGCAGTAGGCGCGAAATGGGTGGATCCAGAGGCAGGTTCAATGAAACAAGCAAGGACCGTGATTCATAATCTTTGGACTGCATGGGTGGAGTGACTCCTGAACTTTTAGATACAGTAAACATAGCAGTGTATGCCCTAATGCAATGGATCAGCATGCATTCAGCTTCTCTCAACTGTAAAAACGCGTGACTGCCTGGGTTGAGAAGTACATGAATTTCAGAAATGCACAGAACAAGATGCCAGATCTTTCTCACTGCAATGCATAAATATTTAGATATTTAACAAACATCCTCAGTGTGGCTGCAGTTTCACTTCTGTATTACAGTTCATACCCTGTAGCATTAGATTTCTGTTTCCTCTTTTAAAACATCCTTATATGGTCCATATTCAGATATTGACGCATGAATCTGCTTTTATAGTGAGAGTATCAAAAGGAAATGACTGCATTCCATTTCCTTCATTTTAAACACTGAACAAACATTTTACTAAAACCATATACTAAACCATGGCAGAAAAAAAACTGTTATTTTATATCAAACCCTTATTTTAAAGTCGGCATGAACCGGAACTGCAATCATCTTTTCTTCCCTATTGTGACGATCCGAGATAAACGTCTTCTCAAATGAGAAAACAAAAGTAAGACAGGACTTGATTTTGTTTATCGGGAATTGATAGGATCATTTGCAGACTGCTGCGATCTCATGTGAGTGGCAGGTTGCTGGAGAGGAGGCTTTATTGCACAGCCCTCATACTGGTGGACACATAATCAGAGAAGAGATGTCACTGTAATGGGGAGGAAGTTTATGTTTCGGATTACAGATTATAAGGGTACATGAGTATTAAAAATATAATATTTTTATATTATTTATGCTCGGATAAAAATTAAGAGACCACTTAACATTAATTTCTCAATGTAAAGTGGTCTCTTAATTTTTTCCACAGCTGTGTGTGTGTGTGTGTGTGTGTGTGTGTGTGTGTGTGTGTGTGTGTGTGTGTGTGTGTGTGTATATATATATATATATACACACATACACACACACAAAAATACAATTATGTGCACAGATTTATTTAGAATTATTTACAATAAACTGCAATATTCCATAAAAAACATTTTATTATATGAATTATTATAATAAAAATATAATTGTGGGAATTCAAATTTACTGCTATTGGTCATCCTTTACATCTGTATGTGGGTTTTACAAATATTTAACCAATAAAAAGCATTTAAAAAGGTTGTGTCTAAACTATTGGCTCCTCAAACTGTCAGTCAAACCTCATAACTCCACCCGCCTTCATTTAGAACGCACAGTTTGGAGATCTGCTTGTTTGTTTGCAATACAAGGGTAAACAAAGCACTGATGTTTGAGTGAGTATAGCGTTTTCTTTGCTCAAGTGGAGAATAGTCTTATGGTATTCTGGTATTTGCCATCAAGTTGAAGCAAATATACTGTTTCAAATATCTTGCACATAGCTTCATCTTTTGTATCATGAGATTTTGATCGTGTGATTTTAACAACAAGAAAACTGAGTGCCCATAAAGCTACAATTAACATTATATCCTGTAATTAAAAAAAAAAAAAAAACGTAATGCGATGCACTTACTGCCTGTTCCAGTGACAGACAAAATTTGTCGTTCGCTGGTCAAAAACCTAAATTTTAGTTTGATTTTCATAAAATGTTAATATTATAATGACACATGCCTGTATGTCTGACCATAGCTATATAAAAAGAGCAAGCGTGAAGAACGTACACTGAAAATAGCAGCTACAAACTAATTTTATTGACAGCGAAACATTTCGACCACGGTTTTCATCAGGCACAAAATTACACAATGTATTTAAGCCACAATATCATCTTCGACAACGGTGTTTAAAATATGAGGTTTCCGCCAACAGCGACAACAGGCCTATGTAAATTAGTTGTTTTAACACCACCAACAACAACATCATACCATTGTGTTCCTACCTGACATAACCTCAAGAGTACTATTAATATTAATATCTAGTTTTCATATGCCATTTGCATGTAATGCATGTTTGTGCAATTTGGTTATACTTTTATATAGTGGTGTGCCATGGGATTTTTTTACTTTTACTTTTCAGTAACAAAAAATGCATGTTACTGTTATATAATGAGCATTGCAAACAAACAATGAAAAATTATGCAAGACATCAAACTCTCTCCTGAATTTATATCTGGCTTAGCATCAAGATCATCCCATTTGGTCACATGAGGGCTCTGCAATTATAAATTTGGGTCATACAAGTTAATTTCAGCTCGAAGTGTCCCAGAGCATAGCACTGATTTTATACTTGTGAGAGTGATGGGCTCACACATGTGTGCTGCTGAAAAAATCTGAGACAAGTCCATACTGGCTGCTTCCTGCTCAAGCTGTGAGTCAAACTTCATCAGCTGCAGCTCCAACTGGCAGAACCTGAACCTCCACATATCAACACATCACAACAGGGCAATGAGGGACTGACCAACAACATAATGCACATCCAAACAATTCAGACTAATGTACAGAGCGTACATAGCAGACGTCTACCTTAACCCTATAAAGCTTACTGTATCAGATTTGATGCATGAATTTCTAAGGCCTCTAATTGAACACAACATGCTGAAAACCTTTTGTACACAAATCTACTACATGCCTCTGAATGACAATTCATACTTTTTTAGCAAGGCCTTTTAGCGTAATTATAAAATAATAACTAATACTGTCATATTTCAAGACGAACATTTAATGGACTTAAGCAGGTTACTTGCTTATTCATACATCATTTTTTAGAAATATAAAGCACTATATAAATAAAATTGACTTCACGTTAAATCACGTTAAAATGTAAGCATCAAATATAATAAAACAGGCTTTTGGGAAACATTTAACTGTTCATATATCATCTATTACTGACTGTACTGCATGGCATTATGTTTTGCCCCATCGCACACTTTTTAGCCATGTAAATAATAAAATCTGCACCAAAGATTTTATTTCTCCATATTGCTATATCATATACTCCCCTTACTATATCATAATGCCCCATGATAAAGTATCAAATGATGTATCAAAAATAATACAAAACTGTAAATAACCTGTTTCATAAAAAAAAAAAAAGTCATATGTCAGGGTTTACAGGGTTAATATTTTCACCTTGGACAGTCACTTACAGTCAGTTACGCTTCCCATTTGAAATGTCATAACACGCCCTCTCTCTAAAACGCCACCCTTCGAAGACATGCCAGCAAATCTAACGTCAGCAAACCCGAACAGGCACAATGACTGACAGCTGGACAGCGTTTCTGATTACAAGGTGTTGGTCACTACCCTATGTACTTTTTGGCTGTTTACAGAGCCTAGAGCTGTCAGAGGAAGGTACAAATATCCCTGTCATGTAAGGACATTTTGTGTGTGGTATTACAAAAAAAGCAAATCGCTTACAGCAGAGGTCTTCAACCCTGCTCCAGGGGACCCACTGTCCTGCAAAGTTTATTTCCAACCTGCTTCAGCACACCTGCCTGTGTATTTTCAACAAGTGATCCTGAAGATCTTGATTAGCTTCAGCTGTCTTTGATTAGGGCTGGAGCTAAACTCTGCAGGACAGTGGGTCCCCAGGAGCAGGGCTGAAGACCTCTGGCTTACAGCACCTTTAATACTCCCCGATACCTGTAATGGGGCATTCTACTTAAAGTGATAGTTCATCCAAAAATTGTTATCATTTATCAACCCTCAAGTTGTTCCAAACCTGTATGAGTTTCTATGTCCTGTTGAACACAAAAGAAGATATTTTAAAGAATGTTGGTAACCAGACATTTGACATAGCCATTGACTTCTGTAGTATTTTTTTTTCTACTATGGAAGTCAATGGCTACCATCAACTGTTTGGTTACTAACATTCTTTTGTGTTAACAGGACAAAGAAAGTTTTAAACAACTTGAGGGCGAGTAAGTGATGAATTTTAATTTTTAGGTGAACTATCGCTTTAAATATACAATGACAGGAAAACCCTGGAAAGGGTTAGCTCACCCATTACTTCACTTACTCCTGTTGTTCCAAATCTGTGTGATTTATTTTTTTGCAGGGAAAAACATAAGGAGAGAGTCTGTAGAATGGCAGTCAAACGCCAAAAAGGATTGACATCATTGACAGCAAAAGCCACTGGTTCTCTTGTGTCATGTGGAATTACAAATGAGATTAGAAAGCTACAGTGGATTGTATAATTTTAAAGTCACCATAAAATCAAAACGGACAATTCTTGGTTTTTTTTAATGAAATATTGGGTAACACTTTAGAATAATGGTCATTAGTTAATGTATTAACTAACACGAACTAACCATGAGCAGTTCATTTGTTACTGTATTTGTTCATCTTTGTTAACGTTAGTTAATAAAAATACAGCTGCTCATGTTAGTTCACAGTGCATTAACTAATGTTAACAAGATTTTAATAATGCATTAGTAAATGTTGAAATTAGCATTAACAAAGATAAGTGCAGTTCATTATTAGTTCATGTTACCCAATATTGCAGTATTTATTAAATAAATGATTATTCTCTCTTCTCTTTCTTCTTCATCTTCTTCTCTGATGACGTTTTTGACACAAGATCAATAGCAAACCATGATCCAATAAATTCCCGATGGACAAAATAAAGAGTTTCGCTCAGATTTATGTCACAATAGGGAAGAAAAGACTATCACAACTTTAAGCAAATAACGTTTCTCACTATTTGTCTTTTTATTTGCTTAATAAAAAAAAAAAAAAAAAACCCACAATGCTTTTGTTGTACATAAGCTTTCCTGTAGCTCAAACAATAAGAGCATGGCGCCAGCCACGCCAAGGTCATGGGTTCGATTCCCAGGGAAAGCAAGAACTGACAAAAAATGTGTACCTTGAATGCAATGTAAGTCGCTTTGGATAAAAGCTTCTGCCAAATGCATTAATGTAAATGTGTATAAGTATGTGAGATTGTAACAACATCAGGAGTTTCATTTCTGGGTGAACGCTTCCTTTATTGTGGTCACAGGAAACCACCAGCCACAAGATGACGACAGTGAGATAAACAGGGGTCACAGGTGAACACCTCTTACCTCTCTGGCGATGCTGCTCAGAGCCTCATCCTCCGCTGAGAAACGGTCTTTAATCGGGGCCCGTTTCCGTCCTGATCCTGGTGTCCCCATGTCAGTAGCAACTCCACAGCTAAATAAAGATCAACTTGCTTCCCGTAATATTCTGCAGATGAAGACAATGATTGGCAGCTGTCATAATTTAGGATAACAGTGAATGAGAGGTTTACGGTCTCCCCTTTGAAAAGGCGGCCTATTTGTGTAAAACACAACATTGAGACAATGAAGCAATTGCATTGGCAGTCCTTGTTTTTTTTTACTATACCGGTCTATTCCGTTAAATTCAGCAAGCCATCTTAGTGTGTGATTTCATAAAACATTGTAGGCTAGATAAGCCTGGCCTCTCACACTATCTCACACACCCACAAATAGAGGCTTTGGTCATGTGTGTCTGGACACAGAGCTGATTAACACCAGACACACAACACACACCTCATAATATAACGTGACAAAGCAGAGAAATATCACAGGCACGGAAGACTAAAGAAGCTTCATTAGATCTTACTTGCTCACTTGTCAGCGAACTCATTCACACAATAACATTTATTTACACAGACAAATAATACCCGAATGTTAAATAGTTTAAACAAAGCATTGAGCGTACGATATGCTTGTCTGTGTCATGTATATAAACCCAGGATGAATGTGTCAGGACATTCTAACAACAGCTCAATGCAAATACATTTATAAATAAAAATCTATATTTGTTTTGTTACTTCTGCTGAGGTGCTAAATATAAACCAACACTCATTCAGATGCGTGACAGACTAACTTAAAGCACTTTATTTTCCCAAAAACACATAAATAACAAGTGCCCTTGAGCATTAAACACATTTAGTATCCACCACACAAAGCTAAATGTATGTAAATATTATAAATGCTAAATATGCGGAGTAAAATTCAACATTAATGACTGTAGTTAGCGGTTAGCCTGCTAGCTTGTCCTCAAAGGCATAAAGTGTGTAAATGTCACTCAAGTCGCGTGCCGTCAATTCACACATTACATTTTCGTGACCAGCCTGGACTTTCATGACAGTTGGTTCCGTAAGCGCCCGGTTTCTTACCGTTTCTGTCCGTCACTATTCCGCTCGAGACTCGGGTCGGTTCTGACTGACTGGGACCCGGGCGCGTTCCCGCTGACCAGGGAAGAACGAGTGCACAAGTGCGCGCGGCTGCTTGAGTGAGCGCGCGCGTGCCTGCGTGACAGCCACAAACTGACACTGTACGTCACCTCAAACTTTCCCAGGAAAACGGCTCAAGTTAAGTCACAAGAGGCTGAAAAGCGGCGTACCGCTGCTACTATCAGTTTGATTTCTATTAAAGGAGACAGTAAATCGCGAGAAAAGCCGATACACTCAACGTTCCTGAGAGTCTGAAGTGTTTTTTTCCAGCTTCTCGCTGAAAGTCCCGGATGTTGGAAAAGAGGCGTGGCCTTCGAACACGCCTAACCAACTCTAGTCTATTAAGCAGAAAACTCTTCCGATTGTACAGAATGACTTCTGTCATGTCTTTGTGTAATATTGTGTATTTCCCTTAACAAATTATTTTTTTAAAAACTGACTATATATGGCTATATTGTTCATGTAACTTGTTATTCAATAATAATAATAATAATAATAATAATAATAATAATAAAAGCTCTAGGCCCTACCCTAAATCTAACCAATTTCATGGAAAATAATAATAATAATTACTAATTTCATCACAGATTGCAGTGTTCTGTTACATTTCCAGTACAACAGTGACCTCTAGCTGTTGATTTCAAAATATTGTTTAAAAAAAACAAGTGATAGTAACAGATGAACAATAAATGAATCAGCTTAAAAATAAAAATAAAGGTAAAAACCTAGAAAAATATTGCGAAACAAATTCAGGACGAATTTTAATTAAAAATATACTTTTGATTGATTCTCCTCATTTTTCTTTTTCATGTTTTAAAATGTCCTTCCAAAAAAAAAAAAAAAACAACAACAACAAAAAAACATATAGCTTATATACATTCAGAAAGTCTTCTAGTTTTGTGAAATTGCACACACAGACCAGCCACTAGTCAGGTGGCTATAATTAAATAATTACATTATAAGCCACAAAGCATCTGATCACTGGATTTACAGGAATCCTTTCACTTTTAAGGAGTGTTTTCTTTGCATCACTGCATATCGAAGCAACTCCTGACATATTCATTATTATTTGAATTATCACTCAGTAAGTAATTTTACCTTATGTAATTATGTCTTTAAAATTAAGGCTTTTGTCTTTCAAACACATTTTTATTAACATTTTATTTATTTTTTAAAATTTTTTTTTTTTTTTTTTTTTTTTTATGATTTATTTAATTATTACTCATAAACCTCCCTGCAGTTCCTTTATGAACCCCAGTCTGACAAACGCTGATGTAATGTTTAATGCACAATAAGGCATGTGCAATAATTGTTTATGATTCATTGAACTAGCATCCCCGGGAAAGTCTATGTCAGGGTACTGGAGAGGAGAATTCGGCTGATAGTGGAACCTTGGATTCAGGAGGAACAGTGTGATTTTTGTCCCGGTCGTGGAACACTGGACCAGCTCTATACCCTTTCCGGGGTGCTGGAGGGTTCATGGGAGTTTGCCCAACCAATCCACATGTGTTTTGTGGATTTGGAGAAGGCATACGACCCTCGTGGCGTCCTGTGGAGGGTGCTCTGGGAGTACGGGGTCCGGGGCCCCTTGCTTAGGGCTGTTTGGTCCCTGTACGACCGGAGCAGGAGCTTGGTCCGCATTGCCAGCAGCAAGTCGGACTTGTTCCCGGTGCATGTTGGACTCCGGGAGGGCTGCCCTTTGTCACCGGTTCTGTTCATCATTTGTATGGACAGAATTTCTAGGCACAGCCAAGGGCCGGAGGGTGTCCGGTTTGGGGACCACGTGATTTCGTCGCTGCTTTTTGCGGATGATGTTGTCATGTTGGCCTCCTCAGACCAGGACCTTCAGCGTGCACTGGGATGGTTTGCAGCCGAGTGTGAAGCGGCCGGGATGAGAACCGCCCACTTCAGGTTGGTGGAGAGTTTCTGCCTCAGGTGCAGGAGTTCAGGTATCTTGGGGTCTTGTTCACAAGTGAGGGAAGGATGGAATGGGAGATTGACAGACGGATCGGCGCAGCTTCTGCAGTAATGCGGTCGATGTACCGCTCTGTCGTGGTGAAGGAGGAGTTGAGCTGTAAGGCGAAGCTCTCAATTTACCGGTCAATCTACGTTCCTACTCTCACCTATGGTCATGAGCTGTGGGTCATGACCGAAAGGACAAGATCCCAGATACAGGTGGCCGAAATGAGCTTTTTCCGCAGGGTGGCTGGGCGCTCCCTTAGAGATATGGTGAGAAGCTCAGTTACTCGCAAGGAGCTCAGAGTAGAGCCGTTGCTCCTCCACATCGAGAGGAGCCAGTTGAGGTGGCTCGGGCATCTATTTCGGATGCATCCTGGACGCCTTCCTGGGGTTGTGTTCCGGCATGTCCCACCAGGAGGAGGCCCCGGGGAAGACCTAGGACACGCTGGAGGGATTATGTCTCCTGGCTGGCCTGGGAACATCTCGGGGTTCCCCCGGAAGAGCTGGAGGAAGTGGCTAGGGAGAGGGAAGTCTGGGCGTCTCTGCTTAGACTGTTGCCCCCGCGACCCGGCCCCGGATAAGCGGAAGATGGATGGATGGATGGATGGATGGATGGATGGATGGATGGATGGATGGATGAACTAGCATGAAAAAACATTTGTTTTTTTTTGGATTTTACATAAACGAAAAAGAGTTTATACGCGCACACGCACACGCACACACACGCCACTTTTGTATGAATTTAGTGCATCCCTGTACATACATACATATATGGCCCATGCATCAGTAAAATATATTTTTTAATAATACTATATACTATATATACTATATATATTAAAAAATACATTTCCTGATACACACACACACACACACACACATATATATATATATATATATATATATGTTTGTGTGTGTATATATATATATATATATATATATATATATATATATATATATATATATATATATATATATATATATATATATATATATATATATATATATATATATATATATATATATATACACTCACCTAAAGGATTATTAGGAACACCTGTTCAATTTCTCATTAATGCAATTATCTAATCAACCAATCACATGGCAGTTGCTTCAATGCATTTAGGGGTGTGGTCCTGGTCAAGACAATCTCCTGAACTCCAAACTGAATGTCAGAATGGGAAAGAAAGGTGATTTAAGCAATTTTGAGCGTGGCATGGTTGTTGGTGCCAGATGGGCCAGTCTGAGTATTTCACAATCTGCTCAGTTACTGGGATTTTCACGCACAACCATTTCTAGGGTTTACAAAGAATGGTGTGAAAAGGGAAAAACATCCAGTATGCGGCAGTCCTGTGGGCGAAAATGCCTTGTTGATGCTAGAGGTCAGAGGAGAATGGGCCGACTGATTCAAGCTGATAGAAGAGCAACTTTGACTGAAATAACCACTCGTTACAACCGAGGTATGCAGCAAAGCATTTGTGAAGCCACAACACGCACAACCTTGAGGCGGATGGGCTACAACAGCAGAAGACCCCACCGGGTACCACTCATCTCCACTACAAATAGGAAAAAGAGACTACAATTTGCACGAGCTCACCAAAATTGGACAGTTGAAGACTGGAAAAATGTTGCCTGGTCTGTTGAGTCTCGATTTCTGTTGAGACATTCAGATGGTAGAGTCAGAATTCGGCGTAAACAGAATGAGAACATGGATCCATAATGCCTTGTTACCACTGTGCAGGCTGGTGGTGGTGGTGTAATGGTGTGGGGGATGTTTTCTTGGCACACTTTAGGCCCCTTAGTGCCAATTGGGCATTGTTTAAATGCCACGGCCTACCTAAGCATTGTTTCTGACCATGTCCATCCCTTTATGACCACCATGTACCCATTCTCTGATGGCTACTTCCAGCAGGATAATGCACCATGTCACAAAGCTTGAATCATTTCAAATTGGTTACTTGAACATGACAATGAGTTCACTGTACTAAAATGGCCCCCACAGTCACCAGATCTCAACCCAATAGAGCATCTTTGGGATGTCGTGGAAGGGGAGCTTCGTGCCCTGGATGTGCATCCACAAATCTCCATCAACTGCAGATGCTATCCTATCCTATAATATGGGCCAACATTTCTAAAGAATGCTTTCAGCACCTTGTTGAATCAATGCCACATAGAATTAAGGCAGTTCTGAAGCGCGAAAGGTCAAACACAGTATTAGTATGGTGTTCTAATAATCCTTTAGGTGAGTGTATATAGTATGGTATATATATATATATATATATATATATATATATATATATATATATGTATATATATATATATATATATATATATATAGGTATATATATATATATATATATATATATATATATATATATATATATATATATATATATATATATATATATATATATATATATATATATACATATATTATATAACTATATGGCTTGGGGCTCCATAGGAAATACTGTCGAATAAAAGTATTATTAAAAAATATATTTTACTGATGGGCCATATATGTATGTACACACACACACAGGGATGCATTAAAGGAGAAGAGAGGAGAGGGAGAGGGAGAGGGAGAGGGAGAGGGAGAGGAGGAGGAGAGGAGAGGAGAGGAGAGGGAGGAGAGAGAGAGAGAGAGAGAGGGAGAGAGAGAGAGAGAGAGAGAGAGAGAGAGAGAGAGAGAGAGAGAGAGAGAGAGAGAGAGAGAGAGAGAGAGAGAGAGAGAGGTAATACTGTCGTTTTCTTATGCGGTGTTTCCTCCAACACTGCAGGTGACGCTAATGAGCTCAGTTCATTACCATTGAAGCGATGCAAGAAAAAGATCAAGCGTCGCTTTCTTATGACGCAGAGCCGATGTGTGTGTGACATTGGTGTGGTGTGAGTGATCTGAGCAGGTAATAACGTTATTTATTCACGCTATATATCACTTTACAAGTACATTTTGACCAGTGTTTAGATGAGTTAATTTGCTCCCGTTGCATCCTTTCACCGATAACTGAAGCAGTTAAATAACATGAGAGGTGTCAAACATAAATGCTCGTTAAGTTATACTATAAAGCCATATAATAGTATTGTTATTGTTTTTATTGTCAGGTTAGGATGGCCCTTTCGTTGTCCGGGGTGATTTTGCCCAAATTGATGCAGCAGAGGGCTTTCAGGTAAACAATTTCCCATTTTTTTAGGTTATAATTTCGTTTTGGAGGGTTCCCACAATTATGGGAAAATTTTGCATTATCATTAATGATCATTAATGATAGCAAAAGAGAATAGAAATTCATTGGTTAGCAAGTGTGGGCTCCCACGGTTTGTTATCCGATTTAATGAACTAATGGGAATCCAAATGTTTTGTTCTCAATATATGATTAGTGGTTCAGAAAATGATATGCTACTTTTATGGGCAGCACATTAGACATGATGAATGATTTTCTTAATCATTCAAATAAAACTGTTTGTGTTTTAATTTGTAGCCCTGTCATTTTAGCTTTGAAATATTGATCTCACATGTTCTCAACAAATCTCATATTATCAACCCCACTGCAGTGTCTCAGCAACTGTGGCTGCTATTCAGAAGTTAACACGCGTGAGGGTGGTCGACAACAGCGCTCTTGGAAATGCCCATCACCACCGTCCACCTAAAGTCATTCACGTGTACACCAAGAATGGAGTCGGTAAAGTGGGAGACAGAGTCTTACTGGCCATTAAAGGACAGAAGAAAAAAGCTCTCATAGTGGGTCATAAGATGCCTGGAGCGCGAATGACCCCACGCTTCGATTCAAACAATGTTGTTTTGATTGAAGAGAATGGAAACCCCACAGGAACGAGAATAAAAACTCCTATACCAACACACCTGCGCAAAATGGAAGGGGAATATTCGAAACTGTTAGCCATTGCTCAGCGATTTGTTTAGATCAGCGTTTCTGTATTCTGGGAGGACAAATCACAAAATATGTAACTACTTATCTCTGTAAATATATAAAAATGTGTTTTCCATTCAGGAAATTTGCTTTAATGGTTACTTGTGGAAAGATTTGTAATAAAATAAGTGGATGAAACGTCAGTTATAATATATTGAGTTAACTGTAGTTATAATTTTGTAGAGATTGTTACATTATCAACTGATGTAAAGCGTGCAACTGCTGTTTATAGTATTCCCAGACACGTGAATTCAATTTTACACAAATCACCATTAAATGCTCCGATATGACCCGCTTGTAAGGATGTTTCAGGCTTTTGGGAGACTTGTTTTCAGAATATATGAAATAAAACAAGTTACATTTTAACAGTTTATTCTGAAGCTCTGATCATAGTGACAATATCTATACAATTATTGCATTGTGCATCTAAAGCTTTTTTAATAGGATGCATTAGTTCACGTGAAGTGCACTATAGCACTGTCAGTACATGATCTTTTGGCTGGTCTTATATGGCAAACTTTGAAGCTCACTTGATATTTATCCCATGCACATGATGTTTCTCAGCCATTCCATCAGTCCTTGGAGAAGCGGTGAGTGGAGGTCCTACTCTTAACGTGTTTCTCACTAGAGGGTTTTTCCTCTGTAGTGTAACTGCATTATGTGATACATCAAGAAATCCTTAAAAAACTAGCTCTTTATTCTAACTAATGAGGTTATAGTGGAGATGAGATTGTAGCATGAGGAGTTCAGCATTGAGGCACTTTGCAGCAGGTTCTTGAGTTGGACATTGAGGAAAGGGTCTACCTCAACCACACATGGTCATAAAGAGCCACTACACAAAAGGAAAGAGAAAGAATAAGCTAAATGTTTTGTTGATGTTTGAACATTTGAATATCAAGAAATCAAGCCAAAGCACCTCAGACAAGTTCATCTCAGCCGTTCCTGTTCCGTCTTTGTCCAACTGCTGAAAAGATCCTAAAAGGAAGTGCAAGACTATGAAGGTGCTAGAATGAAGTGCTTCAGTTTAATTAAAAATAACTGATAGACATCATGTGATTAAAAGAGAGTGCAAGAATCCTTAAAGGAAGTGCAAGACTATGAAGGTGATAGAATGAAGTGCTTCAGTTTAATGAAAAATAATTGATAGGCATCGTGATTAAAAGAGAAACACCTACTGAACATGGCCTCGAGTTTGATCAAGCAGCAGACGAAGTTGTCAAAATCGATGACTTCATTCTCAGCGTATCTGGCTACAAGGATCTGATTGAGTCTGTTATTGAGCTTAAAGCCTGTAAAGAACATGAACAGCTTTCAGAGAAGATTTTAATGGGACTTTACAATAAGGTTCCATTAGTTAAGTGAAAGTAACATGTGAAGGCCAAGTTTGGTAACCCATACTCAAAATTAGTCCTCTGCATTTAACCCATCCAAGTTAGTGCGCACGCGCACACACACACACACACACACACACACACACACACACACACACACACACACACACACACACACACACACGTGCGCGCGCGAAGCAGTGGGCAGTCATTCACTGTGGCGCCCGGGGAGCAAGGTCATTTCCTGCTGGTACTGAGAATCAAACCCGCAACTTTTGGGTTACCAGTCTGTCTAATCATTAGGCCAGAACTGGCCCAAATGCTAATCAGTGCATTAACTAAAATTAATTAACAATGAGCAATTCATTAGTAACAGCATGTTAGCTAATAAAAACAACTGTTTATTGTTAGTTCATTTAATAATGCAAGTCCATTAAATAATGTTAATAGATATATAAACTTTTAATTTTAGTAATGTATTAGTAAATGATGAAAGTACCATCAACTAAGATTGATAAATGCTTTATAATTATGTTTCATGTTATTTCATGTTAACAATGTAGTTAAGAAATGTTAACAAATGGAACCTTATCGTAAAGCATTACAATTATGTATCTTCAAAAGTTTGGGATTGGTAAGATTGTTTAAGTGTCTTTGAAAGACGTTTCTTATTCTCACAAAGACTGCATTTAAAATATTCTCACCAAGGCTGCATTTTTCTATATTTTAAAATGTATTCTTGTGAATACACAATAATACACATTCTCAAGAATACAGTTTAAAATATAGCAGCCATTACATTTAGCAGATGCTTTTATCCAAAGCGACTTATAAATGAGGAGAACAATAGGGCAACAATATACAGTAAGTGCTGTGACTCATT
Organism: Paracanthobrama guichenoti; assembly: GCA_018749465.1. Taxonomy (NCBI): domain Eukaryota; kingdom Metazoa; phylum Chordata; class Actinopteri; order Cypriniformes; family Gobionidae; genus Paracanthobrama; species Paracanthobrama guichenoti. Next base: position 33,224,532 of record CM031955.1, read on the forward strand.
ACTGTACTATTTTTTCAGGATTCTTTGATGAATAGAAACTCCAAAAGAACAGCATTTATGTGAAATAGAAATATTTTTTAAATTATAAATGTCTTTACTATCACTATTATGGCTGATGCATATTAATAGACAGCAAATGATCTTAATTCATCCTTCATTTGCAGGTTTTTGGACCCTGTTTGTGAGTGTGTGCCAATAGTGAATGCCTCTTTACCTGATGATTCTACAGCAATACGCATCTCATAAGAGCTCATAGTCCCTGACTTATCAATATCAAACTCTCTGAAGATCCCTGAGTGGAAAAAAATATAGAATAGAATTATTTCTATTGCACACTATACAAAATCATCTATAAACATTTCAGAATTTGTGAGAAATACACTATAAAAGTTAAGTCAGTGGGCTAAGATGCAAAAAAAAGGAAAAAAATGTCTCCACTCACCAGCAACTTCCTTATTTTGTTCCAGAGGATCTGAAACTCTACTAAGCCCAAACGTGCACTACCATCTTTCTGATGAACAGTCAAGAAACTGACGCCATTGTCTGATCACAACTGACATGATGTCATTTACAACAGAAAATAATTTAGCAAGGCACTGTACCAGAATAAACTATTTGTTATACTGTTAACATATACTGCTAACCTTTCTGTTATATCCAGTATTTCTCCTGTCATTGCCATTTAAAGCCAAAAAGAGCCTCAAGTTTCTGACTTTATGAATTTATTAAATATAGACTTCCACTGTATTTGCATTAATGTAAACAGGATTATTGCTTGTTTACAAACTCATAAAAGACAGGAAAAACATGTAAAAATGTAATGCTAGACTCCCACACAGGTGGTAACGTTGAGCATGTAGGCTCTTCGTCAGACAAATGAAAATTTAACACACCACGCCTTTATACTTCCAGGTGATTAATCAAGAAAAATAAATAAATAAATAATAATAATAATAATAATAATAAAAATCCACATACACATAAATAATAATCATAATAATAGAATGATAAGAATGGTAATGCCAACATCAACCAAGTGAACAAAAAGGCAAAAACTAAATACCAAATACTAAATGTGAAATTTTAAACATACAGTATTGATAATTCAAATACTGATCCCTGCATACACCAAACAACATATAAATAACATTGGAAGTTTTGCACAAAATAGTGCCTTTAATTCTGAACATTTTTGCAGTATGGGGGATGTATAAATAATATATAATGTTTAAATGTATCAATCCTCAAAACTCAAATATTTAAAGGGGTACTTCAGCGCTGGGAAGTTGAATGTGTATTTAAACTGGGTCATTTATGTAGTAGAAATGTGGCCTACGAGGGCACTCCCAAAACCACTGCTACTGGTTCACTGGATCACTTGCCCACCGCGGCACCGCCCCTACCATTGTTTTCATTTTCATAATAATAAAATAATTTAGTTCAGTTAGAAAATAGACACTACAATTAAAAACTGAACACGTCTGTTCAATATAATGTGAGTGAGCCAAGCGAGTGTCACGGCACAAACACAGCAGGAGTCAGATTACATTCATCACGAGAGCGAAGAGCTGAGGTAAGCGCGGGTGCGGCATACATTCATGGCGCGTGTTCAGATAATGCCTATGGAAGCTTAACTTTCATAGGAATTCATTTGAAAAGTTGAAACACTCACTTTGCTCCGCACCGCTCCATTTACATGAATGCCCGCAGCTGCCTCAGCCGAGCACTGTGAGTGAGATCCCACCCCCCATGGGCGGGTTGATAACATGCGAAACTAGCTCCTACTACTGGCTATTCTCTGGCCAAAAAAATCCTCTGATGATGCAAAATGACAATATTTCAGGGGGATATGGGGGGGATATATACACCGGATTTCTACTGATACAAAGATTAATGCTAAATCGCTGAAGTAACCCTTTAAACATCCCCATACTGCAAACATTTTCTGAATTAAAGGCACTATTTTGTGCAAAACTTCCAATGATAGTTATATGCTGTCCCTGCTCAAAACCATGTTTTGGAGCCGTGGTATGCTGACTTTTTCCTGTCTTTTATGTTTTTTCTTGTTGAGCACCCATTTTGAGCAATGAAATTGCTGTTGATGTGCGTGCTTTCGATCTGTTTTTTCTTGTTTACAAAGTCAGAAATGAGTCAAAAATTATTTTCCGTAGTAATTGATAGAATGCTGTCAATATAGCTTAACTTGTATCTAACCCAGAATACTCTTCTAAATAGTCAAGGATACATCCAAGAGGTTGACCATAGTTCTGCAGGACTCCATGCTGAAGCCATCTGTCTTTAGATCCTTGTCTGAGAGAGAAATGGTTCATTCAATTCAGATAAATAGGTTAATTTTGACTGAGTTAACCCCAAGTGTGAGCAAACTGTTATGTGTTACTCACGTTTGGACACTACTCTGTTGAGAATAGTCCTGAGTTCACGGACAGATATCTCCATATCCTAAAATAAGACAAAAATAAATCAATTATATGCACAAATCTAACATCGGGACCATTTTTAATATATTCACTCACCTCTCCAGCCAGCTGGGCAAACATGGACTTGAAAGAGTCATCAATGTCATCCTCTGTAATTTCTTCCTACAAGAAAACCAAAGAAACCATGTTTATTCAACAGTCTAAACTTAGACTCTAAAGCACTTGGCATCTGTTTTTTGTCAGAAAGTTTGTGATAATGTAGATCCAAAATCTTACCTCATCCTCCAGGTCAGCTGAAATCTCATCATCCAACTCCCTTTGACGAGAAAACAAATTTTGTGACAGAATAAATATTAATAAACCCCATGTCATTCCAAACTCAATTTTCTTTTTTCCCCCCATGGAACACTTATATTTCAGGGGTCCATTCTTCGTACCTTGCTTAATACATCTGAGATGATTTGACGGATCCCAGATCTTTTAATCGTGATAAATGATCTCCGGCTAATTTGGTTCTTCAAACGAATTTGCGGATAGGATTAAAATATCTGGATTAAGTTATCTAAGATTACTGCACGTTCTTGTGTTTCCTGAAGAGGGCAGATGCATCGATACTCGAAACCACGATCAGTAAAGCAGCGATTGGCTGGCGCCAAGACAACGTAAAGACATCATATAATTAAAAAAGCCACCTGGCAAAAAACTCAACACGAATTTCTGGACCTTTATAAGGAAACAGACAAACTACCAAACCAACATAAAAGTTAGAATAGATAAATCATAATTTTTTTTTTTAGACATGATTCCCAATTATTTATATTCACGATTTTATAGTATTTGTACACTCTTTACATTTTTATTTCAATGCTGTAATTAGCAATTCATTTAATTTTTAAGTCAATTTGAAGCAGATTTATTACGTGACAGCATTAATTAAAGTTTCTTAAGGGTCAAGATCAAGTTATCTGCTTCTCCTGCGCGGCATCAAGCCATCCCATAATATCCATCATCACTCAAATTAATGCACGGCTCAGAGTAACGTTACAGCATGTGTGTAAGACTCAATAAAATGATAAAGTAATTATTCCATCACAAATAAATCTCTCAATCAAGTGGCTGTGTCTATAGTATTATACACCTTTTACACAACATTATAATATTATTTTCAAATACATTTTTATATAATTTTTATTATTATTTAAAATTATTATTGCCCGTCTGGTTCAGTAAGGAACTCTTGTAATAAAGTAGCAGTGGCTGGGACAGAGTTTAAGTATCATCTCAAGATGCAATCTAATCTTGTTTACATGAAACGAGCTGCTTGTGAGCAGGACATGTTGCTATGACAACAAGTCCAGAATGAGCGTTGAAGAACCAAACAATCCGAGATCATGCAAAATCGTCAACAATCAAATCCAGCTAACTGAGTTAGCCACGTATGAAGAACGGACCCCTGGTCTCATTTCCCCTGTCTTGTGTTTATTTTGAAGTGTATTTGCTATTCCTATTGTTTCCAGTGTTCACTCACTATGCTTAGTTTAAATTTTACTTTGTTTCTATAGTATCCTTTATTTGTTTCCATAGTGATTGATTTCCATCAACTGTTCATAGTTAGCCTCTCGTTATCCTGTATGTTTCTCTTGTTCAGTGTCTTATGTTGTCCATTGTGGATGTCTCGCATGCATTGTTGTCAGTGCTGTTTTTGTCTAGCTTTCCCTTTTTTTGGATTTACATCTCCCTTTGCCTGGATTTACTTTTGTTTTGTTTGTTTAAATAAAAGTTTATGTTGCAATTGCGTCCTGCTCCCCATCTCTCTCAAACACCCCATGTAACAGGAACACAACAGTTAATTATGACCATAGAAAATTATCATAACACAAAAATAGCACCATGCAAGTAGTTCAATATGACTAGTGCACTATATAATTATATGCAAATGTGGTTGTATTAAAATATAAAAAAAGAAAATTCTGAAAATGATCACAATAATTATTACGGTTTTCTGTGCACGCTCTCTCGCTCTCTTTATTCTCTTTATATAAGTGTGTGTGTGTGTGTGTGTGTGTGTTCATGTTTTTCTATCCCGGTGGGGCCTTGCACACTGACTCATGGGGACTCGTGTCACCGTGGGGACCTAAACTGAGGTCCCTATGAGGAAACAAGCTTATAAATCATACAGAATTTTTGTTTTGTTTTGAAAATGTAAAAATAAAAAACGTTTTGTGTGATGGATAGGGTTAGTGTAAGGGGAGAGAATATACAGTTTGTACAGTATAAAAACCATTACGTCTATGGAGAGTCCCCACAAAGATACCGAACCAGACGTGTGTGTGTGCGCATGTGTAAGACTTTATGGTGCTATTTTGTCTTTGTCCACTGTCCATGGGGAAAAAAAGCTTGGACATTGGAAAGAAACAACATTAGGGTGAGTACACAATGACTACATACATTTTTTTGTGTGAACTAGTTCTGTAAGAAGAAAATGACTGAAGTGCACTCACTCTGTCTCTGACTGCTTCTCAGTGAAGACTCGCAGGACAAAATCAGCCTCTTTGCTGGGTTCATAGGTGGAGGGGACGATGATGTATTCCCCGGGAGGGAGGCGGAGACGTGTGCTCACCTCCCGCAGGTTGATGAAGGTCTCGGAGCGGGCGCTCGATGAGTGTGTCAGGAAGAAGTCCTTTTTAAGGTGCACGTTCTGACAGCCTGCGTACTGCAGATAGACGGAAATTACAAATCTGTGCTATATGCAAAGTTATGTTTCTGTTATTCCACTGTTGATAATCTAGAGGAAAATTGAATCTTTAAACCTTCCATTTTAAAAAGAAATGACCTGTTTATGGAAGTATACAAGCTTTAATGATGTAGTCAATTCTATTTAACAGAAATTGTTGACATGGGATCATACCTCTTCAGGAATCTGAAAGGAGGAGAAAAAAGAAATGGAAAGAAAAAAATATTTTGTATTTTTGTAATGAACAATTATATTATTTATAAAAAAACAACAAAACAATTAACTACTTCTATAATTAATAATTATATACAAAAAGCACTCAGGAAAACCAGTTTTCAGATCTTAAAATGTCAGAAAACACATAGCTTTGTAAAACAATGAGCAAAAAAGTTAACAAATCAACATTCTGTCTGTCCGTCCTCGCAATATTCCAAAATTTGCATATAAATATGATTATCTTATGAAGATTGCCAGTTTGTTCAGCATAACAGACATCTGAAAATGTTGGAAAGGGACCTCTTCACCTCGTAGACCGCAAAACCGATGGTGTGCATGTCCTGTCCGTGGCGGCGGTGCCGTCTGCGGTCTTTCTGCATTAAAGCCACCAATAAGCTGCAGGCCACTTCTTCATCCTCCGGGTCATCATCTTCCTCCAGCAGTGTGATCTTATACTGTGGATTGATCCAAAATGTGTCTGCCAAATAGTACAGGAACACGTACCAGTTATGGGGTTCAAATCCCGGGTAAAGCTGGTAGCTGAGTTTGATTCATGCATTAATAATTGTTCATCTTCTTTGTGATATGATGCTTAATGCACTACTATTCAAAAGTTTGTGGTCAGTAAGAATTTTAAAGAAATTAATACTTTTATTCAACAAGGATGGATTAAATTGATTAAAAGTGACATTTATAATGTTACAAATGATTTCCATTCTTTTGAACGTTCTATTCTTCTAGAATCCTACAAAAAAGACAAGACAAAAGACAAAGAAGGATCGTGTGACACTGGAGACATTAGTGCTACTGAAAATTTTAAAATACACTCAAATGGAAAACATTTCTTTTAAATTGTAAAAATATTTCACAACATTACTTATTTTACTGTATTTTTCAATCAAATAAATGCAGCCTCTGTGCACATAAGAAACTTAGAGTAGTGACATCCAAACATTACCTCCTCCAGAATCTTAATTGTAATGGCAGGAAAATGTTTTTCATAACATATGGCCATTTGTAAAGCCTACAAATGTAGAAGAGACTCCCACTACGACCACAAATACAGCCACTCTGTGGCCTCAGCTGATAAAATCGCTGGATATGAACAGGGGCGTAACTCACTGGGATGATTTCGACAGCCTCCTGCGGTACTGCCTCTCCGCCAGGCACCGTGAAACTTGATGGTGTTCCAGTGGCTCAGGTCATCATCACTCAGAGCATCAGGGGACAGATTACAAATCTCCAGCCTGGAGAACTGCCGCAAAAACTCACTGAATGACATCCTGGGGACAAAGGGAGACATTTCTTTATGCTGTGTTATTTATCTGTACACAATGCTCATTGGTCTACAGTTCAGTCAAGATCAATTTGTATTACTAATAAAGCTCACCAGAACTCTCCATCCTCCATTTGTAAGTGCAAGTCATCCTTTTCAGATGGATCAATTTCATCCCATTCAGGAGAGCTGAGGAGGGAATATACACAGTGTTCTTACTCAATGACTTGGGCTGAACTGAATAAGTCTTTCTGTGTTATTTCTTACTCATCACTCCAGGCCCCTGTCCATTCTACCTGACCCCATGGGTTACGGATACGGATAAGCCTCTCCGTACAGCCCCTAAACTCCACCTGTCAAAGAGGACAGAGATCTCACACAAGATGGCACACAAAATTAAACTCCAATGTGTCGATGATCAACATACACTGAGAACATTACCTGTTTGAGAGCAGTCACGGAGTAAGCGTGACCCTTTACAAGCTTCTTAAATGTCACAGATTCCATATCAAAGGCACTGGTGATCTGGAAAACAATTATAATTAACAAATTATCTAAATCTAGAATTAGGTAAATAAATGCATGTAAATAAATGTCTAAAGAAAAACCATCCATCCATCCATCCATCCATCCATCCATCCATCCATCCATCCATCCATCCATCCATATAAGATAGATCTATCTATACACACACACACTACCGTTAGGGTCGGTAAGAAGGCTGCATGTATTTGATCAAAAATTAAAATAAATAAAATAAAATATAAAAAAAAAAAAAACTGAAACAGAATTTTTCAGCATCATTACTTCAGTGTCCCATGATCCTTCAGAAATAATTCTAATATGGTCAAGAAACATTTCTTATTATTAATGTTGAAAACAGTTGTGCTGCTTAATATTTTTCTGGAAAATATTGAAACTAAGATGCATTTTTTTTCACAAATCTTTGATGCACAGCATTTTTTTTTAAGTAAAAGTCATTACTGTCAATTTTGATCAAATGAATGCATCCTTGCTGAACAAAAGTATGAATGTCTTTCAAAAAATAAAAATTGAAAGGTAGTGTATATATGTAGCTTGACAGCCCCAAATCCATCCCTATTAGCTTACATTGTAAATTAACAGCAGATTGGACATTCTGCTAAATATTTGCATTAAAATTGGATAAAAAAAAAAAAATCTTACTGGTTTCTAACAATATGAGTTCAACTAGGTAACAATTTTAACTTTTGAGTGAAGTATCCATTAAGTGAATACAGCTCTCACATCAATAGAGCAGCCCAGCAGGGAGCCTCTATCCAGGGCTTTGCCGATGATTCGGTACAGGTCTCTCGGAGCATTCCGGAGCTCGTACATCTCTGAGACCCCTCCGGTGAAATCCTCAAAACCCTCAGTGGTGGAGCCTCCAGAAAGAGCTTCATAGGAGCCATTTAGCCTGCCACAAAACAAACAAACAAACACACACACACACACACACACACACACACACACACACGCAAGCGAGGAGACTGTACTCAGACCATGATCATTTTTTTTCTTAAATAAGACCGAGACAGTACAAGTGCACTTTTTTTAAATGATTCTTGTTTAGTAAGAACAAATTTGCTGGTCTTTACCAAAATGTCTATCAGGACATACTTTGCATAGGCTTTTTCAACCAAGGCACTCCAGAACTCATTTCCCTCTGCTGAATGGACAAACATGAGCTCTCCGTCTTTGACCGGGAGTCGATCGTCAATCACAATGTCAACCCACTCGCCAAACTGCCAGAACTGCAGAACAGAAGCAAGCAACTGTATGAAGAAAAAGCTGAGAGGATTCCAGTTTAATCAGGTCCAATTTGGCTCTTTCTTTAGTGTGTAATGTTGCTATTCGAGCATGAAAAATTTCTGCAAGGCGCAAAGGCACTCCAAAGGGAGTTATTCTCTATATCAGTGTGCACTGTTTCTGAACTCCCTGAAACACCTCGATTGTAGTTTTCTTCAGGGAATGAACATATATTCCTCAATTCCTGTACAAGGCATATAAAGAAAATGTTTATTTTTTTGCATTAGTAGTATGTTTGGTAAGGGCCGTGGCATTTCCGAAACACACTGTAGTTGACCAATCACAACACACTGGTCCAGCTGACCAATCAGAGCACATTTTTGGAAGGAGGGGCTTCATAGAGACAGGAACTAAACAGAGTGTTACTAACAGACTGTGAAGCGAGGTGCTGCAACAGTGTAAAATAAAAACCTGAATAGTAAAGCATGAAAACCTATTCTAGTAGACCTCAAACCAAATCAAGACTTTAAAAGGTCCCCTTTAAAGGTGCGGCCACATTTTCCATTGTTCGGTAAATTCTGCAGGCAAAATAGTTATTTTAATAGGAATCCATATAATCAGGAATTTCGTGAGACTAACATAAAGGTCAAAGAAATACTTATGGAAATATATAACATTTATATTAAAAAATAATTTTTAAAAATGTAAATTTTTAAAATAGGACCAGAAAATATATATATAAAAATATATGTTAAATGTTTTTTTTTTTCATAAATTCATATTCCATCCCAATTCATGTTTGTCTATGAAACTTTAAACATTTAAGCATATGATTTAAAATCGATTAAAAGCCAGATTTGTTTTATCATTGACATGCAATTTGTTCCTATGATAGCAAAGCAAAGCCGAATTTTCAGCCATTACTCCAGTGTCACATGACCCTTCAAAAATCATTTGGTGGTTCTTATTCTTATTATTAATGTTGAAAACAGTTGTGCTGCTTAATATTTTGAGGAATCTGTGATTTTACAGAATTCGTTGATGAATAGAAAGTTATAAAACAACATCATTTTGATCAAAATCTCTGTTTGTTTTATCATTTACTTCTAGAGCATTGCATGCATAGTATTTTTCAGAACCTGAAAGTGGAATATTCCAGCATAGTCATCCTGAAAGGTCTGGCCATGAGGTACGACCCTGTGGAGGAGTCTTTCATTTAGAGTCAGCGATGCTATAGCAGCGAGGAGCCAGCAGTCACCTGAGCAGGGAAAAAGAACAAGACATATAAACAGATGAGGAAAGGGGAAATAATGGCACTTATTAATCCCTGAATAAAATGCCATTAATATTTTGTCTTTTAATACAACACAGCAGTTGAACTGCTAATTTACAACCAGCAGGGGGACACAAAGAAAGGGGTGGGGTTTATTTTCTCTGTGAGGCCTGTGTGTACCCATTCCTGTTTACATCCCACTCAGATCTCCACCTCAGAGCAGAGGAATTTTCCACAGCTTCAAAAGCATAAGGGGTCAGCAGCAGGCTGAACACACACTACCAGCCAAAGGAAATGTAGGCTCAAATACATTAAAGTTTGATTGGTTTAATACTTTTGGTGACTATATAATTTCCATTACTCCATTTATGTTATCTCCTAAGTTTGATAACTTTTCTATTATTGTGAAACATGGAAAATGCTAATAATAAAGAATGTTTGCAGACTTGTAGTGTATTTGCTTGTTTTATACTAGCTTAATATAAAGCAGACATGTAATATACAAGGGTGGTAACTTAGAAAATCTGACAAGCACATTGAGATAAGTTGGCACTATTACAAACATGCACTGACTCAAGGTCAGTGGGAAACGGATGAGTCACATGCAGACACGCCTCAGGTCAGTTATATGAGCTGCTCTTTCTGTCGTGACTCACACTGAGTATGCTGGTACAGCCACAGAATCATTTAGGAGGCAATTAAGCACCAACACTTAGAAACTATGTACAGGTGCTGGTCATATAATTAGAATATCATCAAAAAGTTTATTTCACTAATTCCATTCAAAAAGTGAAACTTGCATATACTCACCTAAAGGATTATTAGGAACACCATACTAATACTGTGTTTGACCCCCTTTCGCCTTCAGAACTGCCTTAATTCTACGTGGCATTGATTCAACAAGGTGCTGAAAGCATTCTTTAGAAATGTTGGCCCATATTGATAGGATAGCATCAATCTAGGAAAATCCCAAATTCAGTATCTCGGAAAATTAGAATATTGTGAAAAGGTTGAATATTGAAGACACCTGGTGCCACACTCTGATCAGCTGATGAACTCAAAACACCTGCAAAGGCCTTTAAATGCTCTCTCAGTCTAGTTCTGTAGGCTACACAATCACGGGGAAGACTGCTGACCTGACAGTTATCCAAAAGACGACCACTGACACCTTGCACAAGGAGGGCAAGACACAAAAGGTCATTGCAAAGAGGCTGGCTGTTCACAGAGCTCTGTGTCCAAGCACATTAATAGAGAGGCGAAGGGAAGGAAAAGATGTGGTAGAAAAAAAGTGTACAAGCAATAGGGATAACCGCACCCTGGAGAGGATTGTGAAACAAAACCCATTAAAAAATGTGGGGGAGATTCACAAAGAGTGGACTGCAGCTGGAGTCAGTGCTTCAAGAACCACTACACACAGACGCATGCAAGACATGGGTTTCAGCTGCCGCATTCCTTGAGTCAAGCCACTCTTGAACAACAGACAGCGGCAGAAGTGTCTCGTCTGGGCTAAAGACAGAAAGGACTGGACTGCTGCTGAGCGCTCCAAAGTTATGTTCTCTGATGAAAGTCAATTTTGCATTTCCTTTGGAAATCAGGGTCCCAGAGTCTGGAGGAAGAGAGGAGAGGCACACAATCCATGTTGCTTGAGGTCCAGTGTAAAGTTTCCACAGTCAGTGATGGTTTGGGGTGCCATGTCATCTGCTGGTGTTGGTCCACTGTGTTTTCTGAGGTCCAAGGTCAACGCAGCCGTATACCAGGAAGTTTTAGAGCACTTCATGCTTCCTGCTGCTGACCAACTTTATGGAGATGCAGATTTCATTTTCCAACAGGACTTGGCACCTGCACACAGTGCCAAAGCAACCAGTACCTGGTTTAAGGACCATGGTATCCCTGTTCTTAATCGGCCAGCAAACTCGCCTGACCTTAAGCCCATAGAAAATCTATGGGATACTGTGAAGAGGAAGATGCGATATGCCAGACCAGAAGAGCTGAAGGCCACTATCAGAGCAACCTGGGCTCTCATAACAACTGAGCAATGCCACAGACTGATCGTCTCCATGCCACGCCGCATTGTGCTCATACTTTTCAGTTGGCCAAGATTTCTAAAAATCCTTTCTTTGTATTGGTCTTAAGTAATATTTACGATACTGAATTTGGGATTTTCCTTAGTTGTCAGTTCTAATCATCAAAATTAAAAGAAATAAACATTTGAAATATATCAGTCTGTGTGTAATGAATGAATATAATATACAAGTTTCACTTTTTGGATGGAATTAGTGAAATAAATCAACTTTCTGATGATATTCTAATTATATGACCAGCACCTGTATACCGGGTGACTTTTGTACAACCAGAACACTTACCCAGAGCTCCCTGACAGATGTCTGTCCGTGAAGCTCCTCCCACAATGAACTGAGGATCATCACAGAGCTCCTGCAGAAAAAGGATGGATTAGAGGGACTGGTACTGGAATATTGTGAAGCCTAAAGGTTTTTATTTCTAGCAAGCTTGAATCAAGCAAGACTTTATAGAAATAGTTTAGCCAAAAATGAAAAAGCACCCTCATGATGTACCAAACGTGTATAGCTGTATACTAGGATAAATTGAACGGAACAGTTATTTTAGTATGACTGAGGTACAATTATTTTGTTTCTTAATATTTTGCATTAGTTTTTTATTTTCCATTTTCATTTTAAAGTTCTAGTAATTTTGCTGTTTTTGTCATTTTTATTTGTTAATTTTTTTTCTTATTCATTTATACAGTTTTTAATCAATTTTATTTTAGTTTTAGTTATTCCCCCTTGCAATTGCGTAGATATAAAGTCAGAATTACGAGATGTAAACTTGCAGTTGGAGAAAAATGGTCAGACTAGTGAGATAAAGAGTTGTAGTTTTTAATTTTTTCTTCTATGACAGCTTCTATAATTTAGTACATTTTCAGCTTTAGTTTTAGTTATCTATAATAACCCTGGTATGGAAAAGAAAATGTTCATATATTATGGAAAAATATATATATATTGGAATGGCACGAGCACAAGTACTGTTGCCACGCCTATGTTGTCAGAGAAACATACTCTACATTTTTCATTAAAGGAATAACAAGGACCAGTCTGAATGAGGCCTTCATTCTTCCAGAGGAGGCATGTGCATTTTGACTAAGCGTGACTACAGAAACCTCATAGTAATCCATGTTTATGTGACAACAGCTGCCACAGAGAGAAGGGAGGGGTCATTCGATGAACTGCAGGGATGGGCGGATCCACAACGAAGAGCATGTTGCTGTCTAGACTGCTATACAGTATATAAACTACCGCTCAAAAGTATGGTGTCTTTTACAGAAATTAATACTTTTATTCATCAAAAGTGACAGTAAAGACATTTATAATGTTACAAAAATGCATTTCTTATTTTTCAAGCCTTTTTTCCAAGATTTACACATTTCAATCAATAGTAAAATTCCATTCCATTAATCCTTAAATATTATCCATATTGAATTAAGAATTTTAAATGAGTAAAAAAAAAAAAACTAGAGCTTAATAAAACATTTTGTATAAATCTTAACTTAAATAATTTAAACATATATATTTTTTTAAATTACAAACTAAATGGTTAATTCTCTTGTTGCATTTTTATTTACACTAAATATTTAGGTCTAGGTTTTTTAACATTCTTAATTCAATATGAATAATATAATATTTTACTATTGATTGAAATGTGTAAATCTTGAAAAAGGCTTAAAAATCTTTTCAGGATTCCTCGAGTAAGAACTGCATTTTTGTAACATTATAAATGTCTTTACTGTCACTTTTGATGAATAAAAGTATTAATTTCTGTAAAAGACACCATACTTTTGAGCGGTAGTTTATATACTGTATAGCAGTCTAGACAGCAACATGCTCTTCGTTGTGGATCCGCCCATCCCTGCAGTTCATCGAATGACCCCTCCCTTCTCTCTATTGCAGCGGTTGTCACTCATAAACTTGTTACCTAAGAATAAATGCAGTAGAATTATTGATCATTGAAAGTTCATGTTAAAGCCACAATATGTAATTTTTCACCGCCAGAGGTCGCTTATTCAAAACAGAGACAGCTTGATGACGCCTGGATTTCGCTGAGCTTTTATTATGCCGCAGGCGACGGCTTTCAGTTTTTCCGGTCATGTGTATGTGGGGTAACGCAGCGCTGTTTTATCATATTAGATACATTATTTAAGTGTGTTTAAAGTTATGTTATAATACTTCTCTGTGCGTTTGCTCGGTGGCTACTGTGAGACACTTGCACACTGCAGTAAGCTAGATCAATATTAGGCATGGTAAAACCACGGTAAATCAAGAAAACAAGATTTAAACATTAATACTAACTGTGCTGAGCTACATAACAATGATTAGTCTTCTGTCGATGAATGATCCAAACAGTTACTCACCTGTCTAATAAAAGACATTATATACTAAAGCGTCTTTGGTGTTTCCTTGGTTTCTACAAAATAAAACCGGATATCGAGGGTAACGCGGATATGATGTCATTGATAGGCGGTGCACAGACACGGTCCATGTCCTGTTCTCTGGATTTAAACATTCTTGGAAACATTTGGGATAATTTAAGTACACAAGTCAACAAAATATATAACATTGTCCTCGTGGTTTTTGGATATTTTAATCCAAATATCTTACATATTGTGCCTTTAAGACAATGAAAGTCAGTGAGGTTCAATATTGTCATTGACTTTTTATTGTATGAACAAAAAAGTTTTTTCAAAATACCTTATTTTGTGTTCTACAGAAGAAGACATGAGGGTGAGTAACCTAAACCTTTAAGACAACCACATCTAATAATGCAGCCTTTTTCCTTACCGTAGGGCGCATCCACTCCACATCACGGGTTTTGGAGGAATACGGGGCAAGTTCTTTGAAGCCGAGAGAGGGCGGTTCGGCGGGAAAACAGGGGTCTTCAAACAGGTAGCCCCCTTCCAAACATTCCTGTTTGAGGGCCTCAAAATCCTGGTTCTGGAAGTGTAAAGCCTGCTCAAAAGAGCCCACGCCTTCTGCCTTTAGTCTGTTAGCACTGATCTGTGCTGATATCCCTCCATATGAGAACATGCTGGAGCGGTGAGATGCAGAGCGGGTTTAAATATCAAAACTGATTCCAAGATGATTCACACTCACACAAACGCACTTCATATAATGTCTGTGCCTTTTTCTGCAACACTGAGGACATTGCCCTTTGTATTTCATACATTCCATAATAATAAGAAACAGACAAACAAACAAAAAAATTGGACATGTAGGCCTAAATGTCAGTCATGTACACCAGCTTTCAAAACACTATACTGTACATTAATATTTCTGGGATCTCAGCACCAGTTGGACATACTGTTCAAAATGAAGACAAAAAGTATCTGGACACTTTGTGGTTGTTAAACATTAGTGGAATAAGTTAATGCGATGACATGTTAATGTGGAACATGGCAAATGCACAAATGCCCAGAGAAAATAGCTCTGAGAAAAGATAAATATAGTCTTTCATAACTTAGATAAATGCTGCCATGTGGCTCTTCTCAATTATTATTATTATTATTTTTATATATATAATGTGTGTACAGTCATGTCCAGTGTTAAATATTTACATGCCAAATACTTTTAAATGTTCAAAATGTCACACCACTGGCATCTTATGATATCTCTCTTATCCCAATTTACATGAAACAACACAGACTGAGAGCCTCCCATTCATTTCAACACACAAATCACACTCAGTGTAACATACTGTACATCACAGCCTGTACTGTATTTAAACACACGTTCAAAAACTAGGCAACTGAAACGTCCACAACTGCTTTAAAACCTCTATCAGTAAATGTAACATTTTAAAAACACTTTTAGTGGCGATTTATTAGCATCTAAGGTTGTTCTGTACATTTCTTTCTCTAAAATGCATGGTATGCCAAACATTTGTCTTACTTCATTAAACCTTAATCACTGCGGTTCACTTAATATCTTCAACTTAACTGCACTGTTTTTTTGCGACACTACGATAGCTAGACGTTTCTATGCTTCAATATGTGCAAAACATTCATTTCTGGCACTGAAGAAAGTGTCTAATGCGACAGACTAGCAGCAGGCCGACGGAGATCAACAACACGGACAGAATAAAACGAAATAAATCTCGACGTGATTCATTAAAGGTAGAAATACAAGAACCGCTAAACTTGCCTTGCGACTGCGGTCCTGTCTCTTCTGTGAGGGGGATGTGTGATATATACAGTTATATTCTCCCGAAAGACAAGCGGTACGAGAGTATTAGAGCTTCAGTGTGTGTGTGTGTGTGTGTGTGTGTGTGTGTGTGGGATAGTCCAGAGGAGGCGGAGCGACAAACGGAGACCGACAAGTGCACTTGTCACAACATAACGGACAAGTGCTATACAAATGACTGGTCCGAATTTAAAGGGTCATAAATATAATAATGTATTTATAGTCGATTAAACCGATGTGCTATGTGTCGCCAAAATACAATTTGGGATGAGCGAGGAAAACCAAATTATTGACAGAACTTCTCTTTAAAAGTTGAACCCCTTAAAAGTAAGTGAATAATTTGAACACTGGGATGTTATAATAAACAATAACTTTATTTGCTTCTCTACAGCAACAAGGCTGTGTATTGTACTCATTTTTAAATTCCAAATGGTATACACAAGGAAATTCCAATGCTTGCAAGGCAGCAAAAGAAAATTTGGTTTAAGGCTTAAATCTTGAATTTCATTAAAAAGTTCACAAAAAAGCATGTTATATTAGCACTATAAATTATCAACGAACTAAAGTTTGAATTGAGTCTGTGCATTAAAATCCCCATAAATCAAAATGACAGTTTTGTAGAATAGTTTAATACCACCTGCACTGATTATCAAAATGGACAATCCCTAAAATAAGCTGTATTGAAATTTCAATAGGGGGAAAAAAAATCAGGTCTGTAATTGTTTTTTTTAGCAGTGCTTGCTCACAAAAAACAAGATGAGTGTTGAGGGTCATTGCCAAAGCATTGCTATGTGGTTTCTAACGTGTTGCTATGTTGTTGCTTCCAAGATTGACACAGTAATCGGGCCCCTGTATATGGCTTTGGATCGCTCGTAGACATGGAGAAAATCATATATCTAATTGAACAATTCTCCTCAACAACCCACACAATTTGGTCTATCAATCACATCAACAACAGCAGCAAAATACCCGCCCCCAAAAAACAGTGATGCCTTGCAAGCACCAACATAAGAGGAAAGTGCATTACAAATCCAACTATACTTGTATCTCTGTAGCAAAGTACAATGGACACATTTACAAATTCCAGGTGGTCCACTGTACTAATTAAGCATTTATCTATATGATTGTTATCTGTGTAAGTTAACTAGCACAATAAAAAAACAATTCATAATAATCCTCTGGCCCTTTAAATCATAGCAAACGTCAGCCACTGAAAGAAAGAAAAAGAACCATTTAAAACACTTAAAATGTATAAACACTAAGACATGCTATTAGATTGCAAGACATTGAGTACCTGGAAGAAGTCCAACTCAATGAACCCACTGTTGTCTACGTCAATCCTCTTGAACACTTCTACAAAAAAAAAGAGAGAAAAGAATCTGATGGTGAAGTTTAATTTATGTAAACAAAGAGTCAACAAAAGTATATATAAATTAAATCTTTTAAAATTAAATCTTTTTATACAGAACTACTTAAAGTGCCCCTATTATGAAATTTTAATGGTTCCTGGTTTTGTTTTGGAGGTCTCCTAGATTTACATGCATTAAAGGTCAAAAACACTTTTATTTTCTCAATATGCATTGCACATCACCTCTTTTCTCATAGTGTCTGAAATGTTTCGATAAAGGATCCAGTCTCTCTTAACCCCACTATTCTGTGAGCCTACCCTGCTCTGATTGGTCATAAGGCCCAGTGGCGCCACGCATTTTAGCTGCTTGCTGCACCTCGCGTTTTTGTAGGAGTGCTCTAAGCGCCTGAAGTTTAAAAAAAAAAAATCAACTATAGGTGGTAAAGATCCGTACGAGTTGGCTCCTTATCCCGACAAAGTGAACTACTTTGTTTTCTCGCCAAGCCCATATACCGCTGAAGACCTTAAATGTTAAAGGTTTGGAGGCCTATAACCAGATGGTGTGTGGATCCACTGCTCTATAGCTGTTGCACCAGCTACCTCTTCAGTTAGTTTATTAAAGAAATAAATTAATGAGAGACTAGTTTGTTATTCTTACTAGCTTATATTTAGTTGTCTTATCTTTTGGAAATACTGGTTCAGTTTGGCCAACCACAAACGCCTTCTTTCCTCAGATAGTTTTTGCACTCTTCTCCTTGATTTGTTATACAGTAACTTCTGGCAGTCTATAGTACTCCAAATGTTGATTAGTGATTAGCCCAAAACATGACAATAATTGACCATTTTCAGCAGCAAAAATCTGCAAAATTTCCAAGTTCAGTGGCATTGTTTACGTTCCGTGCCACCAATATGGCCGACTTCCGGATTGATGATGTGTTGTGAAAACACCCTATAGGGGCACTTTAAAGATTTACTTAAAATCTTTAATTTTCATAACGAGACAATTCAGAAAGTATGTAGTAAAGCGATATACAACTGTAATATGGTCAACAAACCTCAAGTCCTTTATAGCCATATAATAATAAAAAAATAAAATAAATAAACACTCTAGAAACCTCTCTCAAACATTCAGAATGAAGAATTCACTGCTCTTACTGAACATCATCTCCAGGCGCATCACGCAGGACACAAAGTTATCAAAGTCGATGGTCATGTCTGCGTCTCCATAGCGTGCAGCCAGATTCTGATGAATGCAGTCATTCAGAGAGAATCCTGGGAAATTATTACAAATAAATCAAGTTACTCTGATAAAAGTTTCACTTGTTGCTTGCAAATAACTCCTATTATGGCTTTCAGGAATATACTGACTGCAGTGCATGTTTCAATTCATGAATTGCAATTGAATTCATGAAAAACTTGAATTCCGATACCCCTGTTGAAAAAAACAGCATATGCTGGTTAAGTATGTTTGGAAACATGGCAGCTGGTTTATGCTGGTCCTTAGTTGCTCATGAGCTGGTTTAAGCTTTTCCTGAGCTGCTAGTTTCTTAGGACCAGTTGTCATGCTTCAAAACTTACCTAACCAGCATATGCTGTTTTTTTTCAACAGGGGTAGCAGAATTCATGAAATCCTTCTTTAAAAACTCATTTTAAAATGAAAAGTTTGAATGAAGGTCAATGGAGCACCTGCTTCTCTCAAGGCCATTCGCATCTCTGGTGTACTCATACAGCCGGACCCATCCATGTCATTCTTCTTATAAATGACCTAAAAAGGGAATGATGAGGATGTTACCCCGAGTTAACCCATGAGAAGCATTTGCATGTAGCATTTTTGAGTTTCTATGCTTTTAACTTTTGAGACAAACTGACCAGATACTTTTGAATTTTCTTCCAAAGAGTGGCAAACTCAGATAACCCCAGTTTACCATTGCCACTATCCTGCACTAGAGTTAAGTCAAACTGATTATGACACTCAGAAACACCAATGAGTTAAACAGCATCTAAACAGCTGCATGTTGGACTGTTTGTAAAAGGATACATCCATGAGGTTCACCATGACTCTACAAGTATCCAAACTGAAACCGTCTGTCTTTATATCGGTTCCTGTACAGAGAAGAAAAATTGTCTACTAAATATCTTTATAAATATGTTTTTTTAATTTTATTTATAATAATGTAAAAAGAAAACACTTACGTTTAGAAACTATTTTGTTTAAAATTGTTCGTAGCTCAATGGCAGAGATCTCCATGTCCTTAGGTAAGAGCAAACATTATTACAATTTACATGTCAGTAAAGTAATCCATGAGCATTAAGGCCCGTTCACACCAAAGATAACGATAAAGTTAAAATGTATTTATAAATAATCATTCTACATATAAAAGAATAGCAGAGTCCACACTATAACTACAACAATAACGCCACAGAGGAACGATTTAAAGCGGCAGGCGACAAAACTGCAGCGCTGGTGTGGATGCTAATACAGTTATTGTTATAGATATCTTGATAGTTATTGTTCTTGGTGGGTCGTTATGCAGGGTCTAAAATAACTCACATCTCCAGCAAGTTTAGTAAACAGCCCCCTGAAGCCAGCATCAACCTCATCTTCAGACACTGTGTCCTGAGGAGACAGAAAAGAGGTTTATTGATGATATTCACAGTAATAAATGGCAGTATTATGATTCACATTTTTTTTTAATTATGGGAAGCTTCCACTCAAAAAAACTATTTCATATTATAAGGTTGCAAAACTAATAATCCTTATCCGTCAGTTTGACTGAATACGTTTTTATTTTCAGACGTCAGAAGAATATCGTAACGCTTGGTATTTTATTGTGACAGTATCACAAGAATATCTGTGGCAATAGCTCTTTTCAGAGAGAAATGAGACTTACATCTTCTATGTTTGCCTCTACAGGGTCATCACATTGTCTGGAGGAAATAAGAGAGACAGGGATAGTAGATAAACCTACTGGTGTATCACATACAAAGGCAAATCTCACACACATACACACACACACACACACACATACATACATACATACATACATACATACATATATATATATATATATATATATATATATATGGGGGACCATCTTTCCCATTGACTACAATAATTTTCAAGACTACAAAGTCTTCATGAACTGGAAGAGCAAAAGAATTTGCTGTCATTATTTATAATAAATAAATAAATTAAATTATTCAAAAATAAAAAATAAAATGATAATTGCACTTGCAAGTATTAACTGCAAGTTTTGTAATTTCTTGACAGGTTTCTCAAGAACACTTGTACTGTAATAGAGTTTTACATGTTGACATGTTGAAGAGATTTTAACATTAAGATGAGCTTATCAATAATTTTTGAATCAATAAAACAAGACAGTCCTTACTGCATCTCAGACTGTTTCTCGGAGAACACACGCACACAGAAGTCTCCGTTCTTGTGCGGTTCGAATGTGGAAGGGACGATGAGATATTCTCCAGGAGGAAGTTTAAAGCGGGTGCTGACCTCTCTCAGGTTGATAAAGGTCTCAGATCGAGCTTTCTGAGCGTGGGTCAGGAAATAGTTCTTATCCAGATGAACGTCCTTTTGCCCATGGAACTGCAATGAGGTGATCAAGAACCAGAGGAAGAATAAACTAGATGTTTACATTTTCTGAAGAAAATGTGAGTGGTTTTTGCCTGTGCAAAAGTCAATGTTACATTGCTGGGTGTTGTGGGTGGTTGCTAAGGCATTGCTATGTGGTTGCTCAGTGGTTATTATTGACCAAAAAGAGTATTGAGTATAAAAACACACACACACACACACACACACACACACACACACACACACACACACACACACACACACACACACACACACACAAAAAGAGTATACCTATTTGTGCTCACCTGTGAAGGCACCTAGAAAGAAAGCGAAAAATAATAGATGTGTGAACAGCACCCTTCACAGGTTATGCCATAAACATTACAATAACAAACACATAAAACATTTGTTTCTTAGCAACCCCACCTCATAGATGGCATAGCCAATGGTGTGCATGTCCTCTCCAGACTTCCTCATTTTGCGCCGGTTCTTCTGAATCAAGCCAATCACCAGACTGCACCCTACTTCATTATCATCAGGATCATCATCTTCCTCCTCTAGTTTGATCTTAAACTGAGGATTCATCCAGAAGGTGTCTGTGGAAGACAAATAATTAAGATTACAGTACATATAATTTCTTAGGTTGCATATTTGAAATGGGTTTCTTTCCCTAGCAACCGCATAGGAACACCCTGGCAACCACCCTGAGTACCCTAGCAACCAGATATCAACACTGTAGCAACCACGGAGTACCCTAAGAACCGCATAGCAACACCCTAGTACCAACCCTGTGTACCCAGTGGCACCCTGTGTATCTATCTATATCTATCTATCTATCTATCTATCTATCTATCTATCTATCTATCTATCTATCTATCTATCTATCTATCTATCTATCTATCTATGTAATCATTTCAAACTTTCTGGCTAGGCTTTTTCAAGCCAACTTAAAGTTTGTCTATAAACTTTTTAATCTAGTTATTATTAATGTTGAAAAGTTGTGCTCCTTAATATTTTTGTGGAATCTGGTAATTTTTTCCAGAATTCTTTGATGAATACAAAGTTCAGCTGAACATCAATTATTTGAAATATATATTTTTATAAGAAAGTAAAAGTCTTTAATGTGACATTTAATCAATTGAATCCATCCTTGCTGAATAAAGGTATTGATTTCTTAAAAAAAACAATTTTTAACAATGTGCTACTAGACATTGTCTAATCTGTCACAGACACATAGTCCCTCCCTAAACTCATGGCATTGGTAGAGCCGATGTTGTTATGCCATGCCCACTTAAACAGATTGCAATTCTGTTTACTCCCTGTACTGTTAGAAAAATTACTCTTCACCTTTAAGGTCAAAGAAACATAAACATGCTTACATGGATGGTTCCTGCAGCCACCAGCAGTAGAGCCTCTTCTCCAGGTGCCATCAAATTTACATGCACTCCAGTGTTTGACAGAGTCCGAAGACAGCGTGTCTGGTGTCAGAGTGCAGACCTCTAAGCGCGAATAATGCCTCACAAAATCTGAGAACGACATCCTGCAAAAGTGCAAACAGGAAGTGAATAACTGTGCCAAAAAAAGCTTTGGTGAGGTTTTTAACGGCATTTGATTTTACCAGAACTCTCCATCTTCTGCCTTCACATTCTCACGTTCAGATGGATCGACAGTGCTCCACTCAGAAGAGCTAAAATACAGGGTACATAGATATAATTAAGCAAGAAGGTTAAACCATATTGTGAATATACTATTTGCATAATGCTACAAATGCTCAATTTCAAGCTCATGCGTCAATTTAATATATATTTTAATAAATTATTTTGAATCTTGTATTGAATTGTTGGGTCTTACCTGTCACTCCAGGCCCCCGTCCATTCCACCTGACCCCAAGGATTACGAACTCTGACCAGCTTCTCCTTTCGACCTCGGTAAGTAACCTGACAAAATTGTGCATACATTATACATATACATTTTAGCTTTAGTATATGTCTTCTTTCACAGGAAAATTTCTGAATTTAGTCTAATCCAAGGAATTAGAATTTAGACTAATCCAAAAAAAAGAGAGACACTCAGATAAATAACCTCAGTTGCCCCAGTAAGAGAGTAAGCATGTCCTTTCACAAGCTTCTGATGAGTGATGGCCTCAGAGTCTGCTGCACTGGTGATCTGTAGGAACAAAGAACTGGTAATATAATATAATTTTAGGGTGAACTATTCCTTTAACATCTTTAGGTGTGCTGAAGACCTCGTACATCTATGGAGCATCCCAGCAGAGCTCCAGAGTCCAGGGCCTTCCTGATGATTTGGAACATGTTGGATGGCGCGCTTTTCAACTCGTACATTTCTGCAATCCCACCGGTGAAATCCTCAAAACCTTCAGTTGTGGAGCCTCCAGACAGAGCTTCATAACATCCATTCACCCTGAATGAGAGAACACAGTGTCACTCTGAGGGAAAATGTGCAAACAGTGTGATATAGATTACAATAATTGCTTCAAAATGAGATTTGTGTGCTATGTATGCAAACTGTATGCAAAAGTGTTGAGGTAAACTGTAGCCTATAGGCTACAAAATGTTAATTACAAGCTTTTCAATCCACACAGCACCACCCTATGAAAATGTACCATGCACTTACTAACACTGTAGAAATGTTGCATTATGGTATCAATTATTAGGCCTAATGTTACTATTAGCTTTATTAAATATTAGGCAATAAGGGCAATTAGTCACTTTTAGAGGTACATTTTTTCCATGTGTTTAAGGTTTTTATAACAAATACCACAGTTTATTCTTAGTAATGTCATTATTATCATTGTTGTTATTTTAGAAACCATAAAAACCATGGTATGAGGAGCATTCCTGTGTCATGATCTTACAGTTAAAGGGATAGTTCACCCAAAAATGAGGGTGAGTAATTAAGAACAGAATTTTCATTTTTGGGTGAACTATCACTAAACTCTGGATTCTGTCCAAGAACTATGGAAACTTTTCAATAGGCCAACAAAGGAGAATTTAAGAGCTTTATAGCCTGTATCCCATGAATTAAGGATGAAGCGTTGACTTTTTCATCTGTGTAGATATGACCAGTTCTAATAAACTTTAATTGACGTAAAATATTATTTCAGTAATTATCAGCCTGCAATGTAAATGCAATAAGAGAAAAATACCTATTATTATGTGTTTCTGTCCTTCATTTATTCATTAGATAATTTATTTATTCCAATTTAAAGGCTGTAACCCCTACAAAATATATGCTCCCCCCCACCATTAACTGGAATATCCAACATGTACTCTTTGTATCACTGTGCATTGACTGGAGATTAGAATTATTATTTTTTTATTATAAATTATATATTTTGTGGTAGAAAACATTGTGCAACAATAATAGGCTACTATGAAGGAGGCCCTTGGTTTGCTATAGCCTCAGGGCCCTACGTTTTCTTAATCCGGGCCTGTGTATGCATGACTTACTAGATCACTTAGCAAAGCTGTAACCACATATTTAGGATTGAAGGTAAAAGAATCATCAACAAGTAGCTAAGTAAATAAACAAACAAATCTATATTCTTGAGCAATGAATTCAGATCAGAACATAATTTTATACTACTTCTAATAAAACTATCTTGTACTTTCTATTCAAGCCCCTTTCACACTGCGCATTGATCCCATAAAATTACCATAAAATTGCTAGATTGCCTTCTTTGGGAATGCAAACACATCCTGGGATGCTAGTTTTTTGATCAAATAAGAGAGAGAAATCCCAGATCATAAGCAAACTTAAGACGCTGCGGACACATTACACGTCACATCAATGTCATGTGTCTTTAGGGGATCTTTACGGGATGTGTGTGAACGCACGCACAGATTCCAGAAAATCACTGGCAGTGTGAATGAACCAAAAACAAATGATCCCGGGACACATTATCAGTGTATTTTCCCGGAATCTCCGTGTGAAAGGGGCTAAAGAATCTTTAAAAAAAAAATGTATTACGTTTTTTATTAAAATATTCAGCAGCACAACCATTTTCAACATTGATAATAATAAGTATTGTTTCTTGAGCAGCAGATCATCATATTAGAATGATTTCTGAAGGATCATGTGATACTGAAGACTGGAGCAATGATGATGAAAATTCAGCTTTGACATCACAGGAATAAATTAAATACAAAAATAATAAAAATATTACTGTTTTTATTGTATTTTGGATCAAATGTTTAATAATGCCTGGGTGAGCATAAGAGACTTTTTAAATAATTATTCTAAAATTATATATCTTTTTAATAATTTTAATAGACTACTTAAAAAAACTGAAAAGCTAGACTGCAATTGTAACTGCTATGACGCAAGAGAAACATGCCAAACCCAACAAAAGGAAGATTATATGACTCACTTTGCATAGGCCTTCTCCAGCAGGGCGCTCCAGAACTCAGAGCCTGTGGCGGAATGAACAAACAGCAGTTCTCCATCTCTAGTGGGCAATCGATCATCCACCACCACATCCACCCATTCCCCATACTGCCACAACTGCAACCATCAAAACAAATGTACTTAAATTATGGAGGAATCACAGCAGATGAGAATTAAAATACAACCTCATAACACACAGAATCAAGAGCCAAAGCACTCACAAAGTACTGTGAATCATCTCTGGGCATCACTTACAGTTATGCTCTGGGAATGATCTAAATATAATTAAACTCAGTCACATAGCAAAAAGTGGAATTAAAAAATACAGCAAGCCTGAGCACACAGAGGAACTTTGCATGTACTTCCTGTGGGATCAATGGTGTCCGCCTATTATGAGTCAGTTTGACTTCCCGCCCTGACAAAAACATTCCACCATTCCAACCCATAAAACCAAGCCAATCTGAGTCTCTGTTAAAGAGAGATCATTATTTATTTGACATATCTGCCCAGCAACCAGCTAGAACACACCTAGCAACACCCAAGCAACCTCCCAGAACACTATAACAACTATTTAGCAATCACTCAACACCTTATCGACATCCTAGCGGGGCTTAATTCATTCTTCAAAGCAGCCCAAGTATTCAACATATTTCTCTTTAAGTTCGACTTCAACATACTTTCATGTTTACTTTGTTTACCTGAAAGTGGAAAATTCCAGCATAGTCTTGCCCAAAGCCCTGGTTGGATGGTACGACACGAGCCAAAACATCTTCATTGAGGGTTAGTGACGCAATGGCTGCTAAGAGCCAGCAATCACCTGCAGAAAGAAAACTTAGTTGTAGTTATGAAGGTTTTACAAACTTCTCAGCTGCAAAGGTATTATGAATGTTAAAGGGATAGTTCACCCAAAAAATCTTCCACCCAAAAATTCTGTCAACATTTACTCACCCTCGAGTTGTTCTAAACCTGTATGAGTTTCTTTCTTCTGCTGAACACAAAAGAAGATATTTTGAAGAATGTCAGTAACCAAACTTACTACGTTTTTTTTTTCTTTCTTCCATACTATGGACGTCAATGGGGCCCATCAGCTGTTGGTTACCCATAGTCTTTGATCATATTTTGAGTTCATACAGGTTTGGAACAACCTGAGGGTGAGTAAATGATGAGAGTATTTAAATTTTTGGGTGAACTATCTCTTTAATACTCATAAGGAAAAATTACATTTTACCAATGCAGAGACGAAAAAGAATGCAAAGTCATGAGTAAAAGCAGTTCAAAACATAATGAATTAAAGTCCAAATTCATTGTAAACTACATAAATTAAAATGTATCCTTTTATTTTTCACAGAAGAAAGAAAGCTACGGGGTTTTGAATGACATGAGGGTGAGTTAATGGTGACTGGAGTTTTTATGTTTGTGGTGAACTATCCCTTTAAGACTTTACTTCCCACATGCTTAATTGCAAGCGCTGAGATTCTATCCTCCAGCGGTTTGTTGTAGGCCTACACGGTTTGTCCTGCCCAAATATCCTTTGCATTCCACAATCTTCACAAAGACGACTCAGTTTAGCTGGCTCCCTCTAAATAAATCGCCTTTCAGTTTCTTCACAAACATGTCAGCTGATTAGGCTACAAAACGCTAGGCTGAAAAAACGGTTTCCTCTTCCGTTGTATGAATCATCTTTCATACAGCTATGACAATATGTTCCTAGTGATACCACCATGTACAACAACACTGAAAGTGTTACTGTAGTAACAGTTAAACTAACAAACTTAATGGGGCGTTTCCTCAACCAGTGTCAAAACTACTTTAGCACTATTTCCCATTCTTAAAGAATCAAACCAGTGCTATGCATTTAATTTCATAATTTATGAAATTAACTTTTAATAACTCAAACTGACTGAACTAGCAAATAAACTAAATAAAAAGTAATAAAACCTGAATTCATAATAATATAATAAGTAATTAAAGTAAAATCTATAAACCATGTCTATAAAAAAAAAACATTCATCCACAGTTCATCATAATGATATGTTTTAAAAGATACAAAAAGATGAAATCAAAAATTTGGTGCACCTACTACAAGCACACATACGCAGAGTCAGATGTAATATAATAAGGAGCCTTGTGAGGCAGAGGTTGCAGAAATCGTTCCCTGTTATGCAATGGTGCGTATCACACACCCCCTTTATGAACACAGACTGGAGATTTATCTATATGGCTCAACATTCATTGCAAGTAAAACAAAAACAAACAGAGGAGCTGAAATCAGCAATGCCTAGGATTTCACCCAAAAAGTACACAAAGACTTCTCTGATGTCTGAGTAACTTTACTGGGTCTCACTTATTAGGCAACAGTGCAGTAGCCTACTAAAGAGGAACAGAATACTCAAAGACAGTGGGAGTGTTTCTAAAAATGTTTCCACATGTTTAGAGGGGATTTCCCAAAAATGGAATAAAAATAAGTCAGTTCCAAGATAGCTTCATAAAATACAAGACACATTTTGTCAGTCTTACATGCTCCTGGTAATTCCTCATAATGAACACCTTCCGGACTGTTATATTGCACATAGCACGGGTATTTACATACCTAAACCTCCTTGGCATATATCTGTTCTTGTAGCGCCTCCAACAATAAACTCAGGGCTGGAGGTCAGTTCCTGCAGGAAAAGTGCAAAAGCATTGACATTAAGTTTTCCCAAATATGTTTAGCGCTTTAAGAGTTAAATTTTCCATTCAAATAGCCATGAGATGAGTCATGTGTTGGCAGACATTGCTTTTTAAGAAAAGTACATTACCAAGAGTTTATATGCCTCACAATAGATAGATAGATAGATAGATAGATAGATAGATAGATAGATAGATAGATAGATAGATAG
The DNA here is from genome assembly GCA_018749465.1 of Paracanthobrama guichenoti. Lineage (NCBI taxonomy): Eukaryota > Metazoa > Chordata > Actinopteri > Cypriniformes > Gobionidae > Paracanthobrama > Paracanthobrama guichenoti. Next base: position 33,252,704 of record CM031955.1, read on the forward strand.
ATATAGATAGATAGATAGATAGATAGACACAGACAGACAGACAGACAGACAGACAGACAGACAGATAGATAGATAGATAGATAGATAGATAGATAGATAGATAGATAGATAGATAGATAGATAGATAGATAGATGATGCATTACTATGGTAAAACTACATTCATGTGTATTTGACAGGAACTCACCCCAGGTCTTTTCCACACCACACCTCTGGTTTTTGACGACCGTGGACCGAGTTCGTTGAAGCCCAGAGATTCGGGAACGGCTGGGAACGTCGGATCACAAAACAGATCCCCGCGGCTCAGACACTCACTTCTCAGACTCTCAAAGTTCTGGTTCAGGTACTTCACGGCATTGGTGTTCGTCCCAAAGCCAGCCGCCAGGGCTCTCTTCTTGGCGAGTGTGGATGCCACGCCAGACATTTTCCTAACTTTTCCCCCAGTGATTCTCTGCAGCTGCAAAGTGCGACAGTGAAATATTTCTGCTCGTACGCCTTCACCCACTCCTCCTTCTAGGACAGGCGTGGTCCTAAGCTTGTAATTTTTGGGGCCGTTCACACACGCTCCGGGCGATTTCTGTGTTCCAAAACAACTGGACGCAGCACAGCAGAAAATGAGCAGCGGTTTTACAAAGCTGAGCGTTTCCACGCGTTAATAGAGGAAGTGATCTTGCATTTCGTCTGCACTTTTTTTTTTTTTTTTTTTTTTTTTTTTTAATAGGCCCGTAAAGCTACATTAAATGTTTTTCGTAGTTATAATATAGTTATATACAGTTTTATAAATGTTAAATACAGAAATGTTTATAAGAAATAAACCTGCCTCAGATATAGTAACTGTCTCACTGTTATTCAGGACTCAAATTGGCACCTTAATGGCTGCTACACTGTGTCTGGGCCCCCTATAATTTCACTGGATTTTAAAGCAAAATGTTGCTCTCTGGTCAAGGGGTACTTGGCTTGAAAAATCACAAAAAGGGGGTATTTAAGTCGTACTGTACTGTAGGTAATACTAGTGTCACAATTCACCTGTCACCTCTGCACTACAGTTCCCAACTTCCCATCATCCTCCCTGGCTCCCACCTGCACACTACGCCATACTCGCCCATGTCAGCAGCAATCACCCTCATCTGCTCCACACTACTATAAAAGCCTGCACCACGCATGTTATCATTGTCCGGTCTCAACTAGGACTCATCCAAGTTGTGGATATTCCTTACCTTACCTCTGTGGCTAGTCTCCAGTAAGAGGAAACATCTCATTAAGTCAGTACTCAGCAATATACTGGTGTAGGGTGTGTGGTGCAACGTGTTCCATTGCTTCATCATCGTCTTCATGGTTGCTGTCTGCCTGCAGGCCCTGCACTATACTTACCATCTAGCCTACCTGTTTGATTAAAGGTTGTTTGTTACTCTCTACTTCTACGAGTCTGTGTTTTCTGACAAGAAGAATTCAATGTTTGTCTTGTTGGTATGCCAATTATTTTGTATAGGGTAACAAGGGGGAAGAAAGACCAAAAAAGTGCATCCATCCATTATAAAAGTAATCCACATGGCTCTGGGGGGGTTAATAAAGGCCTTCTGAAGAGAATCGATGGATTTGGGTTTTCTTACAAAACGCATCACTTCGCTTCAGAACTCGCTTCAGGCCAGTTGATAATACCTAGAATATCAAAATCAACTTTTCCTATTTAGCGCCTAAGCTCTGGAACAGTCTTCCTAGCATTGTTCGGGAAGCAGACACACTCTGTCAGTTTAAATCTAGACTAAAAACACATCTCTTTACTATGGCTTACACATAAAACATTATCAAATAAGTTATTCTATTATTCAAATCAGTAAATGATTGTTAGGCTGCATTAACTAGTTCAGCCGGAACCGGGAACACTTCTCATAACACCTGATGTACTCGTTACATCATAAGAAGAATGGCATCTATACTAATGTTAATCTCTCTGTTTATCCCGAGGTTTTCTGCAGTCAGCCGGATCCAGGCCGTATCCAGTTCAGATGGTGGACCTGCGCCTGGACATGACCAGCGCATCCCTGAAACGTCTGCAGACAGCATGTCAAATAAACTCCCCCTGTAAATGCTGCAACGACACGACAGCCTCATTAAACCCGTCTCTGGCGTGACGACTCCAATCTTTCAAATAATCTTACGAATATCTATTGATCTAATATGAATTAAGACCTGCTATGTTGCCAGAATTATAATCATACACTGTTTGTTCGTCGGCCAGAGGAGAACTGGCACCCCGACTGAGCCTGGTTTCTCCCAAGGGTTTTTTCTCCATTCTGGCCCTGAAGGAGTTTTGGTTCTTGCCACCGTTGCTTCTGGCTTTTGGCTTGCTCAGTCGGGGACACCTAAATTTCATCTATATTACCGATCTGCCTGCATTGACACTATATGATAGTTGAAATTAGCTGGATAACATCACCGTTTCACCAGAACGGCTGTACAGATTCTGTTGCATTATTTTCCTGTTAACAATGTGAAGTTGCTTTGAAACAATTGGGACTTGTTAAAAGCGCTGTATAAATAAAGGTGACTTGACTTGACTTCAGAAGGACTTTATTAACCCACTGGAGCCATGTGGATTACTTTTATAATGGATGGATGCATTTTTTTGGGCTGCCATTCACTGCCCTTATAAAGCTTTGATTAGCCAGTTGATTAGACATTTTTTAATATAACTCTGATTGTATTCATCTGAAAGAAGAATGTCATATACACTTAGGATGGCTTGAGGATTTGTAAATCATGTGGTAATTTTCATTTTTGGGGTGAACTATCCCTTTAAGGGGAACATGTTCCCCTATGTCACCTATTGTAATGTACTAAAATACATACCTTTTTCTTGCTAAACGTTAGCTTTAAGATACTGGTTAAATAAAAAAAATAAAAAAAAATAAAAAAAAATTTAATTGTATCACAGTCCTCTAAACTGTTCTGCTCCAGTTCCTCATCACAGGGCTGCAGATAAATCTGCATTCTCATGATGAACTGCTGCTGCCCTCTTGTGTTCTTTACACAGCAATGTGCACTACAAACAACCATTTCATCAAACAGTTTATAACTCAAATATTGTATTATTGTTCATTAAAACAAGAGCATTTATAATTAAATTATTGATCCAAACATAACCTTAAACCTCCATGCACTGTAAAATTAAATTGTGTATATTAAGTGTCATATTTCTTTAATAATAATGGCTGAAGTTAGCCTGATGTTCTTGCCAACATTCTATAATAGCTAAAAATTGTATAGCAGTGCTAGGCTTCATAATAATAATAATAATAATAATAATAATAATAGTAAATTGAAGAAATGAATAGAAAATATTAGTGCTGTAAACAGCAAGCATTAAGAATATTGAACTGATGTAAAATAAACATTTAATGCCATCTGATGTTTCTCCATCTGGAATACGTCTTTGACACAGCCTAGATAATGTAACATCACATATTTGATAGCCTTTTTCTTTGCTCGTCCATGTACTAGGCCATATTTCCCCCTTCTCTCCATTAATTTAAAAGCATGTCCAGCAGAGGGAAGTAGAGTGTCAAGCAAACACACTAAAACTCCCTTACGAAAAAGAACCATGGTTTTACTACAAATGAAACCAAAAAACATGGTTATTGTAGTTAAACCATGGTAACCGCAAATTAACCATGGTTTTGCTACTCTAGCCATAGTTTAACCATGGTATTTGTGGTAATACTATGGTTATATAAATAGTAATCAATTAGCCAAAAAAACATGGTTACTACACTTTTACTATAATAAAACCATGGTTATTTTTTGTAAGGGCTCTGAGGCAGTTTAGGCATTTAACATGACTCCACTCGTTCAGTGTGGTACCAAAGCCGCTTTAATAATGACCTGGTGCAGGTCAGGATACTAGTAGTAACTCTACACTTCAAGAATCTGAGATTTGAATTGTTAGCCTTTAGATTGGTGTTACCAGCGGATGCAATATAGGCCTAATATGTAAATATATCAGTCAAACTATCAATATAGGTCTACACGTACGTCTTCTGTAACCATTTGCGGTAGAATAAACAGACAACTCATTTAATTATGATTTGTACTATTCCCAAACTCAAATTTATGCTCAAATTATCAAGCGTCGCGATGGGATTAGGTTTGGTTTCAATATGAAGCAAGGCGCCATTTTTAATTGAACAACAACAGCAGCCCGGCCGCCAGAACAAGCGCGTTTAACTGAATAACCAGCTGAATAGTTTACATTTCATTACAGTTTCCTCAACGCTTTTTTTGTGTGATTTTTTTTTTTCTCCGTAGCTCATTAGTATAAATCATCCACTTTTATAGGTTAAATTCTCAGAAATCTTGCTGAAATAATTATACCAGGGTGAGTATTGCTGCCTTCATGTGCTATCAGAAATTTGATAATTCCCACTTCCGAAGTCGTGATTACGAGCTCATCGTATTCATGCGCAATTTTTATGTAGGAAACTCGTATTTACGATAATTCCGAGAACACCACCGAAGGCAGCATAAATGATAAAACTTCCTAGTGATGTGATGAAGTCCACACGATGGCAGCAAAGAAATCAGCGCTTAGAAGAAAAAAATCAACATCTTAATATATAATATAATATAATATAATATAATATAATATAATATAATATAATATAATATATATATATATAGTATATATTAATGACAGAAGGGTGCCCATTTACTGTAATTCTCACCATGGTTATAATGTTATTTTAATATAATATAATGTAATATAATTTAATTTTAAGCCTGTAAATTACGACTTCAAACCACAACTCAACTTTGTAGCATTAAAAAAGCATGGCGGACCATACGGGTCTTATGCTCATTTACAATAATTTCTATCACCAAAGGTGCTTACTCCTTGCTTATTTGAGGGAAACGGAGGAGAAAGAAATGCCACATAAGGCAAGAGAAGCTGTTATACGTTTTATTTTATGTTATTTGTATATTTGTAAATGTATTTGGGACCGCATCCGTAGGGGCTGCCATTGTTGTTTCGCGGGCTATGTGATGTCAGAGCGCGTAACTGGGAGTACATCGATCTAATACGAGTTCACAGGTGGGAAGTCACGGGTTTGACTGCCGTTCATGTGCACTTTCGCGGGTAGAAGTTTAGAGAAACGCGGTTTACGGGTTGCCTGGAACACGGCATTATTCTCAAATTATCAAGCGACGCAATGGGTCATGTGACACATGAGAACCAATAGTCTGAGAAGGTTTGGTTTCAATATGAAAGGCGCCATTTTTAATTGAACAACAGCAACCTGCCAGAGGACAAAGAACAAAAGCACGTTTAACTGAATAACCATGCAAAAAAATAAGCAAAATTATTTAAATGTATGTATTGTAAATCTGATCCCTCAGTGTTTTTTTGTTTAGTTTTTTTTTGTTGTTGCTTGGTAGTATAAATCATCCATTGTTCTAGGTTAAATTCTCAGAAGCCTTGCTGTGCTTAGAAATCTGCGCTTAGAAAAAAAAAAAATCCACCCTCTAATGTAATATAATAATGACAGAAGGTGCCCATTTGCCATTACAGTCAGGGTGTGAATTATCGAGAGGTTTGGAGGAGTTTGGAGCTTGAGTGCTTTCCGTTATAAACATTGGACTGTAATATCAATACAACATAGTTGTAGGCTACTATCATGGTTTATTGTTCAATTATAATTTTGAACGTAACAAATACATGAATTTATATATCACAATAAATTGCCTAGTGTTTTGGTGAATCATCTTTGATATACACTCACCTAAAGGATTATTAGGAACACCATACTAATACTGTGTTTGACCCCCTTTCACCTTCAGAACTCCCTTAATTCTACGTGGCATTGATTCAACAAGGTGCTGAAAGCATTCTTTAGAAATGTTGGCCCATATTGATAGGATAGCATCTTGCAGTTGATGGAGATTTGCGGGATACACGTCCAGGGCACGAAGCTCCTGTTCCACCACATCCCAAAGATGCTCTATTGGGTTGAGATCTGGTGACTGTGGGGGCCATTTTAGTATAGTGAACTCATTGCCATGTTCAAGAAACCAATTTGAAATGATTCAAGCTTTGTGACATGGTGCATTATCCTGCTGGAAGTAGCCATCAGAGAATGGGTACATGGTGGTCATAAAGGGATGGACATGGTCAGAAACAATGCTCAGGCAGGCCGTGGCATTTAAACGATGCCCAATTGGCACTAAGGGGCCTAAAGTGTGCCAAGAAAACATCCCCCACACCATTACACCACCACCACCAGCCTGCACAATGGTAACAAGGCATGATGGATCCATGTTCTCATTCTATTTACGCCAAATTCTGACTCTACCATCTGAATGTCTCAACAGAAATCGAGACTCATCAGACCAGGCAACATTTTTCCAGTCTTCAACTGTCCAATTTTGGTGAGTTCGTGCAAATTGTAGCCTCTTTTTCCTATTTGTAGTGGAGATGAGTGGTACCCGGTGGGGTCTTCTGCTGTTGTAGCCCATCCACCTCAAGGTTGTGCGTGTTGTGGCTTCACAAATGCTTTGCTGCATACCTCGGTTGTAACGAGTGGTTATTTCAGTCAAAGTTGCTCTTCTATCAGCTTGAATCAGTCGGCCCATTCTCCTCTGACCTCTAGCATCAACAAGGCATTTTCGCCCACAGGACTGCCGCATACTGGATGTTTTTCCCTTTTCACACCATTCTTTGTAAACCCTAGAAATGGTTGTGCGTGAAAATCCCAGTGACTGAGCAGATTGTGAAATACTCAGACCGGCCCGTCTGGCACCAACAACCATGCCACGCTCAAAATTGCTTAAATCACCTTTCTTTCCCATTCTGACATTCAGTTTGGAGTTCAGGAGATTGTCTTGACGAGGACCACAACCTAAATGCATTGAAGCAACTGCCATGTGATTGGTTGATTAGATAATTGCATTAATGAGAAATTGATATAATATAATCCTTTAGGTGAGTGTAATTTACAGTTAGCTATTGGCCTCCGAAAGTCATTGAATAATTCTCACCCTGGTTATAATATCATATAATTTCATTTTATGAGGATTTGTACTATTCTCAAACTCTCATTTATGATCAAATTATCAAGCATAGCAATCGGTCACGTGACACATGAGAACCAACAGAGGAAGAAAGGTGCCATTTTTAACAACAACAACAACCCACCAGAAGGCAGAGAACGTTTGACTGGATAACCACGCAAACAAATAAGTGAAATTGTTTCCCTCAACGCTTTCTTTTGGCAATATTTTTTCGTAGCTTGGTAGTGTAAATCATCCACTTTTATAAGTTAAAAGGTTAGGTTTTTAAAGTCGTATCCTCTGAAAGTCATTGAATAATTCTCAACCTGTTTATAATATATAATATAATATAACAAATAAGATAAACACAAACTTATGCAGTAAAGTTCCATTTTATTAGTATTAATATTATTATTATTTTTAACAAAATGTATCCTACTCAAAATTTGGAGTTCAACATTTTTTACAAAGCAGCATCTGATTATATTATATTATTACATTTGTTTAATTAATTATATTGTATTATTATATAATTGCATATATATATATATTATAATTTATATAATTATATTATATATTATTTCATTTATTTAATCAAAAAGAGAACAAAAACACTTGGATTAATGTAATTTATGTTATAGGAAATGCATGATCATTTTACTGTTGAAATGCAGTGATGTGCAAAATGACACTTCTAGCAAGCTTCATTTGTAGATGATAAATGACACTCGACGATGCTGCTCGTCATGCAGCATTCAACTTGTTTTAAACTTGAAACCGCAACGTGATGATGATGATGATGAGAGAGAGAGAGAGAGAGAGAGAGAGAGAGAGAGAGAGAGAGAGAGAGAGAGAGAGAGAGAGAGAGAGGTAAGCGCGCGGAGCATCAGCACTCTCTCAGCTGCAGGATCAGCGGTCGGTCGGTCGGTTGTCAAGAGCGCACGGGCCGGACTAATCTGGAGGAAGAAGCAGGTAAGAGCGCTGACTCTCTGATTTACTCTGGAAAACTGCTCACAAGACTATATAACCGCTACTTTTATTGATAACATTAGTTCAGTATCACCTTGACATGTTGGAAAATTAGACAACAAAGATGCAACTAATCTTAATCCATGCTTAGAGTTGGGCTTTCAGTTTCTATATGTTGGTCTATAATGTTTCAGTGTTGTATTATTATTATTTTTAACCTTTTATTAGTTTTTGCGTAAGAGTTGCGCGTATCGGGTAGCGGTTCGCGCGCCTGCTGCGCGTGTCGTTATTTATTCATATGTCATGCGAGCTCATGAGGGCGAACCTGCGGGTTGCCATGAGCGCACGAGAAGCTCGTGAGGGGTTTCACCCCCGGAAACTTATTGAAGAACCAAATGAAACAGCGTGTCAACTGATAAGCGCATTTAATGTGTTATGATGATTGATGGTGATACCGGTGTAAGACGGCATGAATGGCTGGCATACCATCAGTGACATTAAGAGTGTATTATGTTGTGTTGTGAGGTAATTGGTGATGTAAATGATCAGCATGCGTATAGACTTCCAGCTGGACAGCAGATCTGATCACCTGTGCATGCATAAGCACTCTAGAGTGATCCAATCCAAAGGGCTTGTTTCAGTTTGCTCATTTGTTTGTCCCCTTCATGCTCTTATGAGTGTCTGACATTATGAAGTGCGTATAGTTTGTGTGCCTATCATACAGAGCTATAAATAGACTGCTTTGAGCTGTGATGAGATACTCTACCTCATTGACTATGTACATTTGAGATTGTTCACCTTTTGGTTCTGGTGAAGTCAGTGAACTTATTGATTACAAAGACAGTTCTCCAGTTCTTCAGTTTTAGGACTTGCCTCTCAACTGTTGCTCAGTTTGGGAACATTGGAACAACTTTCATACAAAAGGCATGAGCTCTGTTCCAAAACTTGTGAGCTGCATTTTAAAGCAACATACTGTAGGTGCACTCAAGATGAAGGCTTTTTGAAAGGTTGATAATATAACTTTTTTTTAGGGCCTCTTAGAGCAACATTGCTTGCATCCTGTGCTAAGAAGGTAATCCCATAATACATCAGTGAAGTAGTAAGGTGAGCAGTGAGCAGCTTTCCTGTAGCTCAAACAATAAGAGTGTGGTCCTAGCAATGCCAAGGTCATGGGTTTGATTCCCAGGGAAAGCAAGAACTGACAAAATGTAAAAGTGTGTACCTTGAATGCAATGTAAGTTGCTTTGGATAAAAGTGTCTGCCAAATGCATAAATGTATATATATATATATATATATATATATATATATATATATATATATATATATATATATATATATATATATATATATATATATATATATATATATATATATATATATATATATATATATATATATATACGCTTTGGGCAGGACCCTCCCATCAAGCCAAATGTATGTTATATATTAGGAGTGTGCATTGGGACAGTGGGACTGCGGGACAAATCTGGTGGGAGCAGGGTTTACCTTTGGTGTGAGTGAGTGGTCAAAGAAAATAAAAATACAGTGCATGTAACACGATATATTAGTGCTGTCAAATTGATTAATCGCATCCAAAATAAAAGTTTGTGTACTGTGTATAATTATTATGTATATAAATACACACACATTCATGTATATATTTGAGTTTAAAAAAAATTAATATATAAAAAAATATATATATATATATATATATATATACAGTGTATATATATACAAAAATAATTCTTAAATATCAAATATATTCTTTTATATATATATATATATATATATATATATAAAAGTGTGTATTTATATATATACACACATACTTAATTATACATAATACATGCACATAATACGTAAACACAGAACTTTTATTTTGAATGCGATTAATCACGATTAATCAAACTGATAGCACTAATATATTTATAGATGTATATGTATGTGACCCTGGTCATAAGTCGCTAGGTATATTTGTGGCAGTAGCCAACAATACATTGTATGGGTCAAAATTATAGATTTTTTTATATATCAAAAATGTATTATTAGTAATATGCCTTGCTTTGGACTTCATTTGGACAACTTAAAAGGCGATTTTTCAATATTTTGATATAAATCTCAATTTCAATTTCAAATTGACCGTTATGACTGGTTTTGTGGTCTATTACACACACACACACACACACACACACACACACACACACACACACACACACACACACACACACACACACACACACACAATTTTCTTTATATATATATATTAAGGGTGGGAATCTCTAGGCACCTCACGATTCGATTATGATTCAGAGGGCTGCGATGCGATTGTGAAACGATTATCGATGCATCTTTTTTCTATACAGATTTTCTTTTTTCTCATTTGGTACTTTTAAAGCAAAGTATTTGTAATGACCATAATGAATTTACTTCCAAAATCTTTTATTAATAAAACAAATAAAAGTGATTTTATAAGTCAACAGGAAGGTTATATTTGCCAGAATAAGTCCCAAAATTGCAAAGAACCAACAGGACAAGCGTCTGTAGCAGCATACTTAATTAATACATGCGTATAGTAAATTAATACAGACTTCAGCATATTCTGAATCACTAACATAAAGTAATAACCAACACCCTCCTGTTATGTGCAGTGAGCAATATAATCCTTCAAACAAAAAGCATTCTGTTGTCCCAAAATCACAGCTTTTATACCAAAATATAGAATTCTGTACTAGCAGCTCTCTTACAAAAGTAATGCTTGTGGACAGCATATTCTGAATAACTAGTAACATAAGCTAACATACAGCTGCTCTTATACACAAATAAAAAATTGAATCTTATGACTTAAAACTAAATCCTGAGCACAGACACTTTTTTTCCCCTTCTGTATACCACAATCAAAAACAGCTTTTATGAAATGAACATCTGAACACTGGGAAGTAGACAGCAAGACAGCTCACTAGGTTCTGAAACTGAGCCATTGACCTTTTTATATTTTATGGCTTTAAAGCCATGATGAATTTAGGCTAAAATGATTTGGGTTGAAGTGTTATGAAGGTATTATGGCTGGTCTGAATTCTTGATGAGTTTGTGAGGAGAAAATGTCAGTTTATACATCAGAGTGACATCATCAGGACTTTGGTTGCATTAGCTTTGTTGGAATAACAAAAAATGATGAATGCTCGGCGGAGGTGTGTTTGTGTGCGTGCACAAGTGTTTCTGTTTGATATAAAATCTTCTGGCTCCTCTGCCACGCTTTCTCACTCGGCATGTCTGTCACTCCTTTCAAATCCACTCTGAAAGCGAGTACAGAGGAAGAGAGAGGCAGAGAGGGATGATCATTTGAAATGAAGGCTTGCGATGGGACAGGTATTTTGAGTGACAGGCTGAAATGAATGGATGTATCAGAGAAGGAGAGTGGAATGAATTGCAGATACAGTGACGAACAGATGAAGAAAATAAAAGATGAATCTGAGGGATAAAATGGGAGAATTCTGATCTGTACTAAGCAGCTATGAATCCCACTCTGTTGGCTTTAGCTTTTGGCTCCCATTCACTTTCTCGCTCTCCTTCTCACCCATTCTATCTGAGTGTCCCGTCTGTGCGAGGTCATTAAATCAGGAGGGTCAGTCAGGCAGAACGTAGAGAGGTCACGGGGACAGAATAAAGAAGATGAGGGGTGCAAGAAGGAGAGGAGAGTGAATTTTGGGCAGGACCCTCCCATCAAGCCAAATGCATATTCTGTATGCGAGGACTGCATTGGGATGGAGGGGGTGGGACGGGGTGTTGGGGGCTTGGGGGGTTACCTTTGGTGTGAGTGGGTGGTCAAAAAATAAAGTCACACGATTTCCTGTGTAACAAGAAGTTCACAGCAGTCGATAAGTAACATTCTCTTCCTCCATAGTAGGCTAGGCCAAGTGATTCATTATTCATTCGTTAAGTTTAATGTTTTTTAGTAAGCTATTATTTATTTTCTTTTTGCTGTATGTTAATTATCTAGCCTACATAAACACCTGTAAATTCTGGGAGGTTTAATTTCCTATTTATTTTATTTTATTTGTTTTATATTTAATTTGGTTCATATTTATTTATTTTAAAAGTAATTCAATTAAATATTGTGCCTTGTTAGATTACCAGAGTCCATCTGTAACCGTTGGTTCACACCGCCGCCGGCAGGAGCGTCAAAAAGTGGCCGGAGATCATTCATGTTCAATGTGAGCCGGTGGCGAGCAGCGGCTCATTGGACGATTTGGGTGTCGAGGAGAGTTGAAATCAGGTCAACTTTATGGTAATGAGCTATGATGCGGTTCGGTGGCAACCAGTCGGAATGTAGAAGTCCTCTGCTTGAGAGGATTCCAGAGAATGCAGTCCTGTAAACTTTGGCTCCCAAGCAAAATGGAGGAGAGGTTGATCATTGCTGTGGCGGGTTTGAAGGTGTGCAACACTACAGGCAACATTTTTGCGCTAGAACACTTGTTTATCAGCAGGAATGCAATTCATTTGCTCAAAACAACACCGATTTGACCAATTGCATTAAGGCTACACTTCAACCAGGACAGTTATTGTAATGTAGGCTGCACACAAATTAATGTTAATTAAAGACTAAGGCTAGTAAACGACTCTGCATGTTGAAATTAGACTAACACTTAACCATGAACACAAAAGCCACACCACACAAATGGCTTTTAATTGTTTTATTTCGTTAGCAAACATGTAGCTATAATTAAGTTCTTTCAATCGATTTAAATAAAGTTTAAAAAAAGAATAAGCATCCGATCTGCATCAGAGCATCCATGAATCTTTCTTCAGCATTGTTGGCAGGGCAGCCAGAGCCAATTTTCTTTCGTTTAGCATAGCCTTAATATTTGTCTCATTTTTTCCCCAAAAAATTTTTACAAGCTGTAACAGAATGTTTGCGGGTTTTGGGCGGGAGTGGAACACACGTTGCGGGAGTGGGATTAAGAAAACAGTCCCACACAGGGCTGTATTCTGTATTCAGAATTGAATAGCATACTTCATACTGCACAGTAGGGATAAACTGATATTTTGGCTAGGCCAATAAATGTGCACAGTGTGCATACTGTATACAGAGTTGTATAGTAAGCTATAGCCTTAGATCACATCCTTCTTGATATTTTTGACCTCACTGATCATCTCCGTATACTGTTTTGGAGCGGAACACCTTTCGCCATTATGAGTTATTGAGATTTTAATTGAGCACAGATGTGACTGTGACATGATGCTCTTAAGAACAAGCTGTTTGTTCGGTCAGAGAGGGTGAGCTAATGGTTGCTCGTGTGCTTTATGATGGTAACAGACTTCAGAGCTGGGTTCAGTTCACCCATCAATGATAAAGCTATCATTATTTACTCATGTTGTTCCAAACCAGTGAATTCTGTGTAACATTAAAAAATGAATTTATGAAGAATATTTTGAGCACTTTTTCAGTATAATTGTGAATAAAGACTAGGGCTGTATCATAAAAATGATCCATATGCACTATTACAAGTCTTCGGAATAGTTTTGTGTGAGAAATAAACCAAAGTTTTAGTAAAAATCTTAACATCCACCCTTGTTTGCCCTGATTCTTGAATGAAATGATTTTTTTTTTCTTCAATGAATCAGTTGATCCAACTAATACTAATCTAATACTAAGCACCTCCCATTCTCATTCCTTGAGAATATTAGTTCAACTGATATTAATATTTGAGTTAATATATGATTTAGTTTTTTTTTTTACAGTTGATTTTTGTTTTCTTGTCCGATACCCAATATGCAACACTAGTTTTTTATTTCTGATTTTTGATACAATAAGAAATAGAATGATACCGTGCAACAATAAAACATAAAAAACATATTTTAATAATGACAGCAACAACAACAATAATCATTTTTGTAGTTATTCTGAAATCTAAATAAAGACAATGTGTTTTCATATTTGTTTTGGACTGTGTTTGTTAAGCTTAAAATGCTTAACAGCCATAATAAATGAGTTGTTCTTTTCAGTTCAGTTAAACCAGTTCTCAACACCTGTCTGGATTCAGTTCTTGAATTCAGGCTCACTAAAGTTTGACTTTGCAACCCATCACAGCGGTTAACAGCTCACTGGAGGGAAGATCAGTGAACAACATCTTTTGGTCTGTTTGTACACAAGGACCATAGGCGTACATCTCGGGAGGTCAGGAGGGTCAGGACCCCCATCTGAGTGTTGTCCCCCTTAAAAGTATAATTAAAAACACATTGTGTATTATAAATAATATAATGATGATAAATAATATTAAAAAATTATGATACCGATGTATTTTTCCATAGTTTCGTAACTATTGCTTTGTGTTGTTGGCCAGATATAATGACAGAAAAAGAAAAGTGGACATAAGATAATTTTTCAGAAAAATGCCACACATATCCTTACAAGTACAATATTGGATGTATTATTTGTGTCCCCTTCAAAAATTACTCTTGAAATATTTTTAATATTTTAAAATACTATTTTAAAATACTTTTAATATACTATAAAAATATTTATATTCAATATAAATCCCCAGGACTACTTTAATGATCATTTTAGTTGTCGTTCACTGGGCAATCTTTAAGGGTGTGTTAACACTTGAAATGATTGGTTCGATTAAAACTAACCCTGTGCATTTGCTGTGTTAGTGCGGTTCATGAATAAGTGTGAACACTGCCGCTGAAAAGAGGACTTATATATTCCTGCAAAAGAGGAAGTGTATGCACTACTTGCTTTATACAAGCACTATATAGGATAAATCACAATACAGGATTTACCCTATTATACTTTATCGACATGAATTGATAGGTCAAACAGCCACCCACAAATAGTCTATAAACAAAGCATCCGGCTGTCTTTGAGTTCACATGAACAACGGTTAAAGTTACTACTCAGGTTACAGAAGAATACCATAATTCCTCCGTTCAATTAGGCTTAAGACTTTGATAGTCACACAGACCTATATCAACCCAGCCACGACACATAATTGGGAATAACATGCCCTACCTTAACACAGAATCGACCACATAGGCCTGGGGTCAGCTTCCTCTGCTGTTCGTCCAGAAATCCAAGAAGTGGATTTTTTCTACGAATCTTTGCGTTAACATGTACTAAACATGAGTGGAATTTGCACCGCAGCGCCCTTGTTTGCACAAGAATAGCATGTTTAGTTATCTTTATTGAAGTGAATTAGGTTTAAATGCATGAATGAATTATATTTTTGCAATTTTACATATAATAATCCAAGATGATCACACTACACAAAACTGAAATTGCACATCAAAATAACACAGTCAATATTTTTTGAGACCCCCCCAAAATTTCACAAATCACGTTTTCAGGGGAGCCCATGTCTTATTAAGGGGAGCCTAGCTCCCCTGTAGTTCGCACCCTGAACTGACCACTATAGCCTCCGGGACCCTTGGTGAATTCACCACAAGCGGATCAATTATTATAGCCTAAGCCTAGTAGCCAAACATGCGCTCACTTATTTAATTTTTATTTACTCTGAATGAATAAACGATTGTCAGTACTGTATAATGGCAATGAATTACCTCCTCTGAGGTGTTATATTTCAGATTTTGACTACAGGTTTGTGTGTATTTTGTTGTACTGTGTAAATAAGCAGGCATGAATTGGTAAAGTTTGTGAAGAGCGTGCGCGAGAGAGAGGAGCATATGGAGTACACTTGCGAACGCCCTCTCCTGTTCATCCATAACTCAGAGCTGTAGGATTTGCAGTGTTCAATTACAGCCCCACTCATAAATAATCTGACGGAGGCCGGTCATAATACCCCATTCAGTGTTAGCTTTACAGCGTGACAAATCCTTGTTGTTGGTATTTATGTACAGAATGCAGCCTTGGGAATGTTTGTCTGTGTGTGTGTGTGTGTGTGTGTACACAAACAACAGTAAACTCATTTTTTTTAGATCTTTTAATCATAAACGCCACTGTTTATAATCCTCTAATGAAGAAGAAATAAAAAGGAGACAAAACACGTTCAGGTCACATTTAAATTGCATAATGAAATGTTTTATAGGCCATATGTTTTTCCATAACATTATATTCATGATATTTAAGCACTTTTTGTAATTTACATTATTCTCATTGGTGATTCTCATTAAATTCTCATTACTGTAATACAATGTTTTTATTTTATTTTATTTAAATCAGAATAAATTAAAGTCTGTTAAAAAATAGCCTATTTTGATGTTTATTAACAGTTTAAGTAATACACTGTATCAGTGGAAGGTTTTTTTTGCATTAAAATAATTTTTTGACCTGTATTAATGTTGATCATTATTATTTTTATGTTTACTTGTCCAATAACCAATATGAAACACTGGTTTTTAATTGTTTTATTTCAGATTTTTGAGTTGAAAAAACTGCAGACTCATTATACTGCGACAATGAAAACATAATATGCATTATGAATATTTTAACAGCAACAAACGTAATAATATTAGTTATTATTTTGATTTCTAAATATATTATCAGTAGACCAGATATTAAAGATACAACTGGTAAATGGATATTGGTCAATTGTGTTTTTGTTGTAAAAATGTCACAATTAAAAGCATCTTAATGGTACTAAAAACAGACTGCATAATGCAATTGTGTTGAAATGCAATGTTTGTTCAGAAGTAGGGATGTCATGGTACCAAAATTTCAGTATTCGGTACCAATACCATACAAATTTTACGGTACTCTGTACCAATTTCGGCACCACAGCAAAATGTTTTATTTATATTTTATTTAACAGTTTAAAAATTTTTTTTAAATTAAATTCAATGAGTTTATTATTTATGATGATAATCATTATAAGTAAATAATACATACATTTAAAGGCTGTATGCTGTATGTTTTCTCAAATGAAACGGTAAATGCTCATGAAGTGACGGTTTATGTGTTCGTGTCCTCTTATAGTGACACATGGCAGAGACTACAAAGATAGCGAGCGAGTGTCACGTGTGCGCGCCCGCGCATTGGCGCCCGCCATTCACACAGAGGACTAATACATGCAGGAGTAATATTTAAATAGTATTTTGCAGTTTAATATTCACGGACACTAGTATATAATACTACAGAAATGCTGGCATCGCCACATTTTTTAAATTTCAGCACCGACTTGGTACCGAAGTACCGGTACTTGTGACATCCCTTGCTGGAAATAAAGATGTTTTATTCTACATCTTTGTATTGTTTCACCTGTGTGCTGTCAGACAAGCTGCAAGTTCCCCCGTCTGATGGGTTTATTGTAGTAGTGGACCTCTCCACAACACAACAGCTGCCCTCTCTTTCTTTCTCCGTCTCCCTCTCTTTCTCTATCTCTCTGAGAATTCTGACAGTTTGTTTTGCAATGCAATAATAGAGGAAACCTATACCAAACTCTCTGTGGAGAGAGGGATGAGGCAGAAAGGAAAAGATAGAGGCAAAGGGAGCAGGAGAGAGAATATCAGTCCTTCTCCAGCTCTCCTCTCCTCTGACAGGTTATTGATTTAGGCATTTTGTCGGCGCAGTGAGCTTGTCTCGCCTGCCTCGAAGTTTTGCTGCACATAAAGTCAAAGTCAGCACACAGCACTGATACATGTTGAACATATTAGTCTGCATAAACCATTTAATACTCAAAACGCTATGTTCTCTGACCCCATAAATGTGAGCATGTTTGAGCTGATGCAATTCAGACTCGTATCTTCCACAAGTATTTCACACCTCTTTTCACAAGTCAGTTTAAAAAAATTTTTTTTTTTATTGTGGGTACCACTTTTATTAATAAGTCAAACTTTCATTGGATTTTTATTTTTATTGAACTGGAAGATTGATTATCTGAATCATGGAGCATTTCAATGGAGAAATATACACTATATTGCCAAAGGTTTTGGGACGCCTGCCTTTACATGCACATGAACTTTAATGACATCCCATTCTTAATCCGTAGGGTTTAATATGGAGTTGTCCCACCCTTTGCAGCTATAACAGATTCAACTCTTCTGGGAAGGCTTTCCACAAGGTTTAGGAGTGTGTTCATGTGAATTTTTGACCATTTTTCTAGAAGCGCATTAGTGAGGTCAGACACTGATGTTGGACGAGAAGGCCTGGCTCACAGTCTCCGCTCTTATTCATCCCAAATATGTTCTATTGGGTCACTCCAGAGCACGTCTCCTCTGCTCTAGAGTCCAGTGGCGGTGTGCTTTACCCCAATGCATCCGACGCTTTGCATTGCACTTGGTGATGTAAGGCTTGTATGCAGATTCTCAGCCATGGAAACCCATTACATGAAGCTCTCTACACACTGTTCTTGAGCTCATCTGAAGGCCACATGAAGTTTGGAGGTCTGTAGCTATTGACTTCTGCGTACTGTGCACCTCAGCATGCGCTGATCCCGTTCGGTTATTTATTTATTTATTTAAATTATTATTATTATTTTTTATGTTGCCTAATAACACACACACACACGCTTACGCTGCCTTACACGCTATGTATACACACACACACACACACACACACACACACACACACACACACACACACACACACACAAATATACTGTATGAGTTATGTGCAGGTCGGTAAGATTGTTTTTGAAAGAAGTCTCTTACCAAGCCTGCATTTATTTTGATCAAAAATACAGTAAAAACAGTAATATTTTGAAATAATTTAATTTAGAATAAGTTTCAAACTTTTGAATGGTAGTGTATTTATATAAAAAAAGCAAAAATAAGATGTCAACATCCTCCAGTCTGTAAAAAAGAATGGAAAATGTATTACATTTACTCATTTGGCAGACGCTTTTATCCAAAGCGACTTACATTGTATTCAAGGTACACAGTTCTTGCTTTCCTTGGGAATTGAACCCATGACCTTGGTGTTGCTAGCGCCACGCTCTTATTGTTTGAGCTACAGGAAAGCTATTACTGAAGTGTAGCAGGCAATCATACCAGAAATGAAAATGAAATCAAAATTTACCCTATTTACTTTATAAGAATACTTTTGTGGTTATGAATAATCAGGCACGTTATTCTGAGGAAAAAATATTGGTTGTTTATATTGATATTGATAATTTTAATCAAAATCTGCTCTGATTTGGCTAAATATGCCATAGTACAGAAGTAAAATGGGTTGTGAAAGTCGTTGAAATGCCATACATTTGACATAAAATGCCATACAAATGTAATGTTGATAAGTTGCATTTGATGCACTTTTTATTTTAGTGTTTTAAAGTTTAAAGTGGCTGTAAAGTTCCTGTCAGATTTTCTTGGTATTTATCAAGGATGGATCGCTGTGAAGTGATGCCACTCACACTTAGCATGTCAGCGGTGGATTTCAGCTCGGTTTCAGCCCGAGACGTACACGCTAGCCTGCTCCACTCTCTCACTCTACAGGAGACTAATTCATTTAGTTCTGAAGTTAGAGAAAGAGAAATAAAACAAAAGTTGTAAGACCAAAAAGAGTGCCGAGATGGCAAAGGAGAGACCTCACACGGTTGTGGCTGGAGGAGAAGACGTGCTTGAGCGATAGTGACAGGATGAACTGCAGCACAGCGTCTCGCTGGGGCCCCATCCTGTCGCAGTAATTACCGTCTCTACAGGTCGCCAAACACACACACATACACAAACACATTATTCACACTCATAAATGTGAAAAGCACAACAAGGAGACGCTAACATGCACATGTAGCTATGCAATGTCACAGTTTCAGACTTTGTTTCGAGGCTGAAGGTGTGGAAGGTGTGTGTGTGTCTGTCTTGTATTGTCTCTTGCTGCTTTTACTGTATTGCAGGTTGAGAGTCTGCCTGTTTAGTTCACACACAAACACAATCGAAAAAAAATGCAGCACACATTCATTCACACACTTGCTGGCTGCGTTTACATATAAGGGGATTAAGTTGAAGCTCATGCACACTCAATACTGTGATTATGTTAATGTGGTTAGGCTCATAATGATACCATAATCACAGTCTAATATGTGTAGTTTAATCGCATGTACCGTATATGGTTTTCCTCCGCTCTGACACAGGTGTGCATGTACTGCAGATAGAGGAGGTTTAGTGCTCATGATCGGGTTTAAAAGCATGGCTAAACCCTCATTCCCTACGTTAGTACAGGGAAACAAGTGAAAGAATTTGGACAGCCATTGAGTGTCCATAGGCTGTACACTCGTTATTGCGTTGCATTGTGGGATTGAATGAGTGCACTCAGTAATGTTCACTATAGTTTCAGACACCACTACAAACGGCTGTCCCTTCAAATAATGCCCTATTTGAGGGTATAGGGGCGATTTCAGATTCAGCCTATGTTTCTTACCGTCAATAAAATGCTATGTTGTATAAAGATATAAGTATATCTTTCCTGTATATATATATATATATATATATATATATATATATATATATATATATATATATATATATATATATATATATACTTTCCTGTAGCTCAAACAATAAGAGTGTGGCACTAGCAAACACCAAGGTCATAGGTCATTTTGTCAAGAACGGACAAAAATGTAAAAAAAAAAATGTGTACCTTGAATGCAATGTAAGTCGCTTTGGATAAAAGCATCTGCCAAATGCATACATGTAAATGTAAATATAAGCATAAACTTTGTTTCCTGAGCTGTCCAGAAGGGTTACATCTATAAAATGAGGTAGACCAATAAACGGGACTGTATATGCTGGAGACCTTGAAGCCTACCCATTTTAAAGCATTAAAAAACACAACTCCTAGCGGATAAATTAAATAATGCATCAAAATAGGATTGAAGAGGTTTACCCAGGTCATATAAATTCCTTATTCTGATCAAACTTTTGGTGTACATCTGCAATCCCATTTACATGCTACTTGCTAATATTTCAATTATTCGCTAAGAAATGTGCTTTTACACAAAACGTTTAGTTGCAAATGGAACAGATCTATTTGTTGTTATAGTATTTATTTGCCTATTGTTTACCGATTCCTGCAGCCTCCCTCATTTTTTTTTTTTCATTTTTTTGAGCAATGCTGTATGCAATACTGTAATACTCGGAGGCTTGCTCCAAACTTCATTTCGTTATACTGTACTTGTACATGTGTAATGACAAATAAACTTGAATCTTGAATCTTGCACTACTGTTGAAAAGGTTGAGGTTGGTAGGATTTTTAAAATGTTTTTGAAAGAGAAAAAAACTCACTTATGCTCACCAACACTCAATTTGATCTAAAGTACAGTAAATACAGCAATATTGTGAAATATTATATCAAACTTTTCTATTGGAATATGTTTTAAAATGTTATCAATTGTGCTGCTTAATATTTGTAACGCGAACTCAGGTAGATTGGGATCCATGTGCAATTTATTAAAAGTATACAAACTCACAGTACAAGCAGGCAGGGATCGGTACACCAAGGCAAACAGCAATATATTAGAGGCAAAGCAACAAACGTGGTCATAACAGGCAATGGGTCAGGGCAGGCAGCAAACAGTCGTAAAACAAAGTCCAGGCAAACAATGATCAAAGGGCAGGCAGTACGGGGTTGAAAATGAGAGTCCAAGGCAGAGTCAAAACACAGGCAGAATATCAACAGGGGACAATAACACTCAGAAATGCAGCCAAGGCAAACAAGACTTCGCAATGAGTGTGTGTGAAACCAGGGTATATATATAGGCTGAGTAACCAGGATCAGGTGTGCAGTAATCAGTCCCAGAGTGAGGGTGCATGGGAAATGGAGTCCGAGGGAATGTCAGTACTCTAGTGGCCGACGGTGGAATCTTCACCGGCGTTTGTGACAATATTTTTGTGGAAACCGTAATACATTTTTTGTGCAGGGTTCTTAGGGCCTGTTTACACCTGGTCACTTCATGTGTTTTTACTGATCGGATAGCTATCTGATTTGTTAAAGGGATAGTTCACCCAAAAATTTAATTTAGTCCATGATTTACTCACCCTCAAGCCATCTGTATATGACATTCTTCTTTCAGACGAATACAATTGGGGTTATATTAAAAATGTCCTGGCTCTTCCAAGCTTTATGGCAGTGAATTGCAGCCTAAAAAGATCTGCGTGAGGTGTTACACTCTTCGTTTTCTTAATTTTTTTTAGTGCAAGTGTAAACACGCCCTTTGAATATATAGATAGTAAAAAAAACCAAAAAAAAAACCAGCATTTATTTGAAAGACATTTTTAATAAATGTATTTACTGTCACTTTTAATCAATTTCATAAAAGTATTAATTTCTTTAAAATAATAATCTTACTAACCTCAAACTTTTGAATGGTAGTGTACAGAAAATATGTCGATTTTGTGGTGTTTAAAATAAACTGTAACAAAAAATTTGGCTTTGTAACAATTTTCAATCAGAAATTGCTAGAAATTTCACAAACAAAATACAGAGAAACGACAAGTAACACATTGAATTAAATGTGACATTTTTAAGTAAAAAGACAAAAAATAGTTTGTTCCTGTAAAGCATACTCTAATCTATAGTGTAAAGCGCACAATGTCTGTCACATAAAGCTTTAGCATGATTAAGAGTTTGTAAAGTGTGGCTTTTTCTATTCCGCCATATTTTCAAATGAGCGTCACGTGACGTGTACACTAGAACATGATGTGACCAGAAAGAAGTCTGAGTGTATACAAGACCATATAGTACGGTTAAAATTACAGTACACCACGTAATCTTACTGCGATTGTTAATTATGAGCACAATCACATTAACATAATCACAGCATTTTGCATGACCTCCAACATAATCACTGATCTGACTGAATGGCATTACAAAAGTGCATGTTAGCATAACCGATATTTTTAGAGTTAGACTTTTCTAAGCAGTGGATGCATTATTGCTTATAAAACCTAGGTTAGTCAATATTAACTTATTGCTTTTATAGCACAGTTCTATAAACAAGATCACAATTGCAGTCGAGCGACACTGAATGCAAGGCTGTGATTACCTACGGCACTCTCCCTGCGACCGCCGCTGCTTAATTCAACCCTCTGCTACTGATCATTAGAAGTGAATGAGAAGAAATATCCCATTATATAGTGGAAAAAGGACACAGAAAATAATTAGCCTGTGCAGACAGCAGGATAATAAGATCATGAGAGGTTGGTCACTGAGAGGGTGGAACCAGTGACTCTGAAAAGCTTACAATGATCTTAGTGATGGGGCAGAGGAGAACAAATTGAAGTGTTGTACTCTCTGAGGTAAAGTCCTGTCACACGCTGGATACATTTTATTTCACCCACTCTACCGGCTTTGAAAGAACTCAACGTAACTTCCTATACGTTTACCGCAAACATCCGTCAACCGTCGCATTTGATAGTGTTGTTTGCGCTGTTAATTGATGTAGTAGTCACATTACAGTCAGCAGATGGCTTTGTTGGGTTATCAAGGTTTTTATTGTACCTTTAATTGTGAATAATGATTGATTAAACTCCTATTATGTGCCAATAATCCAAATGGTGTTGTGGAAAGTCAAATATCCTGCAAAGATACAGGTCATAATAATTCATGCAGCCACTTTTTGATTGTTATGGGTGTTGCGCAGCACGACAGGAATTTCAAATGAATGTCACTCTCAAGTCAACATACTTTGTGTAAGAAAAATGCTAAAGAACATTATTAAAGATGTTAGTGGTTGCTTTGGAAATCTGGCATTTTATATGCAGAAATGTAAGGCTTGTGTTTTTGTTAAAGCACATGCATGAATTCTTTTGTAAAAACCTGTTTATTATTCAAGCTAAAACATCCTTTTTGAGGCTCTTATTGGAATAAAGAAACACAGGAATTTTTAAAATATATTAAAATACAAAACAGTTATTATGAATTATGAAATAATATTGTTTTGATCAAGTAAATGCAGCCCTGCTGAGAGTCTTCTTTCAAAAACATTAAAAAATCGTACCAACCTCAAACTTTTGAACGGTAATGTATATTATGTTGAAGTCTTTTAAAGCCTTGTAAAGTATCTAGATTTCCATTGTAAGTAATTTGTCACAATTCTGAGATACACAGGCAAATTTACTTAACAGTTGCACCATAAACGCTTTCAATCTTAATGTGCTAGGTTCCTAATATAAGCACCCTTAACTTGGTTCTATTAACACCCATGAAAAGTAGGCTTTAAAAAAGAATGTTTGAGTGCATTTTCTAGTGGCAGCTGTAATTGTAGCCAGATCGATTGTGTGTGTGTGGTGTGAGACAGGTAACAACAAAGTACTGACATTGTGGAAAAAAAGTCAATTGACCCGTGCAAATTATGATCAGATTGCGCAAACAGCCCCAATGCTGTGGCCATGTTTGCCCCATTATCTAATTTGCATAATTCATTTTGAATTGGGAGCTGAAACAACTCAAAGCACATGCAAATAAACGACACTACAGCGGGGACAATTACTGTAATTCTTAGTG
Organism: Paracanthobrama guichenoti; assembly: GCA_018749465.1. Lineage (NCBI taxonomy): Eukaryota > Metazoa > Chordata > Actinopteri > Cypriniformes > Gobionidae > Paracanthobrama > Paracanthobrama guichenoti. The sequence continues at coordinate 33,277,112 of CM031955.1, forward strand.
AACTTCCCCTTCAGTCTAACTCAAGTGACATGCAGTGCAACGCAGTCCATTGAGATCAGTGTCCATCAAATGCACACTGATGACACTCACATGACATTACAGGGCTGATGCGGCAAACTCCCATAATTCCATCAGCACATTTGGGCTCATTTACTCTGTTTGTTTACTGAAGTGTAAGTTGTGTTTCATGTCACATACCTGCATTAGGATGTGCACAGCATCACAAGTTAGAAGCGTGACAGTTAGATTGCCAAATCTTATAGTTGTCTTTGCATATTAAGCTGAGATAGAAGAAAGTGTTTTAACATCAAAGACATTACACAAGCTGTGTTCTTTTAGTCCTTATAGGGGTGTGTGGTGAGTTAAGAAAGACGGGGGTGTTGTATATAAGGGAGCGTGGGGCACAACCTAACGCTTTTTGACTGTCTCAGTTTGTGTAAATGCACTTGGGGTTCAGAGTATTTATTTTTTCCCACATTAATTTCACACGTCTAGTACAAATATGTGGTTTTGTTTCACTAATACAGTGTATACTTTTTTCTTGATTTATCCCGAAAGAATGGAAGTGATATGTGACAACATGCCCTATAGGAGGGGTACACTGTAACATGTGAGGGGCACATTGTAAGATCACAACATGACAGCTTAAAATATACCAGATATAATCAAAAAAATATCCAAGACAAACTAAAATATTTTGTCAATGAAATACAATTTTTATTTTTGAAAAATAAAATAATGGTATTTTTTAATAATTAAAAATAAACAAACTTTTGAGTTTGAGTCTAAATACAGCGATACAGCATTGTTCAAAACATAATAATAATGAATAATTTCTGAACATTGACTCTCAGTCATTATTCACCCTTTTCTCATGGTTTCTCAAAAGAATTCATAAAAGTACAGAATATAATGGCATATTTCTAATAGGGGCTCATTGTAATGCAGTGTGACAACACACCCCACCTGTGCAACTGGGATTTAAAACACACTTGCAGAACTCAGTTGCTGTTCCGGAAAAACAAACTGCTTCTTTAACACTGGGTTATTTGTGAAGCTGAACAAGGTTATCTTTCCCTCACAACCAGAAACACACTTCTTTAGTGACATTGTTGATTTCGTGGTCTAAAAACAAAATGACAGCGCTGCCGACGGCTTCCGTAACCCGAACGAAGCTCGTTGATGGCTGTGCTCTTGCTCTCGCTCTAGTTGATACACACGGATCCGGGAGAAGTGCCCATACAAGGAATTCCTCCCTTTATGACGGCATACAGGGTCATTCTCTGAAATAAACTTTCCGAAACTTGTTCAAATCCTAAAGGAGTGCATTTGGCACAGAAAAACTCCAATTCGTTTTTCAAAATGTTGGCCATGTTTAGCATGAGAATCCAATTCTTTAACAGTGTAAATAAGTCAGAATGCATGAAATGGAATTAACCCTTCCCCCCCGCCCCTTCCTTTACCTTGAAGATGCATTGAGCATTTAATGTTTTTTCTAAGGCACGTTATATAAAAGCGACTCAAGTGTCCTAATTAAACTAAGGCCTAATCCTGGCTTTATCTAAGCCCTGTCTGTGAAACCAGGCCATAACATTTTACTGTAGCTATGTGGACGCTCATTTTTTATTTATTTTTTTCTCTGTCATTTGGCCAAAATCTCATGTTATTAAAGATGAAGTGCTTCACACAGGCTATTTAATACAGTACTGGCTATGACTCGACAACAAATGCTAGGCTAAGACATTCTTCTCCGCTCCTCAAATACATTACACATCAGCCTTTAAATATAGTGTTTCTTGAGTAAAGAAAATACAATTTATTTAAAGTACCAGTTCTTTATAACCCTTGCATTGCAAACAAGCAGTGACGAATCACATCCGGCGGCACTTCATTCACGAAAGAGGAGGGTGGAGTTAAAAGGCTTGACTGACTGTTTGAGGATCCAATGGAGATCGGAGCTTTAGTCACAAGCTCTTTTTATACTTTTCATTGGTTGAATATTTGCAAACCCACCGACAGACATAAAGGATGACCAATAGGAATGATTTATGAAAAAAATAAAAAGTATCAAAATGAGAATATAAAGTGTCTCTGGAGCAGTTTAGTTTAGGATGCAATGATGGGGTGGTTGCTCTGTCAAGAGTGCCACATTCTGTGAACTGTGGACCCCAGGGCCCAGTGGGTTTCTCATTAGTAAAATTATGATGAGTAAGTTTGAACCTAATGCAAACATTTTTGCTGAGTTGGATTAATACACGCCACCCCTGTAGGCAAGTAACCTTTTTATTGATTGGTAGTTCTTTTCAATTTTTCCTTGATACTTTAAAACAAGGCTCTCAAACTGTAATCAACCAATTTACTGCTTGAAAGCATCTTGAAAATGAATTACATTCCTTTTTTTTTTTCAATTTCCTTTGCCAGACATGAGTGGTTTTACAACAAAAAAGTAGAGAACTATTTTTAGCCTAGAGGTTGTTGCTTTTGTTACAGTTCTTTAATCTTTTTGTCTCATATTAGAACAGATTGTGGTCATGTTTTTATTAGGGTCTGCATAGAATATATAATATTTTTGTATTCATAAATGTTAGGGTTTTGAGGGTTTGTGTGTAAGAGGTCAGAGAGAGTTCTATTTTTTAGGTGTACAGTGCATTCTGTGACGATGTAACTAGCAAACACATTCATATATGTTATTAATGACGGTGAGTGTTTAAAGAGTGAAGTCAGGGTCCCACTCAGATTTAGCTCCAGGCCAATATAACCTAACTGTTTTCTTTCTTGCTACATGTTTGAAATAGTACACTAACATACTACTATTATTATTATTTCTGCACTGTATGGCAGGAGCATTGCTGAATTTCTGTTGGTTCACAAGCACAAAGGTAAATATAGGCAGGCTACAATACAAAATTAAAAAAGGAGTCGACAATAGAAATCTTTTACGACCCTAAACAATAATACTTCTCAATGTTCATAACATTTCATCACAATCACTAAGTCAGAGATGTGAACTTGTGTTTGTCATCCCATATTGAAAAAGCCTCCGAAAGTCGTAATATAAAAGGCTTTTTTTCTTTATTTAAAAATGTATTGTAATGATTTATTCTTGTAGGAAAATAATATAGTTCTTATGTTATTATAGTCTGTTAATTTGCCTCTCATTTTTAATGTGAGAAATGCACCGGAAGTAATTAATTTTGTTTAAGATATCTATTTTAGCTCATTATTTGATTGAACTACCAAACGTCTATTAACTGTACAAAATTGAATTAAAATGCAAAGTATTTACAGGATGCATCATGTTAAGACATTATTGAAAAAATAAAATATAGCAGTTTAGTATATTAATACATTTCAGTTTTTTGGGAAGTATTCAGATCAGCTAGCATTTCATTAAAAACTTTTTTTTTTTTTTTTTTGTAGCAGTGCTCCCACATCCTAGCATGTTTTATTGAATATTACAGTATGTTTAAGATGCATCCATTAAACATTCAATACTTACTTTACATTGCTCTGAAACCATATGCCTATTCACAAAAAGCATAAGCATCATATATTGTGTGGATTTCCCTGCAGCAGAAGCAGTTGTATTGGGCTCATGTGACAGCCCTTTTCCAGTGGCAGAATGTTCTGCTACGCCGTGGACAGAGAAGGTTTCTGCTGCTGTATATGACGCCAGGGAACTCTTTTATTATATCACCCAGGAAACTGCAAGATGCCAAATGAAAACAAATGCGACTGTTTCTCGTTCCCTCGCTCTCTCTTTCTCTTCCTCTTTTTTTGTGTCTCTTCTGTTTCTCCCGAAATGCAATTCACTGCCAATGTTGTTGCTCAAATTCCACACCAGGGATTGCCATGCTAACCAAAACATTATAATATGCAGCTTGCTCATTTCATTTTGTTGCAATGTTCATGTATTTTTGTTGAGTATGTGCCCTGCTACCGAGTCTACAGGGACAAACAGAAGACGTGTGCTTTTCCAGTTTGACTGTAATGTACTTAGCTGAGAACTAACACTTTATTTATTTTAGACTGAGATTTTACGAACACTTCTTTGGAAGATAGATAGATAGATAGATAGATAGATAGATAGATAGATAGATAGATAGATAGATAGATAGAGATAGATAGATAGATAGATAGATAGATAGATAGATAGATAGATAGATAGATAGATAGATAGAGACAAATAAATAAATAAACAAACAAATTAAATGGATGGATGGATGGATGGATGGATGGATGGCTGGATGGTTAGACAAATAAATAAATAAACAAACAAATAAATCAATAGATGGATGAATGGATGGATGGATGGATGGATGGATGGATGGACCATGGGTTAGGTAGATCCTCTGAATAATGAATCCATCATGGACACTGAGAAGGTAGATCAAGTTCTGCCAACACACACACACCCAAATACCTTCTCACTTAAGCATTTATCACACAACTATTGTGAAAACAATGCCGTAAGGCCGTTTTTGAGTCCCGCAAATTTGGTCCCGTAGTTTTGAATTGCAATTTCTTGCAATTTACTTGACACAAAATCTTAAAAAAAAAAGTGATGCTCATGTGGTGAGATGTCTAATCAATGATTTACACTGTATTGTAATACAATACTGTAATGTCTTTGAATTATATCTGAGTTGTGTATTATGTTTTTCTCACAAATATTGATATATGGCAAATATTGAGAGGCAGTTGTGGTGGCAAATATTGAGGGGCTCTCTAATGGTTAGAAGGTTCGACTGATTCTTAATACCGGTGGGAAATGACTGAGGTGCCTTTGAGCGAGGCACCAAACTCCCAAACGCTCCCCGGGCGCTGCAGTGAATGGCTGTCTACACATCAGGACACAAATGTGTATAATGACATGGGTATGACATAGGTATTACAAGGAGAGGGTGACTTATGAGGACATTACCCATGTCCCCATTTTTCAAAAGGCTTATAAATCATACAGAATGAGTTTTTTTTGGGAGAAAGTAAAAATGTGTAGTTTCCTGTGATGGGTGGGTTTAGAGGTAGGGGTAGTGTAGGGGGATAGAAAATACGGTTTGTACGGTATAAAAACCATTACGCCTATGAAATGTCCCCACAATTCACAAAAACAAACCTGTGTGTGTGCATGTTCACTACTCACTGCTCCTAATGTGTGTGCACTAACTTGGATGAGGAGGACAAATTCTGCGTATGGTTTACCGTAGTTGGCATTCACGTCACTTTCAGTTACACTTTAATATTGACACCAGTTTGTGATTTAATAGTGATTATAAGAAACAAAAACAAAAAATGTACAAATCACTCCATCAGGAGATCCAGTGCTAGATGGGATTCTTGCTTGATCTTTTTCTCATTTTGGAATTAAATCCTAAGATGCTGGGCTAAACTTCCATTTGATTGGTTTCCTAGAATGTTGAGAGAATTAGTATCTTATCTCCATCCCTGCGGACACCTTTAACGCTGCAGAATTGACAGTAAATACCAGCAAAACAAACAAGCTCAGCCAATCACAGCTCGGTAATTAGCCTAATTAAACTGAGGTTGTACGCGGCGTGATTATACATCATTAATTCCGACCTTACAGTTGCTGTAATTAAGTCGCTCATCACTTCAGCTCACTTGTAAATATCATTTTCACTCCTCTCACTCAGACACTTATTTCATTTATTTATTTTTCCTCGCAGGGAGGGAGAGATGTGAGATGCTGGTGAGATGATTAGCAGCACACGATTAGCTCAAGTGTGTGTGAGTACTTCACTCTGTGGGAATTCCTTGCTGAGTGAACCCTCCTCTTCACTTGAGCAAGTGTAAAACTATGCTTCATTTGAATGCATAAATTATATGCCTATTAATCATTAATACTGTCAATACAATACCCCACTCCTCAAGCAGTATTGTCTATTCAGTGACTTCACGTACATCTGAAAGTGCTTTTAGCTTGCAAAATATTTGGGAGAAAATCTGCTCAGAGGAAATGCAGTGTATGTTGAATGTAGGGTTGCAGTTTGGTATAAAAAAAAAAAAAAAAAAAAAAATTTTAAGATTATAGTGACAGTTTTCGAATGCACTATAAATACTTAAACATCTCATACTTCTATACTGCTTGTTTATCAAAGCTAAAAGAATCAAAGGCATAAAATCATTTTGAAAGAGCAGCTTTCATGTTCAACAGGGTGTGAAACACTACGAGCTAGTAAATGAAGCCTTTTGTCTTCAAATTAAGTTATTTTGCTCATGCTCTGCTGCCAGCAAAAGAGTTACTCTTAAGGGTGTTCACCAGGGTACGAAATTAACTTTTTGCCCACTAGCTATAGTGAGGTTTTATATATATTGAAAAAAAAAAAAAAAAAAAAAAAAAAAAGACATTTGCCAGGTAATATATATATATATATATATATATATATATATATATATATATATATATATATATATATATATATATATATATATATATATATATATATATATATATATATACGCTGCCTATACCAAAAAGTCACAGTTTGGATTTAAAAGGCAAATGCTGAAGAGTCTATGATTGGATCATTATTGCAGTGATTATTATGTTTCTATCATGTTATATGTTTGGCAACAGTTCCTCTAACCCTAACTGATGGAGTGTGTAGCTTTTCATTTCTTAAAGGGCACCTATTATGCTAAATTCACTTTTACATGGTGTTTGAACATAGATGTGTGTTGGCAGTGTGTGTACACAACCACCCTATAATGGTAAAAATCCACCCACTCCTTTTTTTTTTTTTAATCTGAGGGGATTATAATCAGAGGAAGGTTAAGTTTAAAATAAAAATGTTTAAATGTAATACATTTTCTCCTGGTCTTTATTTTAAATAGGTCATAAAAATATCAATAATTATCGATATCGACCGATATGAAACACTTATATTATGATACAGTTTTCAGCCATATCGCCCAGCCCTACTGTAGCTCCCAAAAACTGACAGTGTGAACGTAGCCTTTGTTGATACAAAAGAAAACTCCTCTTATGCCTTTGTTGTAGCTGCATGTATAAGATTTTGGAGTGCATAACAGAACCTGAGAGAACCTGACCCAAAATGAAATGTCTCACCCCTGAAAACTGATCACTTTGAGATTTTCCTCACTGAGATTCATGCAGCTTGTATCTGGAACCAGACAATGATGGTATTTGCAAATCACATGTTTATATCAGGAGCAATGAACTTGTAATGAGGTTCACCTGGAGACATCACAACTCTCAACATGAACCGTACATTATTTATTTAGAGAGATGGATTTCACCTCACAGATGTCGATTACGAGCTATGCTTTGTTTCTACTAATGTCATAGAATTTTAAATGTTTTAATCACAAAGGCTTGAATGTGCAATACACAAAGGTGCAGTGTGTAATTTCTGAAACACTAGTAGCTCCAAACAGTTGTGATTGGTTTTCATGATGCCACTCTGAATGCATTGGTGATTGTACTCTTATTGTGTGTTGCAGGTTGGAGATGTCGTGGTGTGAAGATTCTGGAGGCAAGATGACTTTAGTCAAGTTGCTCCTCTCCTTAATGCTGCTACACACATTTTCTGAAGGTAATGACCCAAACACATGTTTGTATGACTATCTTTGTGAGGACATTCATTGATATAATGCAGTCTTTAGCTCCTTATCTTAACCATTATACCTTAACCCTAAAACCAGGTCTTAACCCTCAAACAGGCCTGTAAAAGGTTGTCAGAAAGTGAGGACTGGCCAAAATGTCCTCACTTTACTCTCTTTGTCCACTCTCTGATGGTCTAAAACTCAAACTGGTCCTCACAAAGATAACTGTACAAGCACACAAACACACAGTTTGTGAAATAAAATATCGTTTCACAATATTACTGTTTTTTTTTTTTCCATCAAATTTCTCTTCTAGCATTTCCGTCTGTGCAGTTTTTTTCCCCTGCATCTTTGGAACATGACCATTGCATTTTTAAGACACAGCGGATCTTGGGATCCTTGCATTCATTCTGTTCCATACAGTTGCACTCCATCTAGCTGGGAACTCATCCATGTCCTGCTAAATTGTTAATTTAGCATTAATGCGTTCATTTTTAATCACTTTTTCATTAGTAATTATACCTAATTAATGTGTTAAATTGACATTCCTTATTAAAAATGAATGTAAAAAATATCAGAGGAATGCGTTAAATCAGTGTGAGATGTCTACAAGAAGAATAGGACCTGTTTATATAAACCTGAGGTGATGGCTTGGCTCATGAAGATGGGTGGGGTGTGATGCCACTGGGGTCATGAATATTAATTGGTCACTGCTGATGTTGTTATCATTAATATACATGAGCCCAGTGGCATCACACCCCACCCATCTTCAGTCCCCCGCTAACTTGTTGCTCACGGGTCAAATGTGTCTCTCAGACATTCAGATTAAAACTCTGATTGTGCTGACAACGGTCCCTCTTCAATGTCACTCTCATCTGTTTCTCTCATTTTTCAGCATGCACTCATTACCTTCCTGTTGTCCTTCTATCAGCCCACATGTCCTGTTTTTGCTCAGACATCTCACTCTCCATCACTTTTCTCTCACACCTGTCTATCATTCCTCACTGTTTGTGTGTGTGTGTCGGACACCTGCGATCGGTGGCGGCCCATTTAACAAGACAGTGTCGCTGCCACTTAACATCAGTCCAGAGGAGTTTATAATTCGCTGCCCTCTTTTTCCTCTTCCATCTGTGTCTTTTTCTTTTTGCTGAACCACTCTCAATCACTTACACACTCCATCTTTCTTCATTAATCTGCTTCACTCCTCTCTGTCTCTCATAGTTCCCATGGGAGCTGTTCTCTCATGGTTATTAGCTCTCTGTGATTGGTTCAGGGTTTTGAGGGTTAAATGAAATGGAGGTAAATTAGGGAGGGAGTTTGAGCCCTGAACCCCAGAACAACTCAGGACTGAATCTTAAACACTCCTCGCCCAAAAGAGAGAGAGAGAGAGAGAGAGAGAGAGAGAGTTTAAAGGAATTGTTCACAAAAAAGAAAATTCTGCCATTATCCAAACTTTTCCAGTGTGACCGTGACTGTCAAGCTTCCACAAGGACAAAAAACATCATAAAAGTACCATAAAAAGAAATTCATATAACTTGTACGCTATATTCCAAGTCTTCTGAAGCCACATGATAGCTTTGTGACGAACATTTATCATCATTTGCTTTATTCACCTCTTCCAACAGCCTCTCATGGCACTATGTAACTATTTTACGTTTTGTTAATACATGATTTCCAGTGAATAACAACCTACATTTCAACCACTGTATGGCTTCAGAAGACTTTTAGTGCTGTCAATTGATTAAAAAAATCAACTAATTAATGAATCACACATTTTCTGTAATTAATTGCACCTAACATTAGAAATAATTAATATATTTTTATATTGTAATACATAATTTCACAGTGAAACTATAAATTAATGTAGAAACAATATTATACAATAGTTTTTAAATATTTGTTTAAAGGCACAATATGTAAGATTTTTGGATTGAAATATCCAAAACCACTAGAACAAAATTACATATTGTGGCTTTAATGGCATCTTTTACCAAACTATTAATGAAGACCAGTATCATTGATACCAATGCTGCTACTGATGTCACTCTATGAAATGATTATAGCCATTTAACATTAGCGTAAATGAAAGTCGTATTTTAAAAAAATTTAATAGGCTTTAAAAATAACAATTTTAATTTAAGTGAACTTAAAACAATCTTTAAATAAACCCTTTATAATAAATATACTTAATATAAACATACTCTGCAAAAAAAAAAAAAAAAAAGAAAAGTTCTGCTCCCAGGGCTGCGAGAACAAAATGACGTCATTTTGTTCTCGCAGCCCTGGTTTGGGAGTTCTCGCAGCTTGTTCTCGACACATCTAAGCAGAACTTTTTTCTTGTGTCAACTTTAGTCCGAGAACTATTGTGTGATTGGTCAGAAATGTAAAGTGGGCGGGGTTAAGGCAGAGAGACCTTTTCGGCACCTGCTTTTCTCGTGAAGTATGGAATGTCCTAGCCAGAACAAACTTTGTTCTTGTTTTCGCCACCTTGAGAAAACTAACAAATTTCTTTGTTCTTGCGCAGTATGTACCAAGATTAAAGTGCCTTTAATGTTGTATATAGTGTTTATAGTAATATATAGATTTTTCTGTCTCTGTCAAATATTAATTCTCTCTTTTTGAATGAGAGCTGACAGTCTCCCACTAAGTTTACTTCACGCATTAATTTTCACAATAAGTAAGAAATATTTAAGTTAAAACATTTGGTATCACTATTTTTATGTGAGGATCGATCCTCTTAATACAATGTCAGTATTTACACAAGTTGTACTGATACTGCGACCGATAGTGCTTTTTTTGTTCTTTTGGACTGCGAACAGCCTTTATGTTCTGCTAGATAACTCCTTTTTATCTTTGTATCTCTCCTTTTTTGTGTTCCTTGGAAAAAAAGGTAAAGTGAAAGGAAGTAAAAGATTCTCTCTCTCTCTCTCTCTCTCTCTCTCTCTCTCTCTCTCTATATATATATATATTTATTTTTTTTTTTTTTGGGTGAACTCTCACTTTAAAGGTAAAGTGGAAGAGGTGGAAGAGAGGTGAGCTGTCTTCATAAAAAATGATGTCTACGAAGAGATCTGATATGACGTGAGTTTCTGTCCGAACTGTTCACTCAAAAGACTCTGTCAATGTCACAATGGTAAAACATCAGCTATCTAGCTTGTTTCACACATACTGTGTCTGAAGCAGCGTAAGCAGCATAACTACAGCCTCAGGTGTTGAGGACTTATAGTTTTTCCTTGATAATGGCCATTATGAACTATTACAAACCCTAAAGTGTAAGCTAAACTGCTTCATTAAAGCTTGTAATTTGCGGTTTGCAATACGTCACAAATGGCGTAGTAACCAATCACGTCAATGTGTGGGTGGGCTTTAGCATATCATTAACTATTCTGTGTGAAGCAGGGGAGTCTCAAGAGAAGCCAGGTTATCCCGGTATATTTTTCTGTTGATATGAAAAAAAAATCGATGTTATGATGAACTATATGCCTTTCTCCACTGACGTTCTATGATGTTCAAAGCGTTTCTAAGGATGCTGATTTTTAGAAGATTGAGATGGTGAACGGGAACATGTTTGGTGTAGCATTAGCAACACATTATTAGCTGTTTGATAACATAGTCAAGCAAAAGGCTAATCATACAATGTAAAAATTATTGTTGGTTTAACTTAAAGTAAGTAACCTGGTTGCCTTAAAATGTTGAGTTCATTGAAATACATTTTTTTGAGTTAATACAATGAAGGAAATGGGTTTAATAAAAATTAACTCAAAATATTATTGTATCTGAACCACATAAATAAAAAATGTTGTGATAAATCATGAAAATAGCACAATTTGCCATGTTTCACTGCATTATAACAAATAAAACACAATTACGCAATATGCTTACAAAATCTTTTAATACTATTTGAATAAAGGGTGACGTCAATTCTCAAAAAATGTTCATTGTATTAACTCAAATTCTTTATTTCAATGAACTCCAAATTTTAAGGCAACCAGGTAACTTACTTTTTAAATATTTTTTTTACAGTGTATTAATCACTGTTATGTGTCAGACGTTGTAGAGAGCGATACATAGGCTAAACCGCATTACCATTCTGATACATCAATTTGTAGACAACCTTATAATTCACTCTTCCACTTCTTCTGAATCAGTTTCTGGTTCAGACATATATGGCTGAATTAAACCAGTATTTCCACTTGGCATTGTGTAGCGTTTACTACAGTAAAGTTGACAGAGTGGAACAGGTAGTCCGAGCTGGTGTGATATGGGGTTGAGGTGGGGACTAATTTGCATATTCATTGATCCGTGTATACTAAATGATGCAAGGGTGTAGAGTTACATTCCAGCTATTTTAAGGCATGAACTTGTTTTCACAGAAAATATGTCATTTTGGTGATTAAAGATGAGTTTTAAGGGATACAAAATTACTTGCACCATGGCAGATTCGCTACTTACACAGTAGAATTTGCGAGCAGAAACGCTTCTCCAGAGAGGAATCCTTTTATTGTTAATATTTAAAAATGTGTGTTTGTGTGCTGCGTGTCCCTGTGTGTGTGTAATATGCAGAGTGTACGCACGTTGTGCACCCGCCTATATGTTCATATTACTAATGTGCCCTTTAAATAACACAAACTTTAGACCAGGTTTTTGTTGGTTAATGGTGCAGTCATTTTCAGTTCCTCAAAATAGCAGCACTCCTACAATGCGCCTGAACACACCTTGTTTTCAGATCAGCACGCCCATGGGCAAACATATGGGCTGAGTGCATTTGCTATTTAAAATGGACTGCATTTATATAGTGCGTTCAACAGACCCATGGCCACCAAAGCGCTTTACATATTGCCTCACATTCACCGATGGCGGTGTCATCCATGCAAGGCGCCATCCAGCTCGTCGGGAGCAGCTTAGGTGTCTTGCTCAAGGACACCTCAACACTTGGTCAGGTGGAATTGGGAATTGAACCACCAACCTTCCAGCTTGTAGACAACCTACATAAACCACTGAGCCACTGCCACCCTTAAACAACATGGCATTAGACGTGAAAATGCTAACTGCGTTGGGCTGAAACTAGCAAAAAACACTTGCGTCGCCCCTGGCGTCGCATTGCGCCGGGTGTATGATAGGGCCCTAAGTGTGAAAAATCTATTAAATCATATTAAATTCAGTATTCATTACAGTTTCATTTCAGTGCATGGGGCTAAAAAGAAAATTTCATTAAGCAACTATAATGAGATGACTGTTAATTTTATCATTACAGTATAAAAATCTGGAGCTGAAACCAGGACAGATGTGGCAGTTTCTTTTGCTTTTGGCAAGATCTCTTTTTAAATCTCTTATTCACTTTGTCACACACCTAAAACTCGTTTTAATCTCTGCTGCCATTCTGTAATGGTCCAGTAATTAACACAGGCTGATGTGTTACTCTAGATTGATTCTAGTTAGTGTGTATTGGCAGATGCACAGTCGATTGGCTCTCGTTTCTTGCTCGGCATCTCTCCCTCTTTCTCTTTCTCTCTCTGGGTTTGTTCTTGCCACGTTCAAAGCGGAGTCAAAGAGTGATTCACCCTATCAGACACCAGCACTTCAAACACACACACGTACAAGCCCTTTCTAGAGTGTGTGTTGTCTCTGTGGCCCACTAAACATGCATACGATCAAAGCTCTCCTGATCTTCCTGACAAATCGGCTTGTCTCCTGCTACCCCTGGCAGGAGAACACACACACGCATGTGTACACTGGGGAAACATGTCTCGCACAAAACAAACGCTAAATATCTCATATTTACTTTTCAGGGTAGTTACATACAAAACTAACCAACTCTTGAACCCTATACACTGGCTAATGGCCCTTATAGGACCTTTTTTGTTGTTTTTTACAATCATTAGGGTTAGGGTTTCCCGCCATTGACAGAATTTTCAGTCATTTATGAGACAACGCCTCCCCACCATTGACAGAATTTTCTGGCTTTCCGTGTTTTCACCATTATACGCTAAGGGGGCACTATTACGCATCTTCTGAAAGAGTACAGAATCTCCAGATCAAAACAGGCAAAAAAGGAGCAGAAACAACAATTATGACAAGATTAGAGAGTTATAGCGATCACAAAAACACAAACAGTTCTCATGAACAACTTGATAGCACTAGCACGACAGTCCAACTAATGAACACATTACAATTATGACCAGATTTGAGTTATAGCGATCACAAAAACAGTTCTCATGAACAACTCGATAGCATGAGCATGACAGACCAACTAACGAACATATTACAATTATGACAAGATTAGAGGGTTATATAGATCATGAAAAGAGGAAACAAACATATATTAGGAGTATATTATCTTATTTTTTGGACAGATTTTGTAAGCTGATGCTCCAGGCTTATACGGTGGGGAAATTTATCATCACTGAAGTGAACATGACACACGAGCATATTCAAGCAAAAGCTAGCATATATTATTTCTATGAAACAAAACAAAAGTAACGTTACTCGCCTATCGAGAAGAAATAAAGCAACCTCGGCGTCCGATTGCAGGCCTTCACTTCTTGAGTTCTCTTCAGCGCTGGAAAGCTGACACTTCTTGCCTGATCGTAAGCCTTCTTTTGTTCCACAGACATTTCCCCCTTTTTTCTTTTATCTGCCATCACTCTCTTTCTGTCGTCGCTAATGTACGTCCTGACGTGCACTGAGCGCTCTCTTCTCCCCGTCATTAGTAGACACGCCCCTTACTGCTGATTGGCTACAAGTTTGTTTAGGTACTCTGCCCAAATCTGTTTTGTAAAGCAGTTTTGAAATTACACTTACCCCACCTTTATGCTTAAATAACATTGTTTTGTTTAAAAGCAGAAGATCTGTTCTTTTTTTAATATTTAGCATTTTCATATATTCATACCACAATATTCTGGTGGCCATGATAGTTGATAGTAGATAGAATGATCAAAGACGCTGGTGGTGGCTGGCAACTTAAAAAAAAAAAACCACTGGCTGGTAAAGAGTTGATTAGTTATTGGCATCTAGGGTTCCATGCAGAACCTTTAACAGGAACTTTTCCATTGTACAAAAGGTGTGGAAAATATATAGTGGAAAAATGTTCTTTTAAGAACTGTTCACTGAAGGGTTCTTTTGAGAACCCAAAACAATTCTTCTATGAGATTGCTGTGAAAACCACCTTTTGAAACCTTTATTTTTTTAAAGTTTGCTGTAGAAACTAGAGGCTGATTTTCACTGTCAAATCATATACACACGTGCTTGGCCCTCATATTGGGCCTCATTCATGAAACACGAGCAGGGCGAATTTGTGCGTAAATCGTTCGTAAAGCCGCTCTGACGTACATTTTCGGAATCAGGAAAATGTTCGTATTTTCAAAATGTTAGTTGGTACGAAAGAAATTGACACCTGCTCCCTACCACATGTGTAAATGCTGCGTAAAACATTTGAACATTCTGTGTTCTATTTCCAGAACTGATGACATTGCATTTTGATTTTGAAGACTATTAAATGTATTAAAAATGCATTATAGTATATAGTACATCATTTTCACCTGGGGTACCATATTATATATATACCAATATTTCAAGAGTTGATTTGAGTTGATTAATTATATTATATATATATATATATATATATATATATATATATATATATATATATATATATATATATATATATATATATATATATATATATATATATATATATATATATATATATATATATATATATATATATATATATATATATATATATATATATATTACACTGTTCAATGTTTGTAATAGGCAGCGCTCGTTACTGTCACTTTTTACCTGGCCGTCCAATCACAGTGGAGGAGTGGCGGGACAAATAGTACACCGACCAATCATCTTACTTGTACACCACATTTTTTATATTCAGTAATATTCTTCAAAATATAATACTAGTAACACATTACTGCCATGGATATTCTGTATCATAGTAATCAAAGTATTTCAGCAGGAAAAACTCTGCCCTTGCAAAGTGCTTTCAAGCTCCACCAGCTGGCCGTTTTCATAAGAGCACCAGGTGTTTTTTAGCTGGCAAAAAATGCTTTGATGGACACACGATAATTGAATATTTATTACTAGGCATATGGCCAATTAGTCTCTTTAGCATTTATGGAGCCAAACCTGAGAAAGAATTCCAGAAGATTCCACAGCGTTCTTGGACACGTCATTTGCAGTTGTCACTCATGGGCGGGGATTATGCTAATTATGAATGAGCGTGAATTCATTAATATACACACGTTTAACTACCAAATCCATGGTATTTGTGGTAGTTTTCGTAAAGGTCCATTTTACGTGCAAATTACTCAGAATTTGCTCATATATCTACGAAAGTTTCATGAATGAGGCCCATTGACTGGGGAAGGCTCCACATTGAGAGTATTCATTTGATGCCAGTCAATGTCTTTTTCTGTTTGCCATCTAATGTAACGTAACTGTTATGTGTTTTGTCTTATTAAGACCCATGTCTCTTTCTCTCTGTCCTCCAGCCTCTAATCAGCCACCTCGTTTCCAGAATTACTTCTTCCAGTCGTACCTGCTCATCTATGAGAACACACCAGTGGGTGAGTGTCTCTCGCAAACACGCACATTCTTCTCTGTCTGTACGCACACTTATGGTTCTTTCGACGTGCACCGTCTGAAACATATTTTTCAGTTTTCTTGTTTTTAGTCCATGAATGCTGAATGGACCATGTTTGGCTTGAGTTTCAGATTGTTCAGTTGCTTTTGTGTGTAAGCCAAGCAAAAGACCCATAGTTAGAAGAGATATTCTTAACTAGGTGTGTGCGTTATGATTTCAGTGTTGGAGTATACTATAAAAAAGTTATTTTTGCTAGAAATTGAAAAAATGGTTTATGCATGAAATAACCATGTGGTAATGGCTTTTTTTTAGATAATCCAGTGAATGAAATATTTAAAAGGAACCTTATCTCAAATTCTGCTTGGATGAAAATGATAAAATCATGATATTTTATCATGAACTGTGGCTAAAATCAGTAAATTAGTTGCTTAGTCAGCCAACAACTAACTAGTCGACCAGTTCATCTTGATTCTTTTTCTTACTAAAAAAAACAAAAAAAAACTACATATATATTTTTTGCAGTAATGTTCAACAGTTTGCATGGTGAAACCCTCTTTAAAATGTTTCATCTCCTGTAAAGCACTGGCACTACAGCAACACACATTTATGTGTTAACATATAAATACACTTTTTTTTGGCAAACAGTTTCATTTTATAAAGGGTGTTAATCCATCCTCACTGTCTTTACTTTCCATCTCACCTCTTACTACTCCTCTTCATCCCTTATTCATAGTTTTCCTTCGTTAATGCCTCTTTCACCTCTCCCAGTCTATAGGTCAAAGAGCATGCATGTTTATTTAACCTTATGACCTCTTGTTATCATAAGCTGCTTTTGTGGTCTTATCTGACCCTCAGTCTGCGGTTTGCCTCGCTGTTCCTTATTTGCTTCAGTTTTTAAACTCTTTGTTGTTACGGACTGAATGATAAACACTTATGTATAATTTAAGTATATTTGCTAGAGTAAAGCATTTGCACTGTGTTTAAGCCTAGAGAAATGGCTTCTCTCCATAAAAACTCATGTGAAAACAAATACATTGGCTTTGTTTTCTCTCATTGTAACTTCCACTATTTTTTGTGCATTTGGTAGATTATATTATACAAGAAATACAGCATTGAATTTTAGTTCACAAAGTTGCATTTTATGTTATTTTATACTTTCTAGAATACTTTTCAGATTTTCCACCGCAGCGTTCTCTCCGCATTTACGATTCTTTGCAGCCTTTAGCCACTGCCTACAACGCTCTGGATCCTTCACTGGAAACCAAACGTAACTCACTCCAGCTGAACTATACTCTTTGAATTCTTGCACCCGGGAACAATACAAGTGGACACCATTACGACTAAAATTTGCTATGAGGTATTTCCTACTAAAGCAAGGCGGTATTTGACTCTGGTAAGCATATTCGTAGCAGACTGGTGGGTGTGGCCTTTAGCTGCAACATGCCCAGTGCATTATGGGTGATGAAGTAAAAGGGAAGACAGCAGCCTTTTTTCCTCTGTTTTCTCTAATCAGGTAGCACCGATTTAAAATTTTAGGCAGCCACGTTTTATTGAAAGCCCATTTTGCCAAAAGTGAAGTACCCCTTTAATTTGATGGTGTCACTCGATGGACACAATTTTATTTATTTTTTTATCAGAAAAATCATTTTATCATAGAAAAAAAACACACTTACTGTAAGTTAAATATTTCCCTCAAAGCCGCAGAAAGAACAGAACAGTGTCAGCTAACCATTGCTAGCTTTGATATTAAAGGGGACATATTGTGCATATTGTAACCCTTTAGTTCTAGTGACTATAGCCCTATTCGCATGGGATTAGTATTATCTGGGGATTTTATGCAATTTAGAAATTCCCCTCCCCCCCGCATTTGCACGTGATAAGCGAAGCCTGTGAGTTTACTCAAATTTACTGACTTATCTCCCGGATATTGCATATTATGTCAAGACTTTGTTGTTAAATTTTGTCATTTTAAAAATGTTATAGGCCTAGGTATAGCTGTTTGATGTATTATGAACAGAAGAATGTTCCTTACCGCATTTTAGGCTTGCTGTGATAATTGGTGTTGCCACCGTCGTTTAGAATTTTAAATTTTTTTTTATAGTAATAACATTTTTTGTTCAGTTAGAGAACAGACACTAGGCTACAATTAAAAGCTGAACATGCAGCGTGAGATGAACGAGAGTCGCAGCACAAACTGCAGCAGAAGTCAGATTTCATTCATCACAAGAGTGAGAAGCTCAGTGACAAGACGAAGGCGGAAGATTTGGTTTCAAAGCGGAATGTAAAAGCGCCTATTTAAGTGAGTTTGTCATTGTACTGTTCTGTTGTTGTGTTTTTCATTAAGAATAATATTGACCATTCAAGCAATTCGCCTCTGAATTGGCGCTAATTCTAAAGTGAATGTATAATGTGCACGGTAACAGTGTGCGTCCACTGTTATGAATGCCTGTGTGACCGTGCACATTTTACTTCCGGTTTATAATTATTATTTTTTTTTCTTTTTGCGAAAGATGGATAAAAAGGCGCACAGAAAACAAAAACCTTGACAAATGATATACGACCCCTAACAAATCACAGCGATGCAGATTCGCACGGGACTAATATTATCACAGGACCTCGGTGTTCGGCGAAATATGGTAAGTCATTTGCGGGGGAATTTTTACTTTACAAATTACAGACACGGCTGGTTCACACAGGATTAAGATCACAGACAACCTCTGCAACTATTACAAATGACTAGAGGTCACCAGGTAATACTAATCACGTGCGAATAGGGCTTATGGAAACTTTAGCCATATTAGCCTTACAGCATTCTAGAAAGCTCATTCAGAAAGGAAATTTGCAAACATTCACAAAATATGAAGTGCCATCCTTACTTGTTATGGATATGACATTAGAGCACGATCCTTTAGAAACAACTTTTTAGCAAATCCAGTGTTGTACTGACCCTTGTTGGTGAAGCAGTCATGCATAAAATGATTTGCGCAAATATATTTTTATAACATTTTATCTACGTTCTTTGGCACAATTCCTTCAAAAATAAAATTCATCTACGCTGTCCTCAGTGGCTCAGATGCCAGGAGTCTATGGGGGACTCATATGTTCATTGTTTGATGTTTTTTTTGCCCAGACATTGTAATACTCTAGCGCTGACACAGCGAGTAAACAGCAATGCTGGTTTCTGTGCTTCTCACTCAGGGGTGTGTCTATGCTAAAAGGGCAGATCATCAACAGTCATGGGCAGGGTTTCCCTACTCTTAGGTAGGAGTAGGGGGAAATGTAAAACAGCTCCTTATGAGAGATTGATAATGATTGATGGGGATTATAAAAAAAAAGTATTGGGTGTATTTTTACCATTATAGGCTGGTTGTTGACACACTGTGGACACACATCTGTGTTCAAACACCTTACAAAAGTAAATTTTGCATAACAGGTCCCCTTTAAAGCATAGACAGAGAAAAAAAGTACATGATTGCTGCAAAATTATAAACTTTTTTTAAGGTTTAACTGTGTGTTTAGTCTTTCTCAAGCAGTGCTTTACTCTAACAGTCTCTGTCTTTAAGTTTCTGTCTGTGCCTGTATGTATTTCAGCATTTTTAGGGACCTTGATGATTGACAGGGCAATTTGAGAGTGTCAGGGTTTTCATCACCTTGCCGCGTGTTGTCGTGAGTTGGTTTTAAAATAGATCTATCGGGCCTCTTTGCTGATAGCAGGTTCTCTGAACCGCAAATACACTTACACCACACTTATCCATAAAATCTCAGAATTCTGCCATCCAGCCCATTTTACCTGAACTGTTTGTGTGCTGTGTGTGTTTAGACGTGTTTCATAAGAGCTTACAATTGTGTCTCTAATATATTATAACTACTGCTGGGGAAAAATTAATAGTCCAAAATAAAAGTTTGTATATACAGTATATACATGCAAATATTTCTTAAATGTATACATGCATGTGTGTGAATTTCTGATTAAATAAATGCAGCTTGGTGACTGTAAGAGACTTAAAAACATTAAGGGCCCTATTTTAATGATCTGAGCGCATGGCTCAGGTGCACTTAGGGTGTGTCCGAATCCACTTTTGCTAGTTTAACGAAGGGGAAAAAACACAGTCTGTGCATCAGGCTCATGGTCTCACTAGTCTCTTAATGAGTCATGGGTGTGTTTTGGGCATAACGTGCAATAAACCAATCAGAGTCTCATCTTCCATTCCCTTTAAGAGCCAGTTGTGCTTGTACCATGGCGAATTCGCTATTTACATGGTGGAATTTGCTAGCAGAAAGACTAAATGCTTCTCCAGAGACAAATCATTTTATTTTTAATATTTAAAAATGTTTATGTGCTGCGCGTCCCTCTGTGTGTAATAAGCAGAGTGTATCCGTGTTGTAGCCGCGTTGTGCACCCGCCTAAAGGCGCATATTACTAACACGCCCTTTAAATAACACAAAAAATATTGCGGAAATCGAATGCGCCATTGAATCGCCATTCTGTGATGGAAATGACGATGGTGGAATAAAATGGCTGAAACCTTTGTCGTGCTAAGGCTAGATAGAATACATACAATTAAATATAATTTTTACACTGAAATTTGACACAATTCTACAAATTTGACAATTGCACCTTTATTGGAAATGATCAATACATAAAAATCAAGTGCCTGAAGTTGACATGATAGAATGTCCATTGAGAAAATGTTCAGCATTAAATATAACAGACAGCAATGACATCATTGTTATACTTGTATACTGAATTCCAATTGGATTTTCTCTTACCTCTATGTCATAGTGAATTGTGATTTATCTTTACTTTCTTGTATCTGTTTAGATACTACATATTTAAACATTCTACTTATTCAAGTAGTTTGGATATGTGGGCACAGGGCTAGTTTACGCATTATGTAAAACTCTTCATAACATTATATTCATTCATATCATCACATAACCCATGACATCATCATAATATTATCATCTGCTAGAGATGTTCCGATACCCTTTTTCCCTTCCCGATTCCGATATCCTATCAATATGGGCCAACATTTCTAAAGAATGCTTTCAGCACCTTGTTGAATCAATGCCACGTAGAATTAAGGCAGTTCTGAAGGCGAAAGTGGGTCAAACACAGTATTAGTATAGTGTTCCTAATAATCCTTTAGGTGAGTGTATTCTGTCAATTTCTTCACGATAAAACCGAACTTTTATTTTGACGGGTTGCCGTGAAGACTTTTGAGTGTCTGTGTTCATAATATGACAGTTTTCTCAAACGAAATGGTAAATTCTCATGAAGTGACGGTTCATGTGTTCGTGTCCTCTTATAGTGACACACGGCAGAGACTACAAAGACAGCGAGCGTTACGCGTGCGCCTGCGCATCCACACAGAGAGGCAGAACATGCAGGAGTAATATTTAAATAGTATTTTGCAGTTTAATATTCACAGACACTAGTATATATATTCGGCTACAGTCTGAAGCCCTGCGCTTAGATAAACACGGAAGCGACTGAACGCAGCTGCGGGTACCGGATATACTCGGGAGTCGGTACTTACCGGTACTACAGAAATGCTAGTATTCATCGCATTTTTACATTTTCAGTACCGACTTGGTACCAAAGTACCGGTACTTGTGACATCCCTAGTCGGTTGGTGGCTGGTTGGTCCAGTCTGAAATATTGCTAAACAGCGGACATACTGCTCTTCTTCGCTGCTAAACAGTGGTTGCTTTTGGCAACACAGCACAACTTCCTGTGTTTGCAATGCATTCTGAGCAGCGAAGAAGAACCGTGCAGTGAGCGGTTAGCCAAAGCTCGCGGTCATAATAACAAGATCTTGTTTAAGAAAATGGTATCGGATCGGTACATGGGTTCAAGTACTTGCCGATACCGATGCCAGAATTTGTTGTGGTATCGGTGATATTTCCGATACTAGTATCGGAACAACTCTATCATCTGCATACTATATTGTCCTCAGCTGATTATAATTCAATTCAAGTTTTATTTTTTTATTTTTTTATTGCATTGATCCTGGATCCATTTCTCCTTGCATCCCTCTTTCATTATATATGCTATTCAGTTAGAGTGCCAAAATTCCTGTGACTCACCATGAAACAGATGAAATGTCATAAGCAACATGAAACTTTATGACAATGCATTCAGCATGAACATTTCCTTGACTTACATACTCTCCATCAACGCAAGGTATGGTGAGCAAAAGGTAAACACTGAACTCACGACTAGTCGACTAGTTTTTGTATGAACCGTTGACTAGTAAAAAGAGTCATCATGTAGACCCCAATTAGTTCATTTCTGTTTATTGAGATTAATTAGGATGTGACAAGCTGTTCCCAGACCAGCATTGGTTCAGTCAGGGTTCATTTCCAGCCGCAGCATTGTCAGCATGCCCTGTGTGTCCTCTCTGTCCTGCCTGACTCTGATTGGTGGTCGGAGCCATCAGCCATGTCTGATTGGATGACTCTGATGGCTTATTCATGGAGAGGGCGGATGATTGGACAGTGCCAATTTGTCAGAGTTATAGTTTATTAGTAGCGCAGATGTCCTCGTACTGGAGGACTTCCAAATGACACACACGCACTGGCACATCCCAGCACAAACACACACAGTTAACACGAATAAACACATGCAAACCAACACGCTCACACTCATGACTTGATGGAGACAGACTTTTCACTAGGGTGTGTGTATATGCATATATAATCACTCAAACAGTATCTATGTTTGTACAGGATCAAGTGAGTTAGCTTGATCTTATATTGCTTGATAATTTTTTCTGAGTGCATTAGTGAGCTTGTGCTTATTTATATGGGACAAATGTAACAGTGGAAATTGTAACACTCCAAGGCAGAGGACTTCAACCCTGCTCCTGGGGACCCACTGTCCTGCAAAGTTTATTTCCAACCTGCTTCAGCACACCTGCCTGTGTATTTTCAACAAGTGATCCTGAAGATCTTGATTAGCTTCAGCTGTCTTTGATTAGGGCTGGAGCTAAACTCTGCAGGACAGTGGGTCCCCAGGAGCAGGGCTGAAGACCTGCTCTAAGGGACCATTTACATGACACCGTCTTTAACACAACACTGAAAACTTTGTGTGTTTTGGCCATTCATTTACACAACAACTGCGTTTTGGGGTCCTGAAAGTGCTAACTTTGAAAACGGTTTTCAAAGTTTACGTTTTTGAAAATTATATCGCCATCGTCTCCATTTAAACTACAAAAACATGAATTTGTGAAAATGGTAACATCATGCGCATTACGTGTTCAGTCTATAGGTGCATAGTTTTTCTTTACAAAGTGACGTTGCCAACTACTGGCCTGGCAGCAGAATACAGCGTTTGTAATCGTTTTTGCAGATCCGTGTGAACGGGATTGTTTTGACAACTTTATCGTCTGTACACGAGAAATGTGAAGGAAAAACGTTTCCGTTTTTAGTACATCTCTGTCGTGAAAGCGTACCTAAATATACACTAGCGTTCAAAAAGTTGGGTCGGTAAGATTTTCTCATTACCGAGCCTGCTTTTTTTTAAAACATTTTTATCAAAAATATGTAAAGACAGTAATATTGTGAAATATTAGTAGTACAAATTAAAATAACTGTTTTGTTTTAGAATATATTTTAAAATGTATTTTCATCATCATTACTCTGGTCTTCAGTGTCACATGATCCTTCATAAATCATTCTAATATGCTGACTTTCTACTCAATTATTTTTATTATCATCAGTTGAAAACAATAGTGCTTTGTTTAAAGTGATTTATGTTCTAAATTCATTAATTTTATTTATTTATTTAATGAAATATGATATCCAAAACCCCACTCTGCCTAGGACATTTCCAAATGCACTATTTATTTAGTTTAGTTTAGTTTTATTTTATTTTTCCCAAAGGTCTTTTAAAAATAAATATATATATATATATATATATATATATATATTGCAGTGTTATATTTGGTTTGGATTTCTTTTTCAAGTGTTTAAGGGTGCTTTAGGCGCTCTGCTTCCCATTGTGTCTGTAAGAATGCTCCTTACCTGTGGTAAATCGCTGTACAACCTCTTATGGCTTATTGTTTTATGACTTTCTTAGTGTACTTATTGGTTGCTGTTGGCACTTGTGACTTATGAAGTAAACTGTTAGTAAATTTTACCTGTTTGTATGTTTTAAGCTGGTGTCTCACTGCAGTAGTTTATCAGCCAGACAATTTATGACTCTCCTTCCTTCTAAAATTCCACTGAGACGCCTCTGTTTGCTTACTCCCAAATTGGCAAGTGGCTTAATTAGACTAATTAGTCAATTAGCTAACTGTAGCATGTGCATTCATCTGTTTAAATGACAGAATACTTCAGGCCTGTTTGGCTTTGAATAAAGGGCATACTGCAGATAATTATAATGTTAGTTTAACAGCAGTCTGCTGCTACCACTGAGAGGAGTGTGAAGACTTCATTAAGAGCCCAGAAATGCACCGCTTAAGTGAACCAGAGGTTGAAAAATTAATGTGCATTGCATGTTCTGGACTCAAAACTCAAATATTTTGTCTGGATATGGATCTTTGGTCTCAGAGACATCCCACCATATTTTTCAACATGGATGTAAAAGCTTTCTTTGAATTTGCAGGAGTCCACTTCATTAGTTGCTAAATAAGTAGAAGAATGGCAAAGTGCAGTAAAGGGTAAAACTAAAGGGTAAAAAAGTACATTATGATAAATATTTTGATTGTTACATATGCCTGCAGCATTTCAGCTGTAATTTAATAATAAATGTTAGATTATGTTCATTATCTGTCTAACGATGTATTTTTATGATGAAATAGTATTAAATCCGTTATCAGTATCTGTCCATTAACTCTTCCCCTGCCAAACATGGAATTTTCCGTTATTTGTGGGAAAGCGCTTCCCAGGCAAACCCAGAACTTTTGTGGTTTCACTGTTAGATGCTACGGGACGCTATTACGCATCTTCTGAATGAGTACAGAATCTCCTGATCAAAAGACACGAGGAAGACGCAGTAAAACAAGCGATCGTATGTAAGCAGATGCATATGTAAAATAACATGATCATCAACATTAAACATGATATAAATCAAAACTGCCTAATGTTACTGAATGAAATGTGGACCCAGGACGAGCTACAGGACTGTGCAAGCATTAGGGGTGGTGATGGACTTGATCTACTCCATCTGTGTTTGATCATCGCTCTGAATCTGATCTGGATGTAGTCTTTCACAAAAACGTGATTTTCTCAGCTTTTTGTTCAAAATGTTGCTTTTTTTAATGAAACTTACCCATATTTAAGTGTTGATAAAAAAGGAATGCATGAAGGGTCTGCTCTTTCTTTTGATATTGCATGTTTAGGTATTCATACAACAAAATGTTCTATGGGACATTTACATTTTTGTGAGAATTATCAGAAACCCTGGTGGTGGCTGGCAACTTTTTTTTTTTTAAACGCTGGCGGGGAAAGAGTTAAGTGAGTTAATGAGTGTAGGAGCCATGTAATGTGAATGTCATGTGACCAAGGGTAGAAGAGGAGTGTCATTAGTTACGTGGGGTTAAAACACCTGTGTGTATGTGTTTGCATGGAGAAATGGAGGTGAGATGTTTGTTGACCGTCAATGCTCCCTGGTTATCATGGTTTATTTTTATGGTTTATCTATTGGTTATTTTCTGAATGGTCTATTAATCCTTTGGTTCATTTACTTAGAAATAATAACCAATAAATAGCTAATAACATAACTAATTTGTGTATGAACTTTTACCTAATGATATTATTTATCACAAAAGAGAAGGTTTATGCAGTGTAGGTCTAATTAGGAAAGGTGTTTACTATGGCTGTGTTCACGGTCACTTTTTGGTATTTACAGCAGCAACTGCTTAGTGTGAATCCTAAAATGTTTTATTCATTCAGGAGATTATAGCAACTTCTTGAATGTTCATTCATCTGTATGATCAAAAACAGCTGAAGTCACAACTGCATTCTAACTAACCATAGTGGTAACCATAGCGACTGCGTCAAACTGCGAGACTGAAGTTTTTCAGCGATTGATAGCGCGTTATTAATTAAATGAGTTCAATCGAATTTTAGCAGTTGCAGAGAGTAAGTTTGAGCCACGCGTCTCGCAGCTTCGCACCAACGGTAGCTTGTATAAAACTGGATGCTGTATGAACACAACCATATTAAGCACAAAATATGGGATTGACAACCGTATTCTAATACTGTGTAAAACTTCACTGTAATAATCCAAATACTTAGGCTGCCATCTCATTGTTTTTTGAGGATGTTTTCTTTAGATGTTCCTGCACAGAAGTTGTGCTCCTGTGGTAGGCCTGTACTGTTTCAGTTTCACAGAGCGTGCAGAGCAGCATTTTGTACAGTCTCTGTTTAAAATCATTGTGCTTTTTGTGGACACAAAAGAGGAGAATATGGCTAAAGAAGAGGGGCCAACCTGGCATGCCAATCTTGCAAATGGAGCTTGAGGTAAGTAGTTTAAGTTTTATCGCGTTGATCAATTCGCCATTTCAGGCTGCATTTTTATTGGCTAGTCAGCTCGTCATATAGACGGTTTCAACGGCAACAATATAAACAAACGTTACTGCACATGCGCACTTGTGTGGCCCAAACTTTACTTCCGGTAGACGTCTGTAAAGAATGAATAACAACAGAGGCTGCGTTATCTTTCTTAAGCATTACCATATTTCGTTTTACATCACCATACATCACCACTTGATGTGAACAAATGTAAACACGCTGTGTCCTGATCGACTGATGAGCCGATCTGCTTGATCGGACACGGTGATCGCATGTTAATGCCAAGTGTAAATGCAGCCAGTATAAGTTACCTCTAGAGTAGATTATTTCTGATGACAAGCAAAATAAATAACAAGTAAATTACATTAGACATACAGTCTAAATTACATTAGACGCTGCTCTTGTATGCAGTCAGACTGGATATTTATGACACTTTCTAGGCTTTTTGGTGAGTCACACATACTATTTTTGCGCTGTGTCATATGCTCTCTGCTTGATCATTTAATATTTATATAATGTTATCCAAGAATAGTACGTCAAACATGTGTTTCTACTGAGTAGTGCGCCATACTATCCACTAGCCAGACGGATAAACAAACAGACCGGAAGTTAATGGGCCAGGCGTGTAACCGTGGCAACGCACGTGTGTTCGATGAAACCGTCTATACTGTGAGATGATCATGCTAAATTTCTAACACTGTCAGAAAATTATCGCAGGCCATCTTTGGTTGCAAGTCCATGACAACGGCCGTCTTTGAACCTCTCACTGTACGACGTAGTTCCCCTATTTTGGAGCCACGACCAGAGAAATCGCCACGCCTGGGACAGTCTAAAATCGCACAATGTGTACCAGGCATTAGAAACTTACAGGTTATTATAGAATAAGATAAATGTGATGTTTCTGTGTTGTGTCATGACCTCCACAGCTCAGTGGTATTTAGACGCGTAAAAGGAAATCTATATTTCTTTACAGCATGGTTTGGTTAGGTTTTTGATTTGGGGGGATCTTATAATTTATACATTTCTTCAGACCAGCATATTGGTTTCTGGGCTCTTTAAAGGACATGTAAATGGTTTTCTCAAGAACTACAGCCTGAAGGTGTTTTTTTGTTGTTGTGGAAATGTTCTACAATACTGTATCATCAGGTACAGTAACCCATTTTGCTTGTAACTGTAACTTTTTTATTTTTACTTGTGTTAAATTGGTATGTGTCAGGTTTTCGCAACACGTCCAAACCTGATGTGGATATTCAATCCTCAGTGGTCAGATTACCATGACTTTAGATTTAGGTTCCTTCTCTTTCCAGCTGAGTCACTGTGATGTAATGTGTGACTAAAGTGTTTGCATATAGTGATGTTATGTTTTTATGTCCATAGAAGTATGCAGGAATGCTGGGTAAAGCTTTGTCATGTTTATTTATTATGGCTGAGAGATGTGGAACCGCATACTAGTGTATTTTTGTTCACTCCCACACATTCGCTAGACTACTATAACAGAGCCCTTCAATTATACACACATTAGAAATCACACTAAAAGGAAAGCAGATGTTAAATAACATTCAGATTCAAAACCAAGAAATTGAATTTATCAAATTTGAATTTAAAAAGGTAGAATGTGTTGTCAGATTCCTTGAACAGATGGCCTCTGAATGAATCCTTTAACACACAAGTACATACTTGAAACCACCGCTTTCTGTTTGCGAGAGCGTCTGAGATCCCACACAGAGAAATCTCTCAGATCAATTAGTACACGTGAAATGTTTCACACGCCACGTCACATTAACATAAACACCCGCTGAATAATGAACATCTAACAAATCACACCCCTTTCTCCTTGATGTGTGCTCTCTTTGTGTGTGTTTGTTTGGTAATTTAGCAGTGTGTGATGTCAGAGGAAGTTTACTGTGTGTATAACTGAAGTGCAGCGTGTGGCAAAACCCTTTAATCTGATAATCCACTTTATTTTGATCCACCTGTTCATTCAGACTCAGTTTCAACACGGCAATTAAACTTCAGATATATTCTCTCTCACACACACACACGTGCTCCCTTATGCTTATTAGTATGAAACTAATCATATGCATTTGTGTTAATGCATGTATGCATGTGTGCTTAAGGGTTAATTTTTGCATGTTAAAATCTTCTCTTTAATGAACTCCTTGGCCTTTCTAATTGAATAATAAAGGGGCAGGAAGTGATCGCAGGGTGAATATTATCAAAGTTTTCCTCCAGCATACTGATAATGTCTAACAGTTCCCTATGGAAGATTATTTCCGCCACAGAATAGCGAGTTTGACATGGGCCAAATTGTGATGGCTAGACGACTGGGTCAGAGCATCTCCAAAACTGCAGCTCTTGTGGGGTGTTCCCGGTCTGCAGTGGTCAGTATCTATCAAAAGTGCTCCAAGGAAGGAACAGTGGTGAACCGGTGACAGGGTCATGGGCGGCCAAGGCTCATTGATGCACGTGGGGAGCAAAGGCTGGCCCGTGTGATCCGATCAAACAGATGAGCTACTGTAGCTCAAATTGCTGAAGAAGTTAATGCTGGTTCTGATAGAAAGGTGTCAGAATACACAGTGCATCACAGTTTGTTGCGTATGGAGCTACATAGCCGCAGACCAGTCAGGGTGCCCATGCTGACCCCTGTCCACCGCCGAAAGCAGCAACAGTGAGCACGTGAGATCAGAACTGGACCACGGAGCAATGGAAGAAGGTGGCATGGTCTGATGAATCACATTTTCTTTTACATCACGTGGACGGCCGGGTGTGTGTGTGTCGCTTACCTAGGGAACACATGGCACCAGGATGCACTATGGGAAGAGGGCAAGCCGGCAGAGGTAGTGTGATGCTTTAGGCAATGTTCTGCTGGGAAACCTTGGGTCCTGTCATCTATGTGGATGTAACTTTAACACGTACCACCTACCTAAGCATTGTTGCAGACCATGTTCACCCTTTCATGGAAACTGTATTCCCTGGTGGCTGTGGCCTCTTTCAGCAGGATAATGCACCCTGCCACAAAGCAGGAATGGGGTGAGGAGCTCAACAACGAGTTTGAGGTGTTGACTTGGCCTCCAAATTCCCCAGATCTCAATCCAATCGAGCATCTGTGGGATGTGCTGAACAAAAGTCTGATCCACCTCACAACTTAAAGGATCTGCTGCTAACATCTTGGTGTGAAATACCACAGCACACCTTCAGGGGTCTAGTGGAGTCCATGCCTAGACGGGTCAGAGCTGTTTTAGCAGCAACACAATATTATGAAGGTTGAGCATCAGCATATACCTGTTATTTTTTTGTCTTTATTTGCACTCAAGAATTAATCCACTGAATTCAAATCAGTCATTTAGAAGGTCTATATAGTAATGAATGGAAGTTCTGCCTAATACCTAAAATACAATTTTCAAAGCTTCATGTAATGTAATTTTTAAGAGACAATCACTCTAAAGCTTCATTGAGTTTATTTGAATTGAAGAGAATTTCCTCAGGAATAGCTCTCCTTTGAGCAGTCCTGCACTCTCAAATGTAAATGACTCTGTGATTGACAGCTAAATGAGTGGCCTCGTTAAACAGTTTATTTCTTAGAGCTTGGAGCAATTATTTCAGTGGTTACGGCCTCAGGTTCTGTTTGTGTGTTCTCATCTCATTTAAAAGCTTGTTAAAAAACACTGCCATGTGTTTTGGAGCCTTACCTTAGAGGAACTTCTGTTGATGATGAAGGAAGTGATTTATTTGACTGCTGAATGGTATGATAGTGTCACACACACTGATGGCTAGCCTTAAAGGGATAGTTTACCCCAAAATTAAAATTCTTTCATCATTTGCTCACCATCAAGTTGTTCCAAACCTGTATGAATTTCTTTCAGCTGAACACACAAGAAGATTTCCTCATTGACTTTCATAGTTTGTAAAAAAACAAAACAAAAAAAAAAAACTGTGGAAGTCAATGGGGTCCATAAACTGCTTGGTTACCAACATGCATCAAAATATCATCTTTCAGCAGAATATTCTTCATTCAGCAGAAGAAATAAATTCAGACAGGTTTGCAACAACTTGAGGGTGAGTAAATGATGACAGAATTTTCATTTTTGGGTGAACTATCCCTTTAAAGGGTCTTAATGGATTCCAAACCTAATATAATTGTATTTCTTTTATGGAAATGTTTGATCTATGTATTTTCACTGTTTTGGCCGATAACCGAATAATGGCCAATATTAAAACGGAGTGTCTATTTACACCAAGTGCAAATAGCGCACCTTACTGGCAAGCGCAATTCACACTAGCTCCACCCAACAATGCCTGGTTGGGCCACACAAGATAAAAAAAAATGTGTGCATTTCAACAACTTCAGTTGTGTAGTCAGTAGAGTGTAAGGCTCATGGAACTTGGTTTTGACCTGGGTTCAAATCTGCCTTATGCCGAGCTCTCTCTTCTCCCTTTTCCCATCACATATCACATCGGAAAGGCACTTTTAGAATAAAATGTTCTAAAAGTGGAAATAAAGTGCCTAATGAAATGTTTAATAATAATAAGAGTATTTATTGGGTGGGGTTAGGGGTAGGTTTAGGGAGGGCTTTTATTGTCCATTTAATATTTTAATAATTATCATTTACACTCTGTTGTTGCATCATGTTAATGTACAACAATACTGAGGTGCAAATACAAACCCATTCCGAAAAGTTGGGACACTGTACAAATTGTGAATAAAAAAGGAATGCAATAATTTACAAATTTCATAAACTTATATTTTATTCACAATAGAATATGGATAACATATTAAACAGGATATTTAGTTATTGAGACATTTTGAAATGTCATGCCAAATACTGGCTCATTTTGGATTTCATGAGAGCTACACATTCCAAAAAAGTTGGGACAGGTAGTAATAAGAGGCCGGAAAAGTTAAATGTACATATAAGGAACAGCTGGAGGACCAATTTGCAACTTATTAGGTCAATTGGCAACATGATTGGGTATAAAAAGAGCCTCTCAGAGTGGCAGTGTCTCTCAGAAGTCAAGATGGGCAGAGGATCACCCACCCCCAATGCTGCGGCCAAAAATACTGGAGCAATATCAGAAAGGAGTTTCTCAGAGAAAAACTGCAAAGAGTTTGAAGTTATCATCATCTACAGTGCATAATATCATCCAAAGATTCAGAGAATCTGGAACAATCTCTGTGCGTAAGGGTCAAGGCCGGAAAACCATACTGGATGCCCGTGATCTTCAGGCCCTTAGACGGCACTGCATCACATACAGGAATGCTACTGTAATGGAAATCACAACATGGGCTCAGGAATACTTCCAGAAAACATTGTCGGTGAACACAATCCACCGTGCCATTCGCCGTTGCTGGCTAAAACTCTATAGGTCAAAAAAGAAGCCATATCTAAACATGATCCAGAAGCGCAGGCGTTTTCTCTGGGCCAAGGCTCATTTAAAATGGACTGTGGCAAAGTGGAAAACTGCTCTGTGGTCAGACCAATCAAAATTTGAAGTTCTTTTTGGAAAACTGGGACGCCATGTCATCTGGACTAAAGAGGACAAGGACAACCCAAGATGTTATCAGCGCTCAGTTCAGAAGCCTGCATCTCTGATGGGATGGGGTTGCATGAGTGCGTGTGGCATGGGCAGCTTACACATCTGGAAAGGCACCATCAATGCTGAAAGGTATATCCAAGTTCTAGAACAACATATGCTCCCATCCAGACGTCGTCGCTTTCAGGGAAGACCTTGCATTTTCCAACATGACAATGCCAGACCACATACTGCATCAATTACAACATCATGGCTGCGTAGAAGAAGGATCCGGGGACTGAAATGGCCAGCCTGCAGTCCAGATCTTTCACCCATAGAAAACATTTGGCGCATCATAAAGAGGAAGACGCGACAAAGAAGACCTAAGACAGTTGAGCAACTAGAAGCCTGTATTAGACAAGAATGGGACAACATTCCTATTCCTAAACTTGAGCAACTCGTCTCCTCAGTCCCCAGACGTTTGCAGACTGTTAGAAAAAGAAGAGGGGATGCCACACAGTGGGAAACATGGCCTTGTCCCAACTTTTTTGAGATGTGTTGATGCCATGAAATTTAAAATCAACTTATTTTTCCCTTAAAATTATACATTTGATATGTCATCTATGTTGTATTCTGAATAAAAAATTTAAATTTGAAACTTCCACATCAGTGCATTCTGTTTTTATTCACAATTTGTACAATGTCCCAACTTTTTCGGAGTCAGGTTTGTAGTATGTATCTTCCAAAATAAATTATAAATGGCATCTAATTGCTATTTACACAAATTGCAAGAACTGCTACTTTTACATGGTGTAAATAGAATATATCACTATTTTAGCCACTGCAATATTAAAATTGCATACTATTTTGTCTGAATGAATAATAAATAAAAACTGAATCAGTGAGTTTAGGAATATTGTAATGAAAATGGTTATTCATTTTAAGATTTGCGAAAGATTACATTTAATGATGTTATTAGATTATTAGTGTTTTAAAGATTCACTTGGATTTTTTTACTTTATGTATTTATTGCTATGTTTTGGCTGGATGTCGGTAGTTGTTCAACTTCAGGTGGGTGGTTCAGCTCTGGCTGTAAGGAGGCAGGTTTTCAATAACTAAAGATCCTGTTTAAAAATAAAGAAAAGGGAGTGCTGTAGCCTGGTGGCTAAAGATCTAGGCTGGTAGCAAAAGGTTGTTTTGTTGTTTGAGCCATACAAAAAGCGACCCTTGAGCGATTTACTGTTGTGCCCTTGAATCACATGCTAAACCTCCGGTTGCTCTAGTTCCAGTAACTTAAAATGGTGACGACATTTATGCTCCCTCCCTCTCACTTTCGTTCCAGGAGATAATCCTGTACGCTTGAATGGTGTCTGTAAACACACCATCCATCAGACCTGTACTGTATAGTGTGTATTACTGTACATGTGGGTGTGCAGAACACATGGTGTTCTCTGGGCTGTAGACAATGCCGTTGCATTTTGAGTGCTGTACTGACCACACACCATTACCATAAGCCTTGAGCAAGGGCTGAATCAAATGAAAGCGCTGTGTAAATTGAACTAATTATTAGAATAGTATTATTAGCTGCAATTGCAATCGTGTTGTTTCCAATTATGTAAAACTGAATAGGGTAAAAACAATGAAAACTCATTTTAATATGGTAGCACAGGGTGTAAATGGAATATTATGATCTGAATAAGATGGCTTTTACATTTTACATTTATGCATTTGGCAGACGCTTTTATCCAAAGCGATTTGCATTCAAGGTACACACTTTTACATTTTGTCAGTTCTTGCTTTCCCTGGGAGTCAAACCCATGACCTTGGCGTTGCTAGCACCACACTCTTATTGTTTGAGCTACAGGAAAGATCTTTTGCCTCATTCTCCCTCAATTTCACAGTGTTTTTGCAATGTACAGTGTATTTTCTTGACCCGAGCAGGGTAAACGGTTATATAAAAGAGAAAAACACATACAGTATATAAATATTTTTGATTAGTAATAAATAAATAAGTTGCATTATTATATCATGTTTTTTTATAATATAAATATTATATGCTATACAGGTTTTTTTTGTTTTTTTGTCTATAAACCCTATAGAAAATCTTTTTCTCTTTATTTGCTCCTAGATTAAATGTAGAGCAAATGAGACTTACTTAATACTTCTGCTTTTCAGATGTTTATAATGTGAAAAATTGACTGGTACTCCCATGTGTCGTCTCTAGAGGCTCAGAACAGATATCAAGTTACGCCTCGGTAAACAAAGTCTGCACACCAAATATGAAAACATTCGACTGATCATCAGATTATCCGAGCTATGCCATTCATTGTTATAGTTCTGTACTCTTACTTCATGACAACAGTCATGACTTACTTCGTGTCTATTTTCTTTAATTGAGTTTGAGAAACATTTTTAATATTTCTTAAATTAATTTAATGGCTTAAATGAGATATCACAGGGAATATAATTCCATGTTTTTTTACAGAGTTATAACATAGCAACTCCATAATATATAAATAATTAAACAAGAATGAAAATTTACACTTTAAAATGAAAATTCACATTAAAATTTACATCTCGCAAATGTGACATTTTTCTCAGAATTGTGACTTTTTATCTCACAATTCACAAATGCAGTCTCAATTCTGAGAAAGTCAGAATTGTACACTCACAATTCTGACTTTTCTCTCACAATCGAGAGTTAACATCCTGCAATTCTGTAAACTAAGTCCAGTTCTGAGAAAAAAAGTCAGCTCACAATTCTGACATTCTCACAGTTGTAAATTTATCTCTCTATTTTGACTTTATAATTCACAATTGCGAGTTTATATCTCACAAAAAAGTCAGAATTGTGAGATGTAAACTTGTAATTCTAGGTGTGTTTGACATCGGCTGCGGGTGGATGCAACCGATCGGCGAGAGTAGCCGGGTGCAGACGGGGAGCAGCAGCAAACGGAGATGTGAAGTCGGACACGTTCTGCTTCCCGTAGTGACGCTCGTGCTGTGTTTGCATACTTTAATAATAATATTTGTTTATACACAGATGTTTCAGAAGACATTTTCATTCAATACTTTATGTAGGCTACTGCTTAAAGTTAATACATTGTCTGTTTGTATATGAATAAAGTTCAACATAAGCCTACACATCATCAATGAACTGGGGTCTACGCTTATTTATCAGTTTTATTTTGATAAACGTAACAATATAACATCGAGGCTACATGAAAAGAGGTTTTACCGTTATGTGGTGAATCCGGCCAGTCGTGGAACAGCCATGTCGTCATCAGAGCTCGTGCAGTCGCTCTGGAGAAGCTGCACAAAGTGCACCAGCCGGGTGCTCTCGAATCGCTCTCGCGGCACTTCGTTGATGTACGTCACAGTCATGAGGCATCGGCGCTGCCTCAAGTCGGACAAAATTTCTAACCGGCATGCACTGCTTCAAGTAAGCTAACAACTAACCATGAAATGAAGTAAATGTAACTACTTTAATTTAAAATTAATTAAATATGAGGGTGTACCAAGCGGCAACCTCCCCCAGTTTCTCTTGAATCCAATATGGAAGTGACTTAAACTGCAATTCATCGACTAGCCGCTAGAGACATGCCCCAAAAGCAGAATCTCATTGAGCCCCATGTTAAAATGCACAACTTTACAGCAGACATTTTTTTTTTTACAGCCTGGTACAAAGTGTTTTTGGACTATATAGCTAACTGTACTCTTTGTGACAACTGTGAGGGGGGTGAATTTGTTTTTAACTCATTCGTTTACATTATATAAAGCCTTTAAGTTCTGCAAAATTAAGGGCATCTTGGCATCTTGAGTGACAGGTGGATAGCCATTTGTCTGCTGTCTGTTAGTCATCATGTCACCTCAGCTTCATCCACATCCCGCCTCTTTGCCCATTTTCAGTAATCTGGGAGTGATGCGGGGTGACGCGCTGCCAAGATAGTGACGGCTGCTCTGCCCACTTTAGGCTTCAAAAATGCTTTTCAGAAACCTACGGGTGATGTCATGGA
This sequence comes from Paracanthobrama guichenoti, assembly GCA_018749465.1. NCBI lineage: Eukaryota > Metazoa > Chordata > Actinopteri > Cypriniformes > Gobionidae > Paracanthobrama > Paracanthobrama guichenoti. The sequence continues at coordinate 33,313,346 of CM031955.1, forward strand.
CGCTACGTCCATATTTTTTTACTGTCTATGGGGTACATGGCAAAGACTGGGTGTCCTTTACTTGGGTGCACCTCTACCTCTCTCTCCCTCTCGGCGACCCTATCATTGTCTTATGATTTATAAGGGCTTGCGTATTTTTGATGCAAGCGCTAATGTGTAATTGATTGGGGTCATTTGGAAGTGTTCACAGACGCTCCTGCAGTAATAACCTCACTTTACCAAACACTGCATTGCTGCTCAGACCCAAACCCTGATGTTTTAAATCAGATTACATCAGGGACATGCTGTTGCTTCATTAAACTGGTGTAAAAAGTATTTTACCATTTAAAAAAAATAAATAAATCTGCTTTATGCAGTAATATTCACACAGAAGATCATGAAATATAAATGTGTGTGTGTGTCTCTCTTCAGACAGTTTTGCTGTAGTGTACTGTCTGTGTCCAGGTTGACGTTTATATGATCTCACTGACTGACCTTTACTCTGGCTTCAGGTGTGTAAGGTTACATTTGTGAAGAAACAGAAGACAGAAGCCATTTGAGACTGTATCTCAATGCTCTGTTACATCACACACGGGCATCATGAAGCCTGATGGGAATCGTAAGGATTCGTAAGTGTGTTTGAGCGTTATGTTTGTGTTCACCAGAGGGAACACAGCTACCATAATGTTTTATGTGCTTCAGTACTGTACCTGATGTACTGTAAACCATCAAAAAAGTAGACCCAGATCACAAGGGGCCAGTTTAGTCAATCATATTTGATTTTCACTGCTTCATATATGAAATCAGCAGCTTGTTGAGAAGATGTGCTATAAAGTTTCTAAGGCTACATTCACACTGAGAGCCTTACGCTGCATTCACACGGGGCGTCTGTGTTAATGCTTGACGGAGGGCGTGGCTGAAGCTTGGTGCTGTTGCGACTGTCATAGTGACAACAGCTTGCTGCATAGTGACAAAATTACTTGCTGCGTCTGCTCTAGAGTTGCATGAATGCAATTGGTTAGCGTCTGCTCTAGGATATTTGCATAGGGTGATCTGATTGGATTACGCCTGCATTGGCGCTTGAAAAGTTGGGAAATCTTCAACTTCTGCCGCTTGCAACGCGAGTGAAGCAACGCGACGGAACCCACAATTCAGTTCGGCAACGCATGACGTCACCCATTCAAAGTAAATGAGAAGCGCCCAGTGTGAATTTCGATTTACTGCTCAGATTTTATTTTTATTTTTTTATTTTATAGCTGTTCACATTTTTTATTTTAAATGTGGTCAGTATCCGATTCCAGTGTGAACAGATTATAGTCCTGGACTGACCTGCTGTCATACGGAAGTAAACAGAGGACATTAAAGTAAGCGGTTACACATTTATTTATAGTATGATCAGGCAATAGGGCTGTGCAATTAATCGTATTTCGAGTTCGAATCTGATTTCGGCTTCCAACGATTATGAAAACAAGATAAATCGAGGTCAAATGATTATCCTTCACAGTAGGGGTTGAACGACTTACTAGTCGCTGATGATGTCATTAATGAACAAATAACCCTGAATGCGAACACGGGTTTTCTTGTGCACAGGACAGCTATGACACATGATACCGCGCTGCCCATAAGGTTATTGCTCCTACATAACAGCTTTGGTATCAGTTCTTTTGTCTTTGGGTCGTTTTATTTCTCTCAGATTTCTGCTGGTTCTAAATCAGATACAGATAAAGTAGCACAATAAAGATTACATGTATATGAATGCATTAGAGTGAGAGCGATTGCGTGTGACTTAATTCTACCTGGCGACGTCTCTACTAATAGCGAAGCTGTGAGTTTTAGGTACTAAGAAATATATGCTATTACTTTTCAGATTCTAAGCTATTTTATTGATAAATCACAGAACAGTGTTGACGATACATTTCTGCGCTAATGAATGGTTTTGTGTGAGGTGTGCGCAATCTCTGTGTGGTGTGCAAGCTATGTGTGTGCATTACAATGCAGCACTGCATTAGTTTAGAGCGGTGATTAACTCAATAAGTACAATAAGCGTGCATTCTCCCAATCAATTTTGAGCATCCAGATGGTATAATCAAAATTGTCTTATGGAGAGCTCTCTGAGTATGTATGTATGTGTCATTTTTAACTGTTGGAAACAGAACCTGCGTGTCAGGGAATGGCTTATCCTGTTATGCCCTCTATAGGCCAGTGACTACTAGACATCAAGTTTAAAGCGTCATGGCAGAGCATTAAAGTCGACTAATCAACGCAACCCCTACTTCACAGTGGTGCGCAGTAAGTGAGTGATGTCAAATGCAGTCTACTGTTGCTCAACTGCCGGATGTGCTTGATGATAAACAGTTATTAAAAGTGCATTAAGCCGTGAAAAGAGATACTATGCCTTCTGTGCGGGTGCGCTGAGACGGGGCAGAACGTGCAGAAACAAAGGATACTATGGGCTTCAGATGCGTGCCTAAACGATCAAACAGCCTACAGACAAATGTTGAAATGCCGCTTTGGTAAGTATCCTCGTAAACAGTCGGTTATGTCTTACGTCAATGTAAACACTGAGAAAGCACACGTGTAACAGTACAATGGTCCGTGCAGCTCTTAAAGTGACAGCAGCGTAATAAATCTGCTGCAGTCATTAATATTAATCAAACTAGAAAAGACTGCTCTTGAATGAATAACTTTTGTAGTTTTAAATAAGGATTTGTCTATATTTAATGTGTACAGCAGTGTTATTTTACATTTGATTACTCTATTCAATTTCTGTTGTAGGCTATTACTTATCTAAATACCAGTGTAAGTTCATCTTCCTGAAAAACCTAAAGCACTGTTTATTTAATCTGTATTTTTGTTCTGTTGTATTTTTTGTTGGTTTTGTTTGTAATTAGTTTCTTTGTTATTTTATTGCTGACTTAATGTCTTCTGTAACCGTTTTCTTACATTAATTAACCTAGTATTCGTTTTTGCTGAAGGTTCGATAATTGTGAAATTTCTCTGACATTTAAAAAGAACACTTTGATCATATCACCCGCCAATAATCGTGTTAAATCGTTTCAATATTAACCAAAATAATCGTGATTATGATTTTTGCAGTAATCGCGCAGCCGTAGCAGGCAATATTAAAAACAAAGATTTGGAGTTTTTAAACATTTATGATGTTTTGCTTGTATATAGAGCTGTCACACGTAATGCTTGTGTGTAATACTTGTGAGCTCTGACACATCACTGTCCTTTCACAACTGTTTTGATAACGTCGGTACGTAAACTCTTTGAAGTGACTCCCATCAGCGCAGAATTGCGACAATTGTCGCATGAATTCCGTTATACAGACTGAGGTTGCATTGCAAAACATCAGGCCTGTATTGGATTTAGGAACACATATTGAAGCGGCCCAAATCAGAATCGAAAAGATCAGATTCCATGTGGTTTGTTCACACCATTATGTGACGGAAACCGATCTGAGTCATATATAAGCAAAAAAATGGATTTGGACCACATTTACCTGCAGTCTGAACATAACCCATGTGATCAAAACACGGTAAGAATTGTTCAGATGTTTTTGAAACAAGGCTCTTGTGCTCGCCAAGGCTGGATATTTGATCAAGTACCCTAATTACAGTAAAATCAGTAATATTGTGAAATATTATTACAATTCAAAACATTTTCTATTTTAAAATGTAATGTATTCCTGTGATCAAAGCATCATTCCTCCAGTCTTCAGTGTCACATGATCCTTCAGAAATCATTCTAATATGATGATTTGCTGCTCAAGAAACATTATTATTGTTGAAAGCAATTGTGCAACTTAATATTTTTGTGGAAATCCTGATTCTTTGATTCAAAAGAACAGCTTTTTCTTTTTTTCTTTTTTAACAAATACAATTTTTTTGTAACAATATAAACCATTTTTACTATCTTAATAACTTTTGATACATTTACTGTCCTTGATGAATAAAAGTATTAATTTAAGAAAAAAATTATGACATACACTACCGTTCAAAAGTTTGGGGCCAGTAAGATTAGTTTTTTGAAAGAAATTAATATTAATATTAAAATTCATTCAGATTTTTTAAATACTGTACTTGTATTTGATTACTCACTGACAGATAAATTAATTGATTCAAGGTATTTTGAGAAAAAACAAACCCAAACCTATTATTTTGTTGCATTGGTTTTAATGTAGTTAGTCGGTATGGGTTTAAACCTGTTGTTCATAGTTAATTTATTCATTTTAATTTGTTTCATTCATTTGTCAAGGATAAAGGATTGATTATGTGAAAGTAAAGCAGGACTCAATTTCTCAATATTTCTGTGTGTGCCGTGTAGGTGTGTATGGATGGTACTGATCTGTGTGTGTGTGTGTGTGTGAATTATGTATGTCGTGCGCGCTTGTTCTGTGTGTGTGTGTGTGTGTGTGTGTGTGGTTGAGATCATTTTGCGGCAGCTGCTTATCAGGGGCAGGTGTGTGTCGGCTGATACCTGCTGGAGCCGCTGAGAGCAGCCTACCTGGAAATTGATGTCTCACATCAGTGACCCGCTCTCTGCCCAGCCGACGACAACAACCACCCTCACGGGCTTTACCTGCATGTGCGCGCGCCGCTTTGTGCCTGTCATGTCGTTTTCTGTGCATATTTGCATCCATCTGATAATGAGAGGGTTAAAGTGTGTGGGAATTTAGGAGAGCGGTGTCAGAAAGGGTTTGTGTGTGTGCTGAAAGGTTATCATGTCCTTCACCGCTCCGATGACATTTGGAGCAGCGTTGTCTGATGGGATTAATCCCCCGGCCCTGTGTCTCCACTGAGAGTCACCTCCTGAACCGCACGGCCCAAATCTTCTGCCTCTGCCTCTGTCTTGTTTTTTTCCTTTATTTGTTTTCCTACTGTTTATCTTCGCTTCATTCTCTCCGTCCACTCCTCTCTCACTCCTGCTCTATTGATTCTTATTGTCATTCAGGTTAAGCTTGCAAAGACCAAGCAATTATGTCTTCAATCTGACAGTATCTAGCAGTGCAGCGCTTCTCCATGTTTAATTTCGACCTGGATTGGGGTTGTGTTTGTGTGTCGCGGAGGTGCAGGAGTGTTTGCTGGATGGTTTGGAGGGATGTGTGTATAATTGAGGCTCTCCCCCTTATCTCTCACAGGAGAGAGTGTTTGACATTTAAAAGCTTCTTCTTCTCTTTCTGTTGGTCCTACTCGGAGGTGACTGCAGGGGCATGTCCGCACGGGTGGCCGTAGACAACTGTGACACTGGCAAATTCTAAATTACAGCTGGACATCTACCAAGCTGCTTGACACCTTGAGATTGTGCACAGTTCTAACCCTTCAACTGGCTTGCTGATGCATGAGCTGTGAAGTGAAAGGCAGGAAAAGAGAAGTTTTATTTTTTAAACTTTTTAGTTAATTTAGCACCTTTTATTTAATTTAATTTTATTTAATTTTATTTAATTTTATTTAATTTTATTTAATTTTATTTTATTTTATTTTATTTTATTTTATTTTATTTTATTTTATTGTTGTTGTTTTGCTTTACTTTTCCTTTTTTCCCTTTCAAAAACAAAAACTATTTCAAATAAATGCTGTTTTTTATTTTATTTTATTTAAATCAAAGTATGAGATTAATGTAAAATGTATTACAGTTTCACACAAAAATGTTAAGCAACATCAACATTTAATAAGAATGTCATATTTAATATATTATATTAGATTGATTTCTGAAGGATCATGTGACACTGAAGACTGGAGTAATGATGCTGAAAATACAGCTCTGCCATCACAGGAATAAATTACATTTGATAATATATTTAAATAGAAAACAGTTACTTTAAATTGTAATAATATTTCATAATATTTCCGTTTTTACTGTATTTTTGAGCAAATAAATTCTTTGGTGAACATAAGAGACTTCAAAATCATTTAAAAATCTTAACAACCACAAACTTTTGAACGTGTATAGTGCACACAAATATTGGGTTAAATAATCCACTTTAATTTTCATATTTTATTTTTTGATTTGACAGTGAATAGAGATGGGCATGAGTACTTGAGGATGACCACCACGATCGATCATGGCAACACAATAATTGCATGACATTTTCAACTTTTCATCTTTTACTTTTGTGGTTGGTTAAAGTGGCATTTTTGCTGATACCCTGCAGACCAAAACTGTCCACTGACTTTCAGTCTGGCACTCAACAGTCAGTTTGAAGAGGATTAGAGCTTGTATCGTACAGTATATCACAGGTCGTGTTCTTGTGTTTAATGACATCCAGACAGAGAGCAACATTTCTCCCTTTTCAATTTCCATCTTGGATAAATAATGGGATTGTTTTCTCTGTGAATTTGTCCAGAAGAAGGCACATCAGAGCTTCCGTTTGCCTTAAAATACTGCCTTCAAAGGCATCTTGATAGGTTTTGGAGTGCAGCCGATGTGTGCATTTTGAGTTCATGCTGAAGTTTGTCATTTTTTACTCTGTTTACTCCTGGTCTCTCCCTCTCATTCTTTTCCTCTCTCCAGATTAACTGAGAAGGTCAATTGCCAATTTTCCTCAGCCATTGTCTTTATCAAAGCCAATATTAATTTTGGCTAATTAGGACCTGGAGCTAATGAGCATTACAAATAATTAGTTCATTTATAATCCATAACATCCATGGTTTATTAGGATCTCTGAAAGAAGGGTTCAAACTCAAGCAGACGCAGTGCAGGCGCACACACTGACAGACACTCTAGTGGCTATTGACTCCTGCGACCTGGAGACCCAAGCTGCCCACCTGAATCCTCCATCCTCCTTTTCCTGCGACCACCTCTATGACCTCACTGTCAGGAGTGCAGCCACGGGTGACATGAGAGAGTCAATGGGTCAACCGATAGATAAAGACTCCAAAAACCGAGTGAGCTGCCAGTCTAGGCAACATTTTAAGACATATGTACGCAGTTCAGATTCAAAGTCTGTCCTAAAAGGTAGCAGCATTGCATGCATCCTTCATAGAGAAGGTAATCCTATAATGCATTGCAACAAGCTCATTAAAACAATCCATCTAAGATAAGGGATGAAGCAATAATTTGTTACATTTAGAAAAATATCAATTAAAAATGTATGTAATTTTGTATATTCTTGTATGTATTTGTATGAGAGTGTAATTCAATCAGTTATAATGCCAAATTAAATATTTTATTATTTGTTTTTTTATTTTTATTGTTAATTTTATATTTTATTTTATTACTTTTTTATTTTATATTTTATTTTATTAGGCAGCACAACTGTTTTCAGCGCATATATATATATAATTTTTTTTTTTTTTTTTTTAAATGCAACCTTATTTAAAGACCATTGCTTTTTTATATAGTGATATAGTTTTATATATTATTTTGTGTCTTTAATTTATGCTGACTTAATGCCCTTGGCAGTTGCCAGTGTAGACAGCACTGCAGTTCACTACGTTTTGGAACCTCGTTGGACAAATATGTCACACTGGCACATTCCAGAGCATGCACGTTCTCTTTTGGGACGGTCTTGCTGCCACGGCAACCCTGAGTGATGGACAGCTCTGCGGTTGACAGCGGCGACGGCAAACACTCTCCAAGTGTTTGTCATTTAAGTGAATAGGTGTGGAAAGAAAGGATGGCTGCCGTGATTGAGAGGCATGAAATGGCTGAACTTGTGAGTGAAAACACACACATTAGAGTTCCCTTAGTTTTGATTTAACTCCACTCCAGATAATGCACAGGTCTAAGAGGTCAGCATCGGAGCAGAAGAGTTATCAAGTGAGAGAATTTAAATGTGTGTGTAAAAAAAAAAAAGAAAGTAGACTAGGTTTATAGATAGGTACTTTTTCAGTGGTGTTGGTTCCGGAAGTATTTTTTGCCATAGGGATTTCAAAAAAGTATTCGTTAAAGAATTATAAACCATGAACCAAGCCAATCAGCTACGAGGTGAATCAAAACACTACAAACTTTGATTTGAAGCAAAAATACAGACAAAAATACAAAGTGCTTGAAGAATTAGTTCACTTCAAAATGAAAATTTCTTGATATTTTACTCACCCTCATCTCATCCAAGATGTTCATGTCTTTCTTTCTTCAGTCAAAAAGAAGTTCTGTACTTCCGCCTACGTGTAGCGTGATCTTTACAACGTGATTGCGCAATCATTGGCACGTCGCAGAGCAGCTCAAGATGAGCAATTTAGGTTAAAAAGTATATACATTTTTTATTTTCTTTAAATGACCTATCTTTTCGCTAGATAACACCCCATTCCTCATCTGGGATTGTGCTTGAAAACTTTGAAACGCGCTTTGTAACTGGATTGATTTGGACCTTCAACATTTTGGTTGCCATGGAAGGCTATGATGGGGAGAAAAATCCTTTTTCCTCAAGAAACTTAATTTCTTTTCGACTGAAGAAAGAAAGACGTGAACATCTTGGATGAGATGGGGGTGTGTAAAATATCAGGAAATTTTCATTTTGAAGTGAACTAATCCTTTAACGGCTTTAGTGATGGGAAGAACTACAATCTTAGCTCCACTTTATAAAGGCCAAGAGCCAACCACCATTAATGCCCTCAAACGACCTGACCACAGCTGTTTTCTTTTTCTGTGGATCTCCCGTGCCCCCTCCTGCCCCACTCTGAGAATCACTGATTTATGCTGATTTAAAAAACATACTGTAATATATTAATAAGAATCACCATTGATAATAATGGGAATTATTAGAATATTAGGGGTCATACCGATGAGTCTTCTCCATTGACATCTATTCAAACAGAACAGCTTTTCTTCTCCCTTGTCAGGATCCTTACTGTTTTACTCATTTTTTAGCTAACCTTGAAGGCTCCCCTGAGACTCTGCCCAAACATTTCTAAGCATCCCCTACCATCTCTCTTTGTCGCTTGCCACACTAAAAGACAGGGAAAGACAGATCGAAAAGGAGAGAAAAATAATGTGAGTGGCGTTAGTGAGGTGTGTGATAGCTTTGGAGTTCTTGGATGGGTTTTTAAATGCTCCAGACTTCTGACAGCTAAATGGAACCTGAGTAAAGGGTGTGTGCATATTTTTTTTAATTTTTATTTTCTTTCAGGATGCACAGTTTGTCAGGTGGAATCTTTTATAGCACATTCACACGTGTGTATGTGTTTGCCGTAGTGTTTATTTTATTAATTATTTAGCAATTATTTTCTGTCACACACATTATCTTACTGACTCATTCCTGGAAAAGACAAATTAGGCCCTGGAACATTATCCATTCGTGACCAGTCATTGTCCACTGTAGTCTTACCTCACCCTGATTCCTGGAGGCCACAACTCCCTGCTGGAACATCCGGTGAGAGCAAGGCGATGCCTGTTTTTATGGGTTTAAGTAGTCAAGCTTGATCTGATAGGACCATCTTGGACAACCTGTGTCATACCAGTGATGAAATTCACTCTTCTAAAATGTTTGCTGCTGAATTTGTTTGTTTGTTCATTCATTTTAAACCACAAATACATTATAGAGAGTATTGCCAACGTAAACTTACATTTATGTACAGTAAGTTTACTGTGGCATTAATTAGCCATTGATGTCAAAGATATCATGTTCTCTAGGGTTGGGTACCGTTCAAATTTCTGCTCAAAACCGGTACCTGAATTCAGTGCCAGTACCCAACAGTACCTTTTCTTTTTTTTTCATTTTTCTTTTTCATGTTTTTTGGCATGTTTACCTTAGTTTCGTTTAGTTTAGTAATCAAAAGCATGTCTAATTAATTGAAATCATGAAACTTATACAATTTAACAACAATTTATTAAAAGTTGAACAAAAATGAACATGTTTTTGGGCCCTATGAAATGTTTTTTTTTTTTTCTCAAATTCCATTTTATGTTTTAAGTTTTCTGGATTCCATTTTAATGGTTTAATTATTATTATTTTTAAATCAAAAAGCATGTCTAATTAATTGAATTCATAAAAACAACCATTTTATCATTTTTTTTTTTTTTTTTATACTGTTAAAATTAAAACATAGAAGAGAAATTGTGATTTATTCCTTAAAGTTTGGATCATAATTTATTATGATTAGTGTTAGTATTATTACATTGATTGAGACATCTAAATTCGGTAACGCGTCTCATTTGTTAACATTACTTATTAACTAACATATTAACATATTAACTAACATGAACTAACCATGAGAAATACGTTTGTTACTGCATTTGTTAATCTTTCTTAAAGTTATTTCGTATAAATCCCGCTTTTCATTGATTGTTCATGTTAGTTCACAGTGCATTAACTAATATTAACAAATACAACTTCTGATTTGTATAATGTATTAGTAAATGTTGAAGTTAACATTAATACAGATTAATAAATGCTGTAGAAATGAATTTCATTATTACTTTAACTAATGAAACATTATTGTAAAGTGTTACCCTAAATTCTACTGTACAGCAGTAACCTATATGTGAGGTTAAACCAAACCTTTATTTTGACGGGTTGCCATGAAAAGCTTTGAGTTTCTGTGCGTTTGACATGACGATAGTTTTTCTCAAATGCAACTGTAAAACGCAGGGGTAAGTTACAGGGGTGACGTCACATGGTCTCTCTTAGTCTCGTACCCAGACTCACATTAAAACAATCGTGCCAAATTTCAGTACCTTAGAACACATCTCAGGTACTGAAATTTGGCACGATTGTTTTAATGTGAGTCAGTACTCGGTAGAACCAACGTAATCCGGTCAGTGCCATTAAAAGTACCGAATTCGGTACCCAACTCTAATGTTCTCTGTTATGGGAATCAATTCAAATCATGCATCATGTTCCTGGATGTGTCATGTGATGCTGTTCTAAAAACATGCACGTGTGCTGTGAGTATGAGTGTGCTTGTGCATGCTTGTATGTGTATTGTTGAACTATAAGGTGATGGAGGCAAAGGGTACGCTCTCCTGAAGCGTGACAGATTTAACCATAAATCAGATGGATTAATACACACTGATCCAAGGTCTGTGTGTGTGTGTGTGTGTGTGTGTGTGTGTGTGTGAAAATTGTGTGTGTGTGTGTGTGTGAAAATTCACGAGTCACTTAGAGCTAGACCTAAACCTCCATCAGTCTCTTGTTCTGCCATCAACTTTGATAATAATGCACTGGAATGAAACCAGACAGAGAGAGCGAGTAAAAGAGAGACTTTTATGACATTTATGATGCCAATAACTTCTGCATATTTGTATAACAGTGACTCATAATATGATACCGGTAAACATTGTGTATATATATATTTATTTATATATTTTTAATGGTTTACAAAATAGTATATAAAATTAATAATTGTGTATATAAATGTTTAAATATTTATACTAAACATTTACTGTATTTATAACAAATATGACATTTTTGCTGAATTTTATTAATATACATATATTTTTTTCCCTTATATTTCCATTCTGTTTAGGTGTGTGAACTGTTTTTAGAGACTAGCGGAAATTTGTGTCACATTTGATTCCTTTTGGGTCAAATTTTAAGCTATTTTCTTTACCAATTTGCTTTGTCATGTTGCTCTTGGTATGAAAAGGCCTTTACATGGTCCCAAATAAATATTTGGCAGGATCTTCCACCACTTAATTTGCTTCCTGAAATTAATTGGATCCAGAAGGGGTAAATTAGAGCTTGAATCGAGTCCCCTGCCCAAGCATCTCTGTTGCCGACAGCACACGAACGCTGTTTTATACTACTTTTCATTATGAGTTGAGCTTGTTTTAGCATTGTTTTTGGATGATTATAATGTTCCTATCTGGCACTTAACCCTGTGTTGTCGTGAATATAGTGTTCATTTTTTGTACTGGTGTGATCTGACACCGTAACACACGGTCTTTATCAGTAGCGTTTGATAGCTCTCCTGAGGGACTGACCCAGCGTGCTCTCTGGAGCTTTATCCATGGAAATGAGCCGTCTGGATGTGCCCTAATGTGCCTGTGTGAAACACACTCACACAGTGGCCCCTCTGTATGTAAATGTGCTGACTAGAGCTGGAAGGTATGATGGTACATAGAAATGTGTCAGCCAATAGAGATTCTGTCAAAATTCAAAATTGAAGAATTGGCTTTTAATTCAATCGGATTGACTACACCTTACAGGAAGTTGAAATGGAATTTTAATAGAGAGAATTCAGAGAAATTCAGCAGGTGATGGCATTCTGGGAAATTAGGTGTTATTCTACCCTGAGCTGTAAATTAATTAAATATAGAAATTACATCTAATTATATTTAATAGCATTAGTTTAGCAACACACCGATGTCAGATCAGTTGTAAATAGAATCTCTTGTGTACTTTGTGGCAGTATTTGTGTTCCATATGCAGTTTCTGCCTTTTGCAAATGGTTTGACAAAAGGAAGCTTACTAGGTTAAGGAACAGAAACGTGTGTGTGTGTGTGTGTGTGTGTGTGTGTGTGTGTGTGTGTGTGTGTGTGTGTGTGTGTGTGTGTGTGAAACTCCTAATGTGAGTGGACCCTCCCTCACAGGGATCAGATCCGCTCTGACATTTAAAGTCATTTATGGTTGGGGCACAGTGAGTCACTGAAGGGGGTTTGGTCAGATTAGATTATGTTGACTCCTCAGGGGTCTATCAAACGGAATAAACTCGGGATTGCAGGTCAAATTATGCATGGAAATATGTTCACATAAAACATGAGCAGAAACAGATTTGCACGGATCACCCCGAGAGAGACCTAACATCGCCTACATTCAACGTGTAAACTAACTCCATTCAAATCAATCATTTATGCTGCTTACACCTTTTCTCCCCTGCAAACATGGCTCATGGTATTTTCCTCCTCCCTGAACACATTAGGGAGGGTACCATAACTCATGCTCTGGGGGGGACTAACCTTTTTCAATAGCCTATAAACAAATTAGGGCCCCTGTGCTTCAGTGCCTGTGCTCATTAGTGGAGAGGAAACTCAGGCGTTAAGACATTACGGGCACACGGATGAAGAACAGCTTTAGACGGAGATTATGACACAAAGCCAATTAACAGCCTCTTTGATTTACAGTTCAGCCCTATTAATGAAACACCCGCCATTAACACAATGGGTAATGAATTCGAGGCTGTGAATCATGTATCAGAGTCGCAGTCGTGGAACATGTGCGGTTTATCGCCCGCGTGCGCGGCGGCGCTTTCAACGGGGCTAAGACTGATGATATCTGCGGGATTGCACGTGTGACAAAATGACAATGAGATAACGTAATACAGCGCTTTCCGGTTTAACTGCTCTTCATGTCTCTGTCTTATTATTAATCATGCTGGGCAATAATAAAATACATTAACAATAAGGATTTTTTTTTTTTTGCTGGTCCAGTCAGTGAGTAGATTAGATTTTATTTTAATCGTTCTGTCAACATTTTCAGTAGAACTGAGGCAAAATTAAAAATGTTTTGCTGTTTTTACCAGCTTTTTATAATCAAGTTTCAGAAGCATTATTATTATTATTATTATTATTATTATTATAATAATAATAATAATAATAATAATAATAATAATAATAAACTGTAGGATTTTATTAGAAGAATGGCAGATTTGTAACAAATATGGGGTCGGTAAGATTTAATAATTTTTTTAGTGCTTTTCATAAATCATTCTAATATGCTGATTTGTTGCTCAAGAAACATTTATGATTAATATCAATGATGAAAACAGTTGTGCTGCTTATATTTTTGTGAAAACCATGATATTTTGTTTTTCAGGATTCCTTGATGAATAGAAAGTTCAAAAGAACAGCATTTATTTGAAATATAAATTTTTGTAACATCAAAAATGACTTTAATGTCACTTTTGATCAGTTCAATGCATCCAAACAAAACAAACAAACTTTAGAATGGTATTGTATTTAAAAAAGTTTTTTTCCCTCGTTTCACTCAGAAATGCATTACATTACAGAAGTTAAAGGGGTGTTAATGTCATTTCATGTCAGAATACTCCTGATTTCCTGCACTGTTGGTACATGTTAAATGTCTCAAATGGACATGTTTGCATCACATCTCAAAGGGATAGTTCACCTAAAAATGAAAATCATTTACTCAACCCTCAAGTTGTTCCAAACCTGTATGAGTTTCTTTGTCCCGTTGAACACAAAAGAAGATATTTTGAAGAATGTTGGTAACCAAACAGTTGATTTTTTTCATTCTGTGGAAGTCAGTGGCTACCGTCAAATGTCTGGTTACCAGCATTCTTTTGTGTTCAACAGAAGAAAGAAAATTTTAACTTTGGGGTGAACTATAGGTTCTAACTATAGGTTCTATATAACTATAGGTCTCGCTCCATGAGCAAGTTAAAAATATTTTTAGTTCTTAAACTGCATTATGCTACATTCTGTTTTTTTTTTACCTTAATGTGTCTTGATGCTGTGAATGCAACACTGCCCAACTGGATGAATAATGGTTATGTCAACTAACCAAAACAATTCTCACACTGCCTCTAATAATTAGTATAAACAATTCATAAATAATTCAATGTTATTGCTCAGAAGTTGCTCTTTTAGAGCTCATGAGACTTGAGGTGATGATACACGGGGCAACTTTTTGAGCAATGTTGCTGGGCAATGTTGCAGTCAGCGGGCAACCTGGTGAGACACAGGGCTCACGACCGATCTAAAGTATCCAGATAGAAATTTGTTCCCCATTCTCAATGGGAAAGTGTCCAAGCAACATCGCTTGGCAACATGGCTCAGAACAGTGCAATTACTCTCTCTAAAAAGTATTTAATTACTTATAGGATTTCAAAAGTAATTAGTAATATCAACCTCGACTAGTTAAGTGATTCAAGGATGGACATGAAACGGCTCTTTTAATTCATTCAAATACATAATATAAAACTACATCAATTATTCTTATTAACTGACCAAAGTATTACAAACCCAATTCCAAAAAAGTTGGGACACTGTACAAATTGTGAATAAAAGAGGAATGCAATAATTTACAAATCTCATAAACTTATATTTTATTCACAATAGAATATAGATAATATATCAAATGTTGAAAGTGAGACATTTTGAAATGTCATGCCAAATATTGGCTCATTTTGGATTTCATGAGAGCTACACATTCCAAAAAAGTTGGGACAGGTAGCAATAAGAGGCCGGAAAAGTTAAATGTACATATAAGGAACAGCTGGAGGACCAATTTGCAACTTGTTAGGCCAATTGGCAACATGATTGGGTATAAAAAGAGCCTCTCAGAGTGGCAGTGTCTCTCAGAAGTCAAGATGGGCAGAGGATCACCAATTCCCCCAATGCTGCGGCCAAAAATACTGGAGCAATATCAGAAAGGAGTTTCTCAGAGAAAAACTGCAAAGAGTTTGAAGTTATCATCATCTACAGTGCATAATATCATCCAAAGATTCAGAGAATCTGGAACAATCTCTGTCGCGTATGGTCAAGGCCGGAAAACCATACTGGATGCCCGTGATCTTCAGGCCCTTAGACGGCACTCCATCACATACAGGAATGCTACTGTAATGGAAATCACAACATGGGCTCAGGAATACTTCCAGAAAACATTGTCGGTGAACACAATCCACCGTGCCATTCGCCGTTGCCGGCTAAAACTCTATAGGTCAAAAAAGAAGCCATATCTAAACATGATCCAGAAGCGCAGGCGTTTTCTCTGGGCCAAGGCTCATTTAAAATGGACTGTGGCAAAGTGGAAAACTGTTCTGTGGTCAGACGAATCAAAATTTGAAGTTCTTTTTGGAAAACTGGGACGCCATGTCATCTGGACTAAAGAGGACAAGGACAACCCAAGTTGTTGTCAGCGCTCAGTTCAGAAGCCTGCATCTCTGATGGGATGGGGTTGCATGAGTGCGTGTGGCATGGGCAGCTTACACATCTGAAAAGGCACCATCAATGCTGAAAGGTATATCCAAGTTCTAGAACAACATATGCTCCCATCCAGACGTCGTCTCTTTCAGGGAAGACCTTGCATTTTCCAACATGACAATGCCAGACCACATACTGCATCAATTACAACATCACGGCTGCGTAGAAGAAGGATCCGGGGACTGAAATGGCCAGCCTGCAGTCCAGATCTTTCACCCATAGAAAACATTTGGCGCATCATAAAGAGGAAGATGTGACAAAGAAGACCTAAGACAGTTGAGCAACTAGAAGCCTGTATTAGACAAGAATGGGACAACATTCCTATTCCTAAACTTGAGCAACTTGTCTCCTCAGTCCCCAGACGTTTGCAGACTGTTAGAAAAAGAAGAGGGGATGCCACACAGTGGGAAACATGGCCTTGTCCCAACTTTTTTGAGATGTGTTGATGCCATGAAATTTAAAATCAACTTATTTTTCCCTTAAAATGATACATTTTCTCAGTTTAAACATTTGATATGTCATCTATGTTGTATTCTGAATAAAATATTGAAATTTGAAACTTCCACATCATTGCATTCTGTTTTTATTCACAATTTGTACAGTGTCCCAACATTTTTGGAATCGGGTTTGTACAAGTATGAGAAGGATAGATAGACATGCATTTTAATGTTAGACTTTACATTTTGATGTTAATTCCACTATTGTACTATAAATAATTGTTCTACAGTCTATAAACAGTATTTAGTTCAATTACATGTGAAGTAACTGTAATTAAATTACACAAAAAATAAGAGTAATCCCTTACTTTACTTTTTCAAGGGAAAAGTAATTAAATTACAGTAACTAATTACTTGAAACACTGCCCGTGTATCATCACCTTTAGGCCACATTCACAAAGCAGCAGAATAAGTTTGTGATGAAAACGGGTGATTTTAAACCGTTGAAGCGCAGCATGCAGCGAAAGACAACTCATTTCAGTATATGCGCCTCTGAGAGACGCGTGCCATGAAGCCGCTGAAGCCGTGCAAGCCGTCGGTCTTGAAGTGACAGCATCCAAATTTGCCTGCTGTCATTATTAATGGGCTCAATGGGTTTTAGATCCACTTGCTGTTCTCCAGCAGAGCTGCTCCCGTCTGTTTGTGAAGCTGTTTCATACCTACACAGGATGCTTTCTCTGGGTCAGCGGTAGTGTCAACGCAGATTTGAATGTTCCGGAGTGATTTTGTCAAAGGTTTAACAGACATAGGCAAATCGTTGTCATTTAGGAATAAAAAAAGATATATATATATATATATATATATATATATATATATATATATATATATATATATATATATATATATATGTCTATATCTGTAGGTGTTTGAGTCTCTAACAGACAGTATTCGAGACGCTACTGTAAGTTGCTGTTTCGAGACTCACACCTGTAAGTTAATGTGGCTGTCAGTCCCAAAAACTGACTTTGTGGACGTTGCTTTAATGAAGTTATCTGCATTTTATGTAAGTTTTGCCTCAGATGCTTCTTCTAAAATTCTTTTTTAGAATATTAAGAATAAGAAACACAAAGGAGACAATATTGACTGGATGGAACAATAAAATGAATGTGTTTAGCATAGCTCAGATCATTTGGTCTTCAGATAAGATAAGTTTGTATTGAGATTTGTGATGTTTAATTGCGGACTTATCTTGGCAAATCTGAGGACAAAACAAATCTGTTCTAAGACGAGTTTTTCCTCTCAGGAGAAACATCAGGGTAGCAGACAATTCTCCATTTGCTCTTAATTTATTGTCATCACTGTCTAGAAGCAATTGAGATTTTAGCTAGATCTATTTTGTGATATTTCTTTGCTATGGGTGGTCCCACTGCTCTTCTATGAGTCATTGTGGGTCCGGTTTAGGATGCTGCTTTTCATTGTTTTCAAATGTGTTTCTCTGAACTCTGTGTGTGTGTGTTTGTTTGTGTGAGTATATGTCTCTGTATTGCAGTACAACATTACAGTTGAGATGATAGTAATAAAGTTGGCGGTGTGATGGTGGAGTGGTGACCCCAGGCCCCTGTGGGCCCCCAGAGGAGCTTTTGTGTAGTCACAGGGGCTGAAAGTCTATTGATCTATCCAGGGATGGATGCCCTCTCTGAGCTGATTTACTGGCCCCAGCGGCCTGCTCTCCAACAGACCAGGAGCTGCATAAAACACTTGACTGCCAGCATCTCTACACAATCACATCTCATACTCTACCTTTCATTCTCTTTCTGTCTGTTTTATTTCTCTCTTTTATCCGCACACATGTTAGCCACCTATACATTTATTCTGTTGTAATTTGCAAGATTCATTAATGTGAATTTCATTCATATACTGTATGCACTAACCAACTAAGAATCAGGTACAGTATCATGTTACAGTAATACAGTGGCATTGAAGAACCATACAAATACCTTGATATGGATATAACAAACCAAAACAAATCCAGTGTAGACAGCCTCAAGATGACAACGGTCACGTCCGATGTAGACACGGTTTAAGACATCCTTAAAAAAAGGAAAGTTCTGTCATCATCTCATTTCATTCGAAACCAGTACTTTTTTCAGTGGAGCACAAAAGATATTTTGAAAAATGTCAATGGTTTTTTTTTTGGAACAACATGAATGAGTAAATCATGACAATTTGGGTGTTTGTCCTTTTAAGGGTGTATGATCTAAGAAATTCAACTTTTTTATTATATATTTTTTATTTGATATTTTTTTCTATCACTTATAAAGATTGCTTCTTTTGGACATGGCAAAGCCAACATTCTTCTTTTGTGTTAGACAAAAAGTCACACAGGTTTGCAGGCCCGGTTCTACGCTAAGCACCCTCAAACGCAAGCAAAAGTTTCACATGATACTGTAAGAATATTGGCAAAACTGGAGAGTGTCAAATGCATCTATTTACAGCGGTGAATAATGTAGCCAATCACAGATAATTGTTCATCTCTTGAACGCGATCAGAATTTTTAGGCTATTCAGTGCTGAGTTAATGCAGGCTTGCGAAACCTCTCATTAACAAAGTCAAGACACGATGTAAGTAAGAGATTTATTGTTGACATTTTTAGATGAACTGACAAAGCAACAGCATTTTAGTGATCGTATAGCGATCTTGGCTCACTTTCGAGGCTACAGTCTATAACATTCATTGAATAAAAATATTGTTGCTAAGAGGACCGACGGCCTCCATATAAGGCATGCTGCAAAGTTTCAAAATTGACATCAAATATAAATGATGAGATATAAACAAATATAAACAGAAATATCCTCCTGAGACCCAGAATAGAGGGTTTGCGTCTGTAGACGACGTTATATTTGAGTGAATTTCTCTGACAACATAAACAGTTTTAAGTCTGGAAATATAAGACATTCTTATGAAAATATTATTACACGTCATGTCCCAAAACACATTAATATGCAAATTAGATATAGTGTATAGGTGCATTGCCTAGAATGGGAATGGCATTTATGGCCATGTTTACACACATATTGCATGAAGTAAAATGGTATATCATATTATTCTGTATCTTTCATAACATTGAGAATCATCTTTATACAAAGTTTGGATAAAAAAAATCCAATTGTTTGTCTATTCATGTCTTTTTTAATTTTCTCAATAAATGGGTTCTGGTGTCACATTTTTTCTGGTTCTCAGGAAGATGATGTGTTAAAATAGCCTACTAGTAACGCATTAAAGCAATATAAAGGCAGACTAATAGATTAATAGACAATCTGTTGCAAATTTTTTGTGGAGCCGTTGCTTAGCCTGCACTTTACAAGAGCACCCTCAGTGATTTCAGAAGCACCCTCTGTGATTTGATTCTGGAACCGGGACTGCAGGTTTGTGACAACATGAGCATAAATAAATGATGACAGAATTTTCATTTTTGGGTGAGCTATCCCTTTAAGGGCTCATGCTCTGTCACTTACAAAAAAGATACCAAAATATTTTAGGCGTACCATGGTAAACCCATGATATTCATATGGTAATCATTCAGTACTGCATAATGTATCAAAGTACCATTAATTACATCCACACGCTTTTTTCAGGTAGGTTTTTTGTTTATACTGGCTTCAGATCATAAATAATTATTCAGTAACATAAAAGTAGTCCGTATGACTCATGCACTATTTAAGTCTTCCTAAACCATGAAGATTGTCAGTGAATGACGTTCCTCACACAAAGCTATCGTGTGGCGTCGGAAGAGTCATGAGTCATGTGTGCTACTTTTACGATGTACTTTTTGGAGCTTGAACGACTCTGGTCGCTATTTGCTTTTTTTGTAATGGAGAAGAGCAGCTTGCACATTCTGCCTAACATCACATTTTGTGTTCTGTGAAAGAAAGTCAATACAGGTTTGGGACGATATGAGAATGATTAAAGAATGAACTATCCCTTACGCTGCTCACAAATGTTCAGGTTTCTGTTTGTGCTTCATTTGAATCATCTGTGGCAGTCTGACTTAATGTTGTTTTGTCCAGGAGTTTGTGTTGTCCGGTCAGTGTTCAACATGAGTTATATTCTCTGAAATAAAACATTGTACACACTTGCTGAGATGGCCTGCGACTGCGAGAGAGATGGATGAGCCCGCAGGCACATTGCTCTTGTCAGTTCTTCTCGGCTGTGGGGTCTGTTAATGTGCAGTGTATCAGTCATAAGCATAATACTGGCCTCACTGAGGCCTAAATGGCATCATCTATCAGCCTGAGCCAGAGAGAAACAGAGAGAATGTGAGTGTCACTGCTTTATACAAACTCACATATAAACACACATGCGTACTCATTACATACCAACACAAAGGCTGTGTTTCAACACCTAGTGAGCTGCCTACATAGTGTGCTTCCAAATGCTAAGCATTTGTGATCTGTGTTGCCTTCTGAGGACAAATTGAATTTATAATTCACAGATAACACAATACCATAATGCATTGCGACAGCTGAAATAGTCCATAGATCATTAAGATGATGGAGGAATGAAGAAATGTTTATAAATATAAAATATAAATTATATTAAACATGTTAAAATGCATTATAAATATTATACATTTTAAATGTAAATATCTTTTAATACCAAGAAGTATGGTTTAGAATACATTTTAAAATGATACCTAATATTTATTTGTATTATGCATTTCTGTGCTTAAGGTTGCAGATAACAAAATCCTGTAATACATCTGAAAAATCCATCAAAGATGGAGGATGAAATGAGAAGTGATTATAAATATAATTTCTAATGAATATAAATTAAAATCTATTTGTAATCATTTCAATTCTTTATATTTAATATACTTTACTATATTTTATTATATTTTCATTCATTTCATATAAAAGTATAATTAAAATTGTTTAGAATAATTTAGAAAAATATGTATTCGAATTATATATTTTTGTGCATTGAATGTCATGTTGCATAATGCAATCCCATTATGCATTGTGACAAGTAAATCATCTATCACTGATAAAGGACAAAGTGAGAAATGTTTAGAAATATCATTTATAATAAATATAATTGTAAACATATTTGTAATCATTTATAATCATATTTAATATAATATACTGTTTTATTCATAGAAAAATATAAATAATTAAAACATAATAAATTGTAATAAAAAACCCCAAAAATAAAAGTAATTTAAATTAAATTTTATAAAAATTGTATAAATTAAAAACGCTTAACAAAAATTGTATTAAATTTGAGTATTATGTTGTTAGCTTGGCGACATGCCAATGCCAAACACTACTGAAATCGTTTGTCAAGGCAGCTCAGGGTTTTGAAACAGAGCCACGGTTTGTCTTTAACACATATTTTAGTCTTTTCTTAACATATCCCACAATCCCTTTATAGTCAGGCACACATCAGTGACCCAGAACAGCCATTTGTTACCCAGCATTTCCTCTTCTGACCACACTCAATGGATCCCTCCACCCTAAAAAACAGGAAAAAGAGAGGGGGAAGTCTTTATTATTAATGAGTGTAACATAAAACGCTTAATTTGCACCGTCTTCAACCAAATTATAACTCACACTGAAAGCAGCAGAATTTGCATAATTCTCATTATAAACAGAGAGTGCAGTTCATAAATCCTCCCATTAATTAGAGGTGTTTTCACCTCTCTTTTACACAGTATTGTGTATTAATAAACGTGTATGTGTGCATGTGGTTTAAATCATTGACCTTTGTGGTTGCTAGATGTGTCTGGATATGAAAGAGGTGCTTGTATAGTTTGACCTTACTGTATATTGATTGCTATGGGATACATTTGCTATACATTTATACATTTGGCAAAGGTTTTTATCCAAAGTGGATTTTAAAGTTTACATTTCATCCCTGGGAACTGAACCCATGGCCTTGGTATTTCTCACATCATGTTTTACCTTACCTATTTATGTGAATGCATTTGAATGCGTGTAAAATACTTTGAGTCTGAATCTGTGTGTGTGTGTGTGTGTGTGTGTGTGTGTGTGTGTGTGTGTGTGTGTGTGTGTGTGTGTGTGTGTGTGATTATGGCTGTGGAAGGGATTCAGCCTGATCTGTTTGTTGGTCTTTCTCATTAATGTAGGATTTGCAGCATTAGGCGTCTGGCACGTCAGCAGAACTAAAGCTGGAATGAGTCAGGGAACCCCACGCCAGGTGTCTTCATAAACGCACACCTGTTACCAGACACACACAGACTCCATGTGTGTGATTGTATAAAGAGCTTAGAGGATGCCATTGTTGCTTTTGGTTATATTGTAGCAGGTTTTGGGATACTGAGAAGGAATGAGAGAATAAAGAGGTGAAAAAACTAATTTAAAAGGGTTAGTTTGTTTAGATTTTGATTAATGAGAGATGAAAAATAAAAAATATTAAAAGAACTGCTCAAAGTCAGAACTTTGCACTTGACTAAAATATCTGGAGGAAGTTTCATTTAAAGGTTCTTGATTATGATTTCACTTTTTTAACTTTAGTTGGTGTGTAATATTGCTGTTTGAGCATAAACAACATCTGCAAAGTTACGACACTCAAAGTTCAATGCAAAGGGAGATGTTTGCTTTTAAAGAAATCGCTTTTTAAGGACTACAACAAACGGCTGGTAGGGACTACAACAAGCTTATTCATTGGTTGGTGACATCACTAACCCTAAAATTTACACAAACCCTGCCCCCAGGAACACGCAACTAAGGTCATGTTGAGAAGAGGAAGAGTTGTTGTAGTAGAGCACATTTAGGAGTCTGCTCAAGCTGTCACATCCGTCTTTTCACATTTATGGCAATACAGTATGGAACGCAAATGCAATACCATGTCATAAAAGCATGATGACAACATAAGTTATAACCGTAATTAAACTAAACTATACATATTCTATCTTCATGCAGCATATATTCTCTGGCTCTGTGCATTTTACAACAGTTCCCACATGAGCGATTTATAGATTATCATGACAGAATATGCTAATCGATGACTTGAAGACCATTAACTCCACATCAGCTACATAAATTCCTCAACTAACCATTCAGGAACATCCTGTTGCATTCTACGTTGTCATTTAATCTTGTCTTTCCATCAGTGTCCGACTACAGTTTGAACATAAAAGACATTTTCAGTGTGTCTGCGTGAGGTAATCGGAGATGCTAACACAAGCTCTTGAAGCTCCGCCCTCTTCTAGAAAGGGGGCCGGAGCAGCAGCTCATTTGCATTTGCATTCACACACAAAAATGGCACATTTTTGCTCATCCTTAAAAAGTGACAATTTTAACATGCTATAAAAATGACTTGGGGTATTTTGAGCTAAAACTTCACATAGTCTGAGGACATCAGAGACTTATTTTACATAATGTAAAAGGGGCATTATAGGACCCTTTTAAAGGAACAGTTCTAACATTAAGGAACATTTACCATTATTTACTCATGTTGTTTCACTCTAGTATGCTTTTCTTTCTTCCTTGAAATTAGATATTTTGCAGAATGTCCAAGCTACCTTTGCAATTGAAACACTAAAAATACACTACACAATTACACAGATTTGTTGTTCCGATTTGCAGGAGTTGACACTAATTGCCAAAAATCAGAAATAGGCCATGTTCACACAGCAACAGAATGCGGTTGTCAGTCCTGTGTTTTTGAGACTTGGGGTGGTTGGTGTTGAATGGAACTGACAGGATGGTGTGTGAACTGTGTTCATGGCCATCCAGTTTGAAATGTTAACTATAAACAGTGGTTTTTCAGATTTTCTGTCGCAGTGTTCTCTCTGTATTTTCTTTGCAGCCTTTAGCCGCTGCCTACAACGCTCTTGATCAGGAGTGTCCAACCCTGGTCCTGGAGGGCTACCACCCTGCTCAAACCTGAATCAAACACACCTGAACCATGGTGTTCAGGGCTGCTTGATAATTACAGACAGGTGTGTTGGAACAGGGTTGGAACTAAAATCTGCAGGACAGTAGCCCTCCAGGAGCATGGTTGGACACCCCTGCTCTAGATCCTTCACTGGAAGACTGTAAACCCTAACACTCAAAATAATTAATTGAAGAAGACACAACTCAAATTAAACATTTATGTATATTTAAAATTAGTTCAATCAAATTAACTTTTATGAGTATTTAGAATTAAGAGTTATGTTGTGTTTTTTTTTTTTTGCATAAGATTAATGTTAATTGGGATATTTAGTAGTGTTTAATGTTTTGAAGAGTTTCTGTCATGTTGGTTTTTTGTAGGGTTACCAAGTGGACAAGTGGAGCATGAGCTTAGTTTGAGAACTCATTCAGCAAGTGCTATGCTATGCAAAGCATTGTGTAACCAATTGGCAAGGTAGCATTTATTGAATTAGCTAGTTAAAGTGAACCAAGTTACCGTTACTAAAAATATTTAAGTTGATAATACATGATATTTTAAAGTTAAATGTATAAATTGGCTCACTCAAATATTTCAAGTAAGGAGCAATTAAAATGTATAACTACAAAATAAAAATCTGCAAGCTTTGCTTACTTAACCTTTACATTTCTTAACTTTAAACATGTTATGTAACTGATTACCTCAATTTTTTGGAGTTTTGCCAACTTATTCGGGTTTACAGTGAAACCGAAAGTAACTCACTACCGCTAAACTATACTCTTTGAATTCTTGCACCTGGGAAAAAAGTGGACACCATTATGACTAAAAGTTTGCTAAGAGGTATTTCCTACTAAAGCAAGGCGGCATTTGACTTGATTTGAATATAAGCATATTCATAGCAGACTGGTGGGTGTGGCCTTGGATGGCAACATACCCAGTGCATTATGGGTGTTGAGGTTTTCCTACCTGTTTGGCAAAAGGGAAGACGACAGCTTTTTCTCTGTTTTCTCTTGCCAGGTGCCACCGATTTAAATTATTATTATTATTTTTTTTTACCTTTCTACTCTATAGGCAGCCAAGTTTTATTGAAAGCCCATTTTGCCAGTGGTGAAGTACCCCTTTAAGGGAAATTCAGCTTTTCATAATATGACCCCTTTAAGTCATTCATTGTCTCTGTGTGTGTATTCAGGTACATCCATTACCCAGCTGCAGGCGGTCGATCCGGACGGCGAGCCGTTGATTTTCGGTGTGGTCGGGGAAGAGGCCATGCGGTACTTCGCTGTGCAGGAGACAACTGGGGTGGTGTGGCTGAGACAGCCGCTTGACAGGGAGGTGCGGAAAATAATGAGCAAATGGTGAAAGAAAAGAATGACTGTCCAACTGGAGCTGACACTAGTGATATAATGCTGCCGTTTGTTTGTGTGTTTTTTGTTGTCTCTTCAGGCCAAGTCAGAGATGCAGGTGGAGTTCTCAGTCAGTGACAGTCAAGGGGTGAGTTAGCGATCATCTATTTATCCTTATGTTCGTCCATCTTTTTATCCATCCATCCATCTATCTCTAAGGTCTGTGCAACCTTTACTTTTACTGTTCAAAAGTTATGATTTTAAAGATTAATACTTATATTCAGCAAGACATTAAAAATCAGCATATTAGAATGATCTCTGAAGGATCATGTGACACTGAAGAGTAATGATGCTGAAAATACAGCTTTGCATCACAGTAATAAACTGCAATTTAAAATACATTAAAATAAAAATTGTTATTTTAAATTATAATATTTAACAGTGTTATTGTTTATTTTTACTTCTTTGAAAATCATTTTAAAAATCTTACCGACCTCTAAGATTTAGAAAATTGTCTTGATGAACTTTTCTTTTCCATTTATAATTAATATAGATCATTTTTAAAATATGAGATTCAGTGTAGAAATAGTAGAATGTTCTCAAAAGCCTCTCCTGTTTGATTTCATTTGATTTTTAGGTTGTCAAGGATACAGTGAACATTCAGATCGGGATGTAAATGACAATTCTCCAACATTTCACAACCAGCCGTATGCCATTCAAATACCAGAGGTAATGTACAACACTTCACTTCCTAAAATCAACTTGCAGTACCATTCCCTTCATTTTTCCTTCATGATGTGATTTATTTCTAAGTCAAACATGATACTTAATGAGAAGAAATTTTAGGTGAATTATTAATTTATTTCATTTAATATTTATTTTTAAATGTATTAATTTTTTTCAAATATTTAATTTTAAATAATTTAATATGTTTTATAATAAATATTTTATCATGTTATTTTATTTATTTATTCTTTTTATAAAATATTACAAAGATAAACCACAAATTTTAACAAGCACCAATGATTTGCATTAAGAGAGCAAATAGGGTCAGTTTTAATTTCCTGATGTCTTATGATCAGACTAATTTAAATATTCTGGTTTGAATTCCAGAAACGGTGCCATATGTTTGGAATGTTCTTGTTTTCTCTTTATTTTGCATTTCTCTTTCTGTTTTATGTAATATTTGTCACCCCCAACTGAGATCAACAGAACCCCCCTCACCCCCTCTCTCTCCTGCTCTGTCTCTCAGCACTTTTCCAACTTCAACCTATCCTTCTCTACTTTTCCCTTCATCCTTCTGGCCCGTCCCCTTCTAATCCCTGACATGAGGTAATTTGGTAGAGTAAAGTAGACAACTCTTTCTCTCTGCAGCGCACACACCTCAGCTGATGTTTATATTGTATGTCTATATACATCCCACACTCCTCCCCACAGCAAATCTTCAAAGCCACAGTTATTTTTTTCTCTTTTCAATCTGTCATTCTGAGCAAATAAAAGTAGGGTGAGAGTGAGCGAGTGTGAGCGAGAGAGCTGTATTTAGCTGATGTTGTTTACTGAGGCTTGATGATTAAGCTGTCTGCAGTTAGGAGGACAGAGGAGGACCGGCATATTTGGCCACTTACCCATAATTCTCGGTCTTCATCAGAACTGTGGAAAACCCAAAGAGATTTGAATTGTTCAATGTGTAGTCTCTCTGAGTCATCTTGTAAGTTGCAGCTTGTATAATTTCTTTTGAAACTTGTCCAGGTCACATTTCACCACAAAGTCAAAAGATTGGTTTAAATATATATATATATGTTAATATATAAATTTGGGGTTTATCTTTGTAATATAAAAAAGAATAAATACATAAAAACATTATAAAATATTTATTATAAAATATATTAAATTATATCAAATTAAAAATTTGAAAAAATAATACAGTTAAAAATAAATATTAAATGAAATAAATTAATAATTCACCTAACAATTCTTCTCATTAAGTATCATGTTTGACTTGGAGAAAAAAAAAAAAAAAAAATATATATATATATATATATATATATATAAATTATTTTATTTAATCTGCATAAATGCAGTACAACAATATTTACCATAGTCTATAAATATTTCACAATATTATTATTTTTATTATTATTATTGTAAATAAAAAAAAAATAATAAAAAAAAAGCAAAATGTAATCTTTTTTATTTGCATTCTGAGATGAATGATGACCAGGAAATGTTTTTGCAAGGTTTGGTGAAATTCGTCCATTTAAGCACTGAAAATGTAAGCCTTCACTGTAGCTTTCAAATCAAGTATTCAATGGCATCATCATCATCATCATGTCTCATGACTACACATCATCAATGACACCACAGTTTAATTTGAGATTGATAGCAGCAAGGGAGATATTTAAGTGAATTTTGACTATTACATTTTTTCTGTTTTGAAAGAGCAAGAAAAAACAGCCCCAGCTCCACTCCAACCATCTCTTTCCATTTTCAAGTCTCTCTGTTTCTGCATTTTGATGGCCTCATTACCTCTGCTGACCTCTCTTGGTCTGTGAAAACACACTGCGGCATCACTCCATCAATCTGTCACTCAAACTGTATTCCACCAATCAGGGATTATCCTGACATCACCTCTCAGAGTGAGAGGATGAGTGGGAGGAATAGTGTAAGATGGTGGGAAGAGCTGTAAATCTTTGAATGAAAGTAAAGTTAAAGAATTTCAAGACAGATTAAAAAAGAGAACGGCATGAAGTGAATGAAACAGAAATTGTGATAGTCTTTTCTTCCCTATTGTGACATAAATCTGAGTGAAATAATGTAGGGCATGACTTGATTTTATTAATCGGGAATTGATTAGATGGTTGTGGTTTGCTATTGGTCATGTGAGTGCCAGGTTGTCCCGCCCCTGCACCAGTAAATGCATCATCAGAGAAGAGAAGAGATGTCACTGCAAGAGGGAGGGGAAGTTATTTTGACTAATGAATTAAAAGATTTACACAAATAAATAATTTATAATAAATACTGTAATATTTCATAATTGTCCACTTTGATTTCATGATGTTTTTAAAGGTGGGTTAAACAATAGTTTTCTTCTCTGTGACCAGCAGAAATGAGTCAGGGGAGTGTTTGTGCTTTATTGAGCCAATCAGAAAACAAGAAAAAATGTATGGTATGACCATTTTAAAGTTGCTTCTGAATCGGTCAAGAACATCAGTGAACAATGTTTTTGCTAGTATGACAGTTGCTAGTTGTAATTTCTACAATGATGTGTTAATGAGTATCATAGGAGGTAGAAGGGAAGGTGCGTGTGCATGTGTGTGTGTGTGCGTGTGTGTGCGTGTGTAAAAAATGGGCCTGTAATTGGCAGCGTAATTTATTGGGCAGTAACTGTGGGAGGTTTCTTATGGAAGGGGAGCAGGTGAACAGCATTGCATCTGACAGTTATAAAGCTGCTTAAATTTACTGTGTGTGTATGTAAGCATGCAATTGTGTGTGTGTCAGTGTTTACTGCCCCCTTATTCTCCAACGACACTGCACAGCTGCTGAATCTACAGCACTACAGCAAGAGAAGAGTTGTTTGAGAGTCTGATTTGAATGTGAACACTGTTATTGAGAATGTGTTGAAATCATATTCAGTTTGAATTGAGAGACTGTAGCAAAGATGTGTTGAAATGAATTTATATGCATTAAAAAAAATACACTACTTTTGTACACTAAGGTTTGGGGTCAGTAAGAATTTAAAGAAAGTATCACATTTATTCAGCAAGGATGCATTAAATTGATCAAAAGTGATAGTGGATACATGTATAATGTTACAGAATATTTCTATATCAAATAAATGCTTTTGAACTTTCTATTCATCAGCGAATCCTGAAAAAATGTGTCATGGTTTCCACAAAATATGAAACTGTTTTCAACATTGATAATAATAATAATAATAAATGTTTCTTGGTCAGCAAATCCTCATATTAGAATGATTTCTGAAGGATCATGTGACACTGAAGACTGGAGTAATGATGCTGAAAATTCAGCTTTGATCACAGGAATAAATTACATTTATTACAATTAAACATTTATTTTAAATTATAATATTTCACAATATTACTGTCATTACTGAATTAAATAAATGCATCCTTGGTGTGCACAAGAGACATATAATTTGTTTTAGCATGTTAAAATTGCCACTTTTTGGGAGTGAGCAAAAACAGTTTTTGTGTGTCCCTTTAAATGCAAATGAGCTGCTGCTCCCAGCCCCCTTTCTGGAAGAGTGCGGAGGTTCAAGAGCTCATGCTCCAGTGTTGGGACAATCTAACTAATCTATCTAAGATTTAAAAAAATCTTCCTGACCCATACTGTACAGTATACAGTCTTCAAGATGGACTAAAATATACAATCAGTAGGTTAGTTCTAATGTAAATAATTATTTCTACCAAGTTTTCTTGAAATATTGGACATTTTGTGGCGCTACATGACAAAATATCTTTTAATGGCTGTGTTACAGTGCCCCTATTATGCTATTTTAAAGGCTCCTGGTTGTCTGCTAGAATAGGTTTACATGCATCCAAGGTCAAAAAACACTTTAATATCCTCATAATATACATTGCACACCACCTCTTTTCTCACAGTGTCTGAAACAGTTTGATAAAAGATTCAGTCCTCTGATCTGATTGGTCAGATGCCCCAGTCTGTTGTGACTGGTCTAGCGCTTACAGCACGTGATGTGAATTTCAGCTCCGGACACTTCCACAGCACTTGTACACACAGTGATACAAACAGTAACAATTCCAGCACGAGTTCTCATCCTTTTGAAGTGCAGTGTCGGCAGCATGAACCAAACTCTTCCAGTCTCAGCTACAACTTCAGTGTTTTTAGGGCAGGTCAAAGTAGATGTTGTTTGCAGGCAGCCAATGAAGACCATAGGCTGGCATTATGCAAATTTGATGCGTAGCTATGTTACGGAAGTGAGACTGGAATTACTGACTACTCGTTTCAGCAGTTCAGAATCGATTCTTTCTATTAGGAGACAAATAACTATTCATTGTGCACTTTGATCTTTAAAACGTTACAGACCTTTACATTCACAAACACACTACACTATATTGCCAAAAGTATTAGGACAGCCCTCCAAATCATTGGATACCCTTCCAAATCATTGAATTCAGGTGTTCCAATCACTTCCATGGCCACAGGTGTATAAATCAAGCACCTAGGCATGCCGACGCTTCTACAAATATTTGTGAAAGAATGGGTCCCTCTCAGGAGCTCAGTGAATTCAAGTGTGGTACCGTGATAGGTTGCCACCTGTGCAATAAGGCCATTCGTGAAATTTCCTCACTACTAAATATTCCACGGTCAACTGTTAGTGGTATTATAACAATAAGTGGAAGCAATTTGGAACAACAGCAACTCAACCATGAAGTGGTAGGTCGCGTAAAATCACAGAGTGGGGTCAACGCATGCTGAGGTGCACAGTGCGCAGAAATCCCCAACTTTCTGCAGTCAATAGCTACAGACCTCCAAACTTCATGTGGCCTTCAGATTAGCTCAAGAACAGTGTGTAGAGAGCTTCATGGAATGGGTTTCCATGGTCGAGCAGCTGCATCCAAGCCTTACATCACCAAGTGCAATGCAAAGCGTCGGATGCAGTGGTGTAAAGCACGCCGCCACTGGACTCTAGAGCAGTGGAGACGTGTTCTCTGGAGTGACCAATCACGCTTCTCTGTCTGGCAATCTGATGAACGAGTCTGGGTTTCGCAGTTGCCCGGAGAACGGTACTTGCCTGCCTGCATTGTGCCAAGTGTAAAGTTTGGTGGAAGGGGGATTATGGTGTGGGGTTGTTTTTCAGGGGTTGGGCATGGCCCAACTGTTCCAACATGACTGCGCACCAGTGCACAAAGTGTCGGCCCATAAAGACATGGATGAGCGAGTTTGGTGTAGAGGAACTTGATTAAGAACGGGATGTCATTAAAGGTCATATGCATGAGACGTCCCAAAACTTTTGCCAATATAGTGTATATTACACACTGCTTGAAAGGAAATATTCAAAAAAGCATAATAAGGGCACTTTAAATGTTGTGACAGTATTACTCGTATACATATTTAAAAACACATTTAACTTTCTATCAGGGAATAAATATGAATAATTCAAGAAAATGTATAAATTGTTATTTTTTTGTCACAAAACTTGTGTTGGACTACTAATTTGTGAATATTTCCCCAACCCTGAACAGGAAGGGTGATTGTTCATGGTTAAAAGTGACCTGATCCTGTAGAAAATTGTTCTGCCCTAAATTTTCTAGTGTAATATGAGATGATGATGAATAACACTCATTAATAGGCCGCTGTGCATTACAGACTAAGAGTGAGCAGGTGCCTGAAAGTTTATCATCACCCAAAAAGCTGCACGTGTGTGTGTGTGTGTGTGTGTGTCTTCATTTAATATTCATTCATATTTATGTAAATGCAGGCCATTATAGCTTCACTTACAAAGAGTGTTTCTCTATGGAAGTGACAGTGCCATAGTTAGGATGGTTACCTTTTGCACTGTAAGACCAAGTTTGATGCTGTGACTAGATGTTGCAAATATAATATTTCTACAGTATATAAAAAAAAAAGATTACCTAGCTGTTTTCTCTTTGCATATATGTTACAAAGAGTGAGTTTTTGGATTGTTTTTTGGCTTACATTTTATAGATGCTTTTATCCAAAGTGACTTACATCTACAGGAATGCTAATGAGAGATTTGTGTTGTTGACTGTTTGATTAATTGATATTAGATGAACTGATTTTGGCTTGAGTTCACACAGATTTTGAACTTCATGTCCAGAAACACGCAAACATGCTTTGTATTTGCAGCTTGGCTTCAGAGAGAGAGTCTTTCTGCTGTGGCGAGCAGCCTGTCGGAGTCAGATCATTTAGTCTTTTGGTTTTAAACATTCAGGAAATATTCTAGGAGTTAATTTGCTGTTTGTAGCTTGTGGAAAAGTTAAAATTATTATTTAAAAACAAAAACCTGGCAACAAAACTGTTGGATATTTTGGATTCTTTAGATTTAGTGGAAGGATTTTTTTATTTAGTTGTTTAGTTGCAGAATTTTCTTTTTAATATATAAACTATTCAGTGCTGAATAAACTACTTTTTATTCCAAATTTTCTTTGACTCGGTCTGCAATCTTGGGTTATTGCTGCTTTCACGATACATCAGAAAGATTGTATTTACGAAATGTATGCTACCAAAATGTGGTGAGAAACTCTCTCAGAGGTGGAGGCATGTTATCATGTTGTAAACCAATTTTTCAGTTATAATTTGTTACAAATCATTTGCTCTTCATTTTGTTGCATCAGCACAAAACTGCCCCCCTCCTCCCATTTTCCCCCCATCTTTTTTTGACATCCGAGCTTGTAAATAGAAACTTTCCAGAATTACTGGCAGCATGAACTTTTCATTGTAACAATGCATTCTGGGATTGCAATTAGTCTGTAACTGTACGATGCATCCTTAGATTTTGTTGAAAATGTGGTGTTTATAAAGTCTAAAGTCCAGTCTTTGTTAAAATGCCAGCTAGGCCACTCACTTGGGTTTGGATCACTGAATGCGATAAATAGGGAATATTTGCAAATATTTTCACACTAACAAGATGCAATCAAATTTTATTTGTAATGATAGAGGCCAGTGTTGCATGTCATACCGTGGCAAGCTAATAACTGTTTTGGAAAGCAGTGGATGGTATTAATAAATATTTTGAAGGGTGAGCTCAGCCCTGTCAGAAAAATAAAATATGATATTTCCAAACTGAATATTTTCACTCCCAAACCTGCCAAACATCCAGAAGACAAAGAGTGTGTGTGCCGGCTTTCAATTTACGTTCAAAGAAAAATGGAGCTGCGGGAAATGGAGATTTGTGGTGGACAGTGAAGATATGGCTTCTTGATCTGTTTGAAAACTGCCTGCCAAATGTAAAGCAGTGGCTGTTTAGGAAAGGGAATTGCTCTCCCCAGCCAGTCATTACAGAATTCACTGTTGGAGCAGTAAACTAGAGGCTTTATTCCTGTCGCTCTCACTGAAATCTATTGCAAACACACACACACACACACACACACACACACACACACACACACACACACACACACACACACACACACACACACACACACACACACACACACACACACACACTCACACTCATGGAAGAGAGAGGACACACACACACTCTATGAGTGAACAAAGGAGAGGGGGAAAACATTATAGAAAGGGAGACAGGAAGTCATGCACCCAGCTGCTTAGCGGTTACACTCTAAAAAAAGAAAGGTTCCAAAAGTGTTTTTTTTTTTTTTTTTGTAGATCTATAGATGCTATAGAAGAACCATTTTGGGTTCCACAAAGATTTTTTCTACGTGCAAAGAGTATTTTAATATTCTAAAGAACCTTTTTCCTCTATAGAACCTTTTGTGCATTGGAAAAGTACTATGGATGTTAAAGGTTCTTAATGGAACCATTGATGCCAGTAAGGAACCTTTATTTTTAAGAGTGTATGTAGTAGTAGTAGTTTTGCCAACCCTGAGGCAATAAGTGACATGCAAGAGACTTCAATATTATTTCTTTGTTTTATTTCTTTGTTTATTGTAGAGATGTTGAATTTCCTCATATCTGCATGCCAAACCACCATTCAGAAGTTTGGGGTTGTTAAGATTTGTTAGTGTTTCTTACAGAAATATTATTACAAATTAAAATAATTTTTTGCTATTTTAATGTATTTTCAAATGTAATTTATTCCTGATGTCAAAGCTGAATTTTCAGCATCATTACTCCAGTCTTCAGTGTCACATGATCCTTCAGAAATCATTCTAAGAAACAATATTAAGAAACGTTATCAACATTAAAAACAGTTGTTGCTTAATATTATTGTGGAAACAAAAAAGTTCAAAAGAACTGCACTTTTATTGAAATATAAATCTTTTGTGAGATTTTAAATGTCTTTAGTGACGTCTTTGCTGAATAAAAGCATTAATTAAAAAATTTATATATCTTCCATACCCCAAACATTTGAACTGAAGTCTACCTAAGTCAAATTGAACAACAAAAATGACAACACCAGTTGAAAATTAATCAGGGGTTGCTTTGTCACTGAACATATTTTCTGAGTTTGGCCAAAATGATCTCATAAAGCACTACAATTAAGCTCACACGTCACGCTGGGAACACATTTATGATGTCTAAAATGCAGTCTATGTCAAGAACAGGGCTTTTGTGTGTTTGTCAGGTTGTATGTGTTTTAAAGGTATCTATGTGAGGTTTGTGTGCATTTATGATACTGCATGTGTTTATATTTATGTTCGTGTGTCTGTGTGTGTTGATGGCTATTTAGTGAGATATCACAGATGCAGACTCATCTCGCTGCAGTTTAGCACACATCATTTACACTTCAGTGGCTAATACTAACAACGCCTGCGTCCTGTCCGTCAAACTCTCCCTCTCTCTCTCTCTTTCTATGTCCTGTATCTGCTTGAGCATGAAGAGCACCTTTGATTTGTGTTTGCAGTTTTTGGAGTCTAATCTTACCTGTCATACCAGTATATGAGAGCGAGAGAGAGAGAGAGAGAGAGAGAGAGTCTTTCTTGGCTGTACTTCTTCCAACCAAACCACAGAAATTCCAATTTACATTTATTTCTGTAACACTTGAAATGTAGATTAGTCAGAGCAGAATTATGCCATAATCACAGGCTGCTCATTTATGTGGGAAATGTTATGCTTTTAAGAGTCATTGTGCAGGAAAAGACTTTAAAGTGCAACTCCAAAAACAGTATGTTGTAATGTTGAACGTATTTGATTTGTTCTGGCTGTTTTAAACAGATACACTACCGTACAAAAATGTTGGGTCACTAAGATTCTTTAAGGTTTTACCTTAACAGCAAATAAAACAATTGAAAATAACTGTTTTCTATGCAATATATTTTAAAATGTAATTTATTCCTGTGATCAAAGCTGAATTTTCAGCATCATTACTCCAGTCTTCAGTGTCACATGATCCTTCAATCATTTTAATATGATGATTTACTGCTCAAGAAACATATTATTATCAATGTTGACAACAGATGAGCTGCTTAATTTTGTAGAAACCATGATACATTCCAACCCACTACAATGCGAGTAAATCACTTGCATATGCGAGTATATTTCACTCTGGGCCATTGGCTAAGAAATGCTTAGATTGTACTCGCCAGTGTGTGTGTTAGAGGCTAAGAATAAGTTTAGCATAGATATATTTTCACTCGCTAAACACTCAGACTGAGCATGAGTTTTGCTCTCGTCAAGCGATCTAACTTGTATGATTTCAAATCAGCTCATCTGACGTACCGTAAACTCTAACGTTAGTTTGAAGGCGCACAACTCGCCGTCGCTTTGCTGAGCATGCGCGTTTCTCACACACACGCACAGAGCGAGAGTCTTACATACCATGCAAAATCGACACACTACATGTAAACCCTATTCATTGTTGTATTTTCCTCTCAAAATACCAGAGTTCATTTAGAATTATTCAGCTTTTAAGAACAAGCAGAAGATGCTTTTTTTTCCTGTAGTGGGCGGGACTAATGCGCAGACGGCAATCTCATTGGCTGGCGCTCATTTTTTCCCTGTTTTGATTTCAGCAAATCAGTTTGAGCGAAAGCCGTCAACGTGATTAATATTCATGAACCCAGCAGCCCATCAATCCTTAGTGCGTTGTATATTGTTATTATTAGTAGTAGCATTAGTAGTATTATTATTATCTTTTAACAATATAATATAATTACTATTATCTATTTTTTATTTTTTTATTTTTTTACAGAAACACTGAAATGACCAACAATATCTTAAGCACCACCACCAGTCCAAAGTTCAAATAAATTACAAATATGCATTCATACGGTTACCAACTGTTTTAGTTCTAATTACTAAAGTTCTATCATTAAATAGTGCTTGATTATCATCATATCATAACATAGTCTAATGGTTGATTAACTGATATTAAGTGTACGTTCAGATATTTAAAAGCTGTGCCATTTTACAAAGATATTGATACATTTGGTGGAATATATATATATATATATATATATATATATATATATATATATATATATATATATATATATATATATATATATATATATATATATAATATTAGTATAAAAGTATAATATAAGTATATCAGTCTGGTGACTAACCTAAAAATGTACCAGCCAATGGCGATTCTATTGCCAAGGTGTGCGTAGAGGGTTGCATTCTTTAGGATTCTTTAATGAATAGAAAGTTCAAAAGAACAGATACTAATGATCTCATGTTATTTAACATTATGATTATATAGAGCTGAGGACAGGTGTGTGACTGTGTGTGAAGCTGAGCAGCTGTTTGAAATCACTCCGTGTATGCAGCAGATAGAGGCGCTCTGTGAATATTTAACATACACGATTTATAAGTGAAACAAAACGACTCACTTAATATTCAAGCTGAACTAAATTCAGCTCTCCCTCATTTATAAAGACAATTCAAAGCACGAGAGAGCGATAAAAGAGAGAGAGAGAGAAGGAGAGAACTGCTATGAGAAGGGTTGAAGGGGTTTTATGACTGGGAACGATCATAAAATCAGGCTGTTTTTCCCCAACAACTTCTCAATTGTTCCTTTGATTCAGTTGATTATGTGTAAATTATTAGGATATCACGTTAATTTACCCACAACTAATAAACCAAATTTATATATGCATAGATAGATAGATAGATAGATAGATAGATGATAGATAGATAGATAGATAGATGATAGATAGATAGATAGATAGATAGATAGATAGATAGATAGATAGATAGATAGATAGATAGATAGATAGATAGATAGATAGATAGATAGATAGATAGTAACACAATCCTGATGTCTCTCTATATCCGAGGAAAGACAGAGTGAAAAAGGAAAAAGGGATGTGTTGCAGTTCAATTATACATCAAAGGGGTTATACTAGGAATATTAGAGAAAAGAGAGAGAGCGAGAGACAGTCTGAAATATAGGCAAATAGAGGGATAGTGAAACCAAAACAGGTAGGACAATTAAACATGCACAATAAACCTAAATATTGTCAAGTCATCTTTATTTATATAGCGCTTTTTACAATGCCGATCGTTTCAAAGCAGCTTCACGGTGTTAGCAGGAAAATAATGCAACAGAATTTGTACAGCCGTTCTGGTGAAACGGTGATGTTATCCAGCTAATTTCAACTATCATAGTGTCAATGCGGGCAGATCGGTAATATAGTTGAAACTGAAGTGCCCCCCAACTGAGCAAGCTAAAAGCCAGAGGCAACGGTGGCAAGAACCAAAACTCCTTCAGGGCCAGAATGGAGAAAAAAAACCTTGGGACAAACCAGGCTCAGTCGGGGTGTCAGGTCTCCTCTGGCCGACAAACAAGTAGTGTATGATTATGATTCTGGCAACATTACAGGTCAGAAGTCATATTAGATCAATAGATATTCGTAAGATTGTTCGAAAGACTGGAGTCGTCACGCCGGAGACGGGTTTAATGAGGATGTCATGTCGATGCAGCATTTGTAAAGGAATTCAGTGAATAACAACTTAAACTTCAGTCTTTTCTTCATAACAAATATTAATTTCTGAGTGAAATAGATAAATAAAACTAAACAATTTAAGCACTTGCATTACACTAAACATTAAAACTAATACTTACTAATAAATATAACAACCAAAGCAACAAACCACACAGTAAACATCAATAACATTCACAAATCAGTATGAATAACACAATCTGCTTTCAATACCAGAAATAAAAGAGCATCTAAAAATGAAGGTTGCTATCTGTGAGTAAGTGATTTCACAGAGAATGAAAGAATAATGAATTTATTCAAATGTCAAGTAATATTGCTGTAGAATTCCTGAGTATTACCATCAGAAATGAGCTTTACATATCCACTGTAGTCCGTAATTATATACTGTACACTACCGTTCAAAAGTTTGAGGTCAGAAAGATTGTCAGATTCTTTTGAAAGAAAATAACACTTTTATTCAGCAATGGTGCATTAAATTGATTAAAAGCAACAGTAAAGAATTTTGCATAGTTCTAATTTTAATTGCTGTTCTCACAACTATAGTCATGTTTGAACTGTGTGTGTGTATCGGTGTTTTGGTGTGCATGATGTTGCTTATAGATGTTCTGTTGTGCGTTTGGGAATATCGATGTGCGTGTATGTTTAGTTGACAAGCATATTTGTATTCTGTAAAGTGTATTTGATATACCATACTGTGTGATTATGGTGTTATCCCCTTGCACTTGATTATTTATGATGTTCATTTGCCACACTCTGTTTCACCTCTATATCATGCTTGCTCATTCTTACACTTTTTTTTCTATCCAATTCTCTCTCTCTCTTTTTAATAGACTCTTAGGTTGCCCTTTCATAGCTCGAGAGCCTTAAAGTCAACCCTATTTCATATATATGCATGTTGTTTCAACGTGTGTGTGTATAAATATATGGATAAACCAAATCCCACCCTACATTAATAGTAAAATGAGTTGTTAACAGCATTTCCTACAGACATACTATTCACTTGTGATTTGATTTCAGTATCAACTCCAGAAAAAGGCTCTATATACACCAATCAGGCATAACATTATGACCTGATTGGACCATTATGTGTTGGTCTTCCTTTTGTTGCCAAAACAGCCCTGACCTTGGACTTGTTTGTTCAGCACATCCCGCAGATGCTCGATTGGATTGAGATCTGGGGAATTTGGAGGCCAAGTCAACACCTCAAACTCATTGTTGTGCTCCTCAAACCATTCCTGAACCATTTTTGCTTTGTGGCAGGGCACATTATCCTGCTGAGAGAGGCCACAGCCACCAGCGAATACTGTTTCCATGAAAGGGTGAACATGGTCTGCAATAATGCTTAGGTAGGTGGTATATGTCAAAGTAGCATTCAACATGGATGGCAGGACCCAAGGTTTCCCAATATCACTCTTGCCTTCTTCCCATAGTGCATCCTGGTGCCATGCATTCCCCAGGTAAGCAAAGCACATAAACCCGGCCATCCATGTGATGTAAAAGAAAACGTGATTCATCAGACCAGACCACTTTCTTCCATTGCTCCGTGGTCCAGTTCTGATGCTCTCGTACCCACGGTTGGCGCTTTAGGCGGTGGACAGGGTCAACGTGGGCACCTTGACTGGTCTGTGGCTATGCAGCCCCATACACAACAAACTGTGATGCACTGTGTATTCTGACACCTTTCTATCAGAACCAGCATTAACTTCTTGAGCAATTTGAGCTACAGTATTCCTTCTGTTTGATCGGACCACACGGGTCAGCCTTCGCTCCCCATGTGCATCAATGAGCCTTGGCCGCCCATGACCCTGTCACCGGTTCACCACTGTTCCTTCCTTGGGTCACTTTTGATAGATCCTGACCACTGCAGACCGGGAACACCCCACAAGAGCTGCAGTTTTGGCGATGCTCTGACCCAGTCATCTAGCCATCACAATTTGGCCCTTGTCAAACTTGCTCAAATTCTTACGCTTGCCCATTTTCCCTGCTTCTAACACATCAACTTTGAGGACAAAATGTTCACTTGCTGCCTAATATATCCCACCCACTAACAGGTGCCTTGATGAAGAGATAATCAGTGTTCACTTCACCGGTCATAATGTTATGCCTGATCGGTGTAGATCTTAAAGAGTTCTGTCAGGCACTTCACAGAACCTTTTAGGGAGCCCTTTATGGGATAATTTTATGGATTTCGTTTTAATTAATTCATTTTGTTTTATTTTTTTTTCTTTTGATTATATTTTATGAATTAAACAACTCCTAAACATACTTAATCACTAGAAAAAAATTAAATGACCCATTAAACATGAAAGTATTATGCGATCATTCAGGAGTTTCTGCTTATAGAACCATTTGTCTTAAAACGTTCTTTAAAATTGCATTAGGAACCCTAGGGTTCTATATTGAACCCCATTGAACAATTTTTTCTAAGAATGCAGATTGTCCTCCAAACATAAAAATAGAAACCAAATAGACAATTGTTAACAAGCTGTAACACTGATGTATTTGAAGAATTTGATGAGAAATATTTGACTTCATACTGAAATATTTGACATTCAATGGCAGACCTGGAAATATTGGCCAGATCCGAGCACTGTTTGAGACATAAACACTTTTTTTCTCTTTCTATTTGCTCTCCATTTGATCTCATTGCTAAATAGAAACCCCTACATGATTTATTTTCCTTTTAAGCTTTTTGCCCAAACTCTTTCTTGAGGTGCAAGTGATTGTGCCTTTTGTTTGGATAAATATGGATTTTTCATCCCTGGCTGAAAATGACATATTGAAAGCTTTAGTCTGCCGTCAAATTGTGAATACAAGGGCACAAGAACAAGGAAAACTTCACAGCGCTGATAAGATTGCAACAGTGAAGTGTAAACATTGTGATGCTACCATTTTTTTTATTGTTCAAAGCAACAAAATCCAAAGTGGTTTATTATCAAGGGTAAAAGCAGCAGTGAAAAGTGAAGACTGGTCCTATAATTAGCGATTTTCTCCATGGCCATGACAGTGAGTTTAATCAGCCGCTGATAATACAGCTCCTTCGACAGGACCCTTGTCTTATAGACAGGAAATAGACGTCACCCCAAAGGGCAGCCATAACAGATAAACCCTTCTGTTCTTCTGCTCTCCCCCACTGATGTGACTATTTCAATGGACTGTTTTATAATACAGTAAACAAATGTTTCTCTCACACACAGCAGTCTCCCACCAACCATGCATGTATATGCTGATCAAATTAGCGATTATAGAATCAAACAAACACATGCAGTTTGCACACGCAAATTGATAATTGCAATGTTTTATTGTTGGCAAATGTAACAATATCAAAGAAGTAAATGAAGCCAGAATGTGGCGTCCCTTTGTGCAATGCACCTTTTGTATGATAATCAGCTCTCTGCCCATTTGCATTTAATTCTATTAAAAACGCAATTCACCTGAATTAAATGGATAGAGGGAGAGAAATGAGACCAAGAGATATAGGAGACACACAGAATGAGGAAACAATGTTTATGCGGTAAATTTGTTTTTCCTCAGGAAGACCCCTTCAAAGCTGTTTTACTGGATTTTGTGACGACTTTAATGATTGCTTCAGGCCAAAATATAAATGGTCATTATATACTCTTTTTGAGTTGGTTTATTTTTTATTTATTTTTACAGAATGTTCATGCTTTTTTCATGAATTGTCATTCTATTTTGCACGTTTTCTTCCATACAATGAAAACAATGTACAGTTGTCTCGATTACTCATAATCGAGTCAGCAATGGCATTTAAAGTTTTGAGAGCTATGGCAAATAATGTGAATGGCTCAAATGTAGTCAGTTCCTCACTCAAACCTTCCAGAAGACAAATCATAAACAGTAAAACAATATTATGATTAACCCTCTGAACCCGAAGAATGCCCCCACGCATTTGGCTGGATTTTTCCTCATGACCGTGTAAAACAACTTAAAATACTCAAAGCTTAAAGTGTCAACTTTTATTTATTACACTCAAAATAAAAACAAATATTCTCTGTTTATGTAATCCGTATGAAAACAGCGAGAGGTCCAGTTTCTCAAGCGGCTGCTCATTAACTGTAATGTGACCACACGCACGCGCACGCAAAGCGATTCACATGCAAATCCTCCACGAGGAAGGAACGCAAACCTGTAAACGCCCCCATCACCTCAAAATAAAGACTCTTCTTCATCATTCTTCTGCTTTTCATCGAGTTCAGAAGACACGCTGCGAGTGTACCTTGGATTTACCTTGGAATAAGAACGACATTTCTTCTTGTGTATATAGCGTTATTGATGCATAAACTTCACATTGTAGGCTACTAGCTGAACTATTGCCAGAATAAAATGTGTGAAATCAATGGAAACATGTTGAAATATGAAATGGGTAGGCAACCTTTCAATGCTAAAAAAAGATACATGTACGACATGGGGATATTTTTATGCTCTATAATATTAAACACAGTATGATATAAAAGTAAGGTTGCCAACTGTCCCGTATTAGCCGAGATGTCCCGTTTATTGGGCCTAAATGTCCCATACATGACTGTCCCGTTTATTGACTACTACGCTGATGTAACCACTGACTAAGGGGCCGTTCACATGTTGCGTCTTTTGCGCGCTCAAGTTTGTTATTTTAAATGTAGACGCGCGACAAGCGTTCATCTTGCACTGTCCCTGTTTGCACTTTTTGCCCTGAATGTCTCTCTTGCACTGTTTTTGTTTTTGTATACACACTAATGTTCAGAAGTTTTTTAAATTTGTTGACCATTCTCAGTGGGAAAGTGCCCAAGCAACATCTTTCAGCATC
The DNA here is from genome assembly GCA_018749465.1 of Paracanthobrama guichenoti. Classification (NCBI taxonomy): domain Eukaryota; kingdom Metazoa; phylum Chordata; class Actinopteri; order Cypriniformes; family Gobionidae; genus Paracanthobrama; species Paracanthobrama guichenoti. The sequence continues at coordinate 33,356,214 of CM031955.1, forward strand.
ATTGCCCAGCAACATTGCTCAAAAAGTTGCCCTGTGTATCACCAGCTTAAGAGTTTCGTTTTTTGCTGTTCTGCTTTTTGAAAGAAATTAATACTTTTCACAAAGATGCCTTATATTGATCAAAAAACACAGTAAAGACATTTATAATGTTACAAAATCGTTTTATTTCAGATAAATGGTATTCTTTTGAACTTTCCGTTAATCAAAGAATCCTGAAAAAATTCCACAACTGTTTTCAACATTCATAATAATAAGAAATGTTTGTTGAGCATATATATATCAAATCCTCATATGAGAATGATTTCTGAAGGATCATGTGACACTGAAGACTGGAGTAATGATGATAAATTCAGCTTTGATCACAGGAATAAATTACACTTTACTATATATTCACATAGAAAACATTTATTTTAAATTGTGAAATTATTTCACAATATTACTGTTTTTACTATTTTAGATCAAATAAATCCAGCCTTGGTGAGCAGATCTAAACCTTTTGAACGGTACTGAGGGTCTAAAGTTTTTATGTAAAGAAAATGTATATTCAGATTACTTCTTTAAATTAAACATGATTTTGTGAATAAGCTACAAACAATACGTTCAATCAATAAGTCTCCTCACATTCATTCTCTATAGTTCCCTCTGTCACATTCCGCATTGATATTTAGGGTGGAGTCGTTGACACCTCATCTGTGAATATTCATGATGATCCACACCCTCCCCGCATACAGCCATTCTGACAATAAGTGTCTTACAAAAGTTAAATGCCTATATTGTTCTGTATCTCTTCGCAACAACAATGTTTAAAGTGTGTTACATGGCCTTATACTACGCATAAACATTATTTTCTCAAAACTACAAACTTTTATGTACATGTTGCTCACATATTACTGTAGCCCTGTTTGTGCTGAATACAGTGCAATCAGACTTTAGCCATTAATATGCTTTAAAGGAACTGAAAAAAACACAAATGTTAGAGCATGTCAAACTTCTTCAGGGCCACAAAATATCCTTAGGGTCCAGAGGGTTAAAGGACTGTCCCCCTTTACTTTCATTGTATGGAAAAGAGCTGGGACATTCTGCTAAAAAAAGTCTCCTTTTTTTCTTCAGAGGAAACTCGAGGGTGAGTAAATCATGACAAAATTTTCATTATCATCTTTTTCCTGTCTTTTCTGTAGCATTTCTGTGGTGTGTTCGTCCCATGTGTGCGTCTGACCCTGGCTCTCTCCCGCTGAGACACAAAAAATAGGATGAATGAGAGAATGAAAGAGTTTGAATGATTGAGGCAGAGGAATGGGAGATGGAGGGTATTTCTTTGTGGCGTCCTTGTGCGCTCGCCATGAGGTACCCAAATACCATCAGTTTTTTCTCTTTGTGCATTGTGTTCTCTCTCTCTCTCTCTCTCTCTCTCTCTCTCTCTCTCTCTCTCTCTCTCTCTCTCTCTCTCTCTCTCTCTCTCTCTCTCTCTCTCTCTCTCTCTCTCTCTCTCTCTCTCTCTCTCTCTCTCTCTCTCTCTCTTTCTTTTTTTTCTCTCTCTGTGGCCTTCCAGGCTCTTTCTTGATTATCTTTCTTCTTAAATACACAGCACAGACCTTTAGCAACCAGTCAGCCGTGAGCGGTGTGTGTGCGCGCCTGTGTGGAGTGTGAGCCTATTTGATAGAGTATATTTCTTCACACATAAATTACTGTTGCTCTTTAAGCTGCCATATGTCAATGCATCTGTGTGTATTACAAGCTCAGTGTTTATACACACACATGCTTTGCGTCTGTCAATGTACAAGGTGAATCAATATATAATATGTATAATTAATTTCAAATATTTATAAATTATTATAAATGGCATTTTAATTATTTTAATTATAATTAATTTTAATTATTTCTTTATTATTATTTTTAAAATTATATAATAAATTATTAAATATTAATATATTATTATATATTAATTATTAATAATAATAATAATATATAAATTATTTAGTTTATTATATATGTCATTTATATCAATACTCAAAATAAATTAGTTCATGATAAAATATTTAAAATGTTTAATGTACTATGTTATATTAGATTATATTTAATTTAGTTTATAATAAATATAATATAATATATTTAATTGTTTAAATTTGCTTACCTAGAGCTGTTTTTACACTTGGTAGTGTCTCATTTTCTCTCCCACATGTGGTTCCAAATACAAACCCGATTCCAAAAAAGTTGGGACACTGTACAAATTGTGAATAAAAAAGGAATGCAATAATTTACAAATCTCCTAAACTTATATTTTATTCACAATAGAATATAGATAACATATCAAATGTTGAAAGTGAGACATTTTGAAATGTCATGCCAAATATTGGCTCATTTTGATTTCATGAGAGCTACACATTCCCAAAAAAGTTGGGACAGGTAGCAATAAGAGGCCGGAAAAGTTAAATGTACATATAAGAAACAGTTGAAGGACCAATTTGCAACTTGTTAGGTCAATTGGCAACATGATTGGGTATAAAAAGAGCCTCTCAGAGTGGCAGTGTCTCTCAGAAGTCAAGATGGGCAGAGGATCACCAATTCCCCCAATGCTGCGGCCAAAAATACTGGAGCAATATCAGAAAGGAGTTTCTCAGAGAAAAATTGCAAAGAGTTTGAAGTTATCATCATCTACAGTGCATAATATCATCCAAAGATTCAGAGAATCTGGAACAATCTCTGTGCGTAAGGGTCAAGGCCGGAAAACCATACTGGATGCCCGTGATCTTCGGGCCCTTAGACGGCACTGCATCACATACAGGAATGCTACTGTAATGGAAATCACAACATGGGCTCAGGAATACTTCCAGAAAACATTGTCGGTGAACACAATCCATCGTGCCATTCGCCGTTGCCGGCTAAAACTCTATAGGTCAAAAAAGAAGCCATATCTAAACATGATCCAGAAGCGCAGGCGTTTTCTCTGGGCCAAGGCTCATTTAAAATGGACTGTGGCAAAGTGGAAAACTCTTCTGTGGTCAGATGAATCAAAATTTGAAGTTCTTTTTGGAAAACTGGGACGCCATGTCATCCGGACTAAAGAGGACAAGGACAACCCAAGTTGTTCTCAGCGCTCAGTTCAGAAGCCTGCATCTCTGATGGGATGGGGTTGCATGAGTGCGTGTGGCATGGGCAGCTTACACATCTGGAAAGGCACCATCAATGCTGAAAAGTATATCCAAGTTCTAGAACAACATATGCTCCCATCCAGACGTCGTCTCTTTCAGGGAAGACCTTGCATTTTCCAACATGACAATGCCAGACCACATACTGCATCAATTACAACATCACGGCTGCGTAGAAGAAGGATCCGGGGACTGAAATGGCCAGCCTGCAGTCCAGATCTTTCACCCATAGAAAACATTTGGCTCATCATAAAGAGGAAGATGCGACAAACTTGTCTCCTCAGTCCCCAGACGTTTGCAGACTGTTATAAAAAGAAGAGGGGATGCCACACAGTGGGAAACATGGCCTTGTCCCAACTTTTTTGAGATGTGTTGATTCAATTTAAAATCAACTTATTTTTCCCTTAAAATGATACATTTTCTCAGTTTAAACATTTGATATGTCATCTATGTTGTATTCTGAATAAAACATTGAAATTTGAAACTTCCACATTATTGCTTTCTGTTTTTATTCACAATTTGTACAGTGTCCCAACTCTGGTTTCGGGTTTGTATATAATTGCCATTTCAGGCCATTTTAAATTTGATTTTGAAGTGACTTTCTCTTATTTGTGTTTTTCTCTTATTTGTGAAATGTCATGCCAAATATTGACTCATTTTGGATTTCATGAGTGCTACACATTCCAAAAAAGTTGGGACAGGTAGCAATAAGAGGCCGGAAAAGTTAAATGTACATATAAGAAACATTTGAAGGACCAATTTGCAACTTGTTAGGTCAATTGGCAACATGATTGGGTATAAAAAGAGCCTCTCAGAGTGGCAGTGTCTCTCAGAAGTCAAGATGGGCAGAGGATCACCAATTCCCCCAATGCTGCGGCCAAAAATACTGGAGCAATATCAGAAAGGAGTTTCTCAGAGAAAAATTGCAAAGAGTTTGAAGTTATCATCATCTACAGTGCATAATATCATCCAAAGATTCAGAGAATCTGGAACAATCTCTGTGCGTAAGGGTCAAGGCCGGAAAACCATACTGGATGCCCGTGATCTTCGGGCCCTTAGACGGCACTGCATCACATACAGGAATGCTACTGTAATGGAAATCACAACATGGGCTCAGGAATACTTCCAGAAAACATTGTCAGTGAACACAATCCACCGTGCCATTTGCTGTTGCCGGTAAAACTCTATAGGTCAAAAAAGAAGCCATATCTAAACATGATCCAGAAGCGCAGGCGTTTTCTCTGGGCCAAGGCTCATTTAAAATGGACTGTGGCAAAGTGGAAAACTGTTCTGTGGTCAGATGAATCAAAATTTGAAGTTCTTTTTGGAAAACTGGGACGCCATGTCATCCGGACTAAAGAGGACAAGGACAACCCAAGTTGTTCTCAGCGCTCAGTTCAGAAGCCTGCATCTCTGATGGGATGGGGTTCATGAGTGCGTGTGGCATGGGCAGCTTACACATCTGGAAAGGCACCATCAATGCTGAAAGGTATATCCAAGTTCTAGAACAACATATGCTCCCATCCAGACGTCGTCTCTTTCAGGGAAGACCTTGCATTTTCCAACATGACAATGCCAGACCACATACTGCATCAATTACAACATCACGGCTGCGTAGAAGAAGGATCCGGGGACTGAAATGGCCAGCCTGCAGTCCAGATCTTTCACCCATAGAAAACATTTGGCGCATCATAAAGAGGAAGATGTGACAAAGAAGACCTAAGACAGTTGAGCAACTAGAAGCCTGTATTAGACAAGAATGGGACAACATTCCTATTCCTAAACTTGAGCAACTTGTCTCCTCAGTCCCCAGACGTTTGCAGACTGTTAGAAAAAGAAGAGGGGATGCCACACAGTGGGAAACATGGCCTTGTCCCAACTTTTTGAGATGTGTTGATTAAATTTAAAATCAACTTATTTTTCCCTTAAAATGATACATTTTCTCAGTTTAAACATTTGATATGTCATCTATGTTGTACTCTGAATAAAACATTGAAATTTGAAACTTCCACATTATTGCTTTCTGTTTTTATTCACAATTTGTACAGTGTCCCAACTCTGGTTTCGGGTTTGTATATAATTGCCATTTCAGGCCATTTTAAATTTGATTTTGAAGTGACTTTCTCTTATTTGTGTTTTTTTCAATCTTGCCACATTGTAAATGGTCATGTAACACACCAGAAGCAATGGTATTTGATCCCAGTGATGTCAAATGTGGTGCTATGCATCTTCAGGCACCAATTTTTTAATAAACATAAGTGAGAAGGAAATCTTTGATGTCTAAAAATCATAAAATGTGCTCTAATTTTTTTTTTACTGAATTTCACTGTATTTTCAATGTAAGCTATTAGATGAACACAATAGGTACACTTGAAAAGACATTGTAATAAATTTGTGTCTGTGATAACGGCTGTTTTAAAGCAGTGTCTCCGGCAGTGATACAAATGCTTGTGCATGATGTCACTTCATGTGGGTGGAGTTGCGTCTCATGGGTGGCCGGGAGCCCCTATGAATTGTGGCATACTGTTGCATGTGCGTTCAGTGTAAGTTTTGATTGGGAGAATCAGAAGAGACGGATGAGAGAGAAGGAATAAAGGAGGGTGGAGATGTGCAGCCCCTCCCGTTACGAGCCATTTCCATCAAGTAGAGGAGAGCTGTTCTTCTGCTTCATTACTCATCTTTGACTCTCCCTCTCTGCTCTGTTCTCGTCATGTTCAGGAAAGTGGATGAGGACCAAAAAAAAAAAAAAATGAGAGTTAGATTGAAAAAATCGAAAATCAGATCTTGGGCAATTTAGATGCAATGTGAATGAGAATGTGAATTCCACTTTAATGCTACTTTTCAGTCCTCTTTCGTTTTCTCCAACCCTCTCTATACTTTTCACACAGGTTTTATTGACAATTCCTCAGTAAACAGGAAATAATTGATTTATTATTATAATATTATTATATATTATAAATGTTTTATTATTATTATTATTATTATTATTATTATTATTATTATTATTAGAAAAAGCAATTAGAGCATGTAGAAACCAGTTGCGTGCAGTGATGTTCTGAAATGAGGAGGCAAAGTCCTCACAGTTCAACACTGGTTTTGCACAAAAGTTGTTTCTGAAAGATTTTTGATTTAAAGGGATAGTTCAAATTTTTCCATAATTTACTAGGTGTATATGCCATCCTAGGTGTATATGACATTCTTCTCTCAGACGAATACAATAGGTGTTATATAGAAAAAAAATGTCCTGCATAGTCCAAGCTTTATGATGGCAGTGAATGGGAGCTCAAAATTTGAAGTCCAAAAAAGTGCATCCATCCATTTTAAAAGTAATACATATGGCTCTGGGGGGTTAATAAAGGCCTTCTGAAGCGAATCTATGGGTTTGTGTAAGAAAAATATCCATATTTAAAACTTTATAAGGTAAAATATCTAGATTTCTAAATTGAATACAGAAGGCGGTCTAGAGGTAGCTAGATATTTTACTTTATAACATGTTAGATATGGATATTTTTCTTACACAAACCCATCGATTCACTTCAGAAGGCCTTTATTAACCCCCCAGATCCGTGTGGATTACTTTTATAATGGGTGGATGCACTTTTTTGGGCTTCAAATTTTGGGCTCTCATTTACTGCCATTATAAACCTTGGAAGAGCCAGGACATAAAAAAAAAAAAAAAAAAAAAATATATATATATATATATATATATATATATATATATATATATATATATATATATATATATATAACTCTGTTTGTATTCGTCTGAAAGAAGAATGCCATATACACCTATACACCTAGGATGGCTTGAGGGTGAGTAAATCATGGGGTAATTTTCATTTTTGGGTGAACTATCCCTTTGAAATGACGGTACATGCTAGTCGATGAGTTGAATCAACTTAACTCCACAACAACTTCATACATTTATCCACTAACCATTCAGAAACGTCCAGTTGCATTCTAAAAAAAAAGTAAAAGTTGGAATCTCTCCATCAGTGTCCGACTCAAGTTCAAACAATGCAAGGCTGAACACCACTACTGATGGTTCTGTGACATTTTCCAGTTTTTTTTTTTTGTTGCTGGAGTATCCGAATTCCGAAGTAAAGGCTCCGCCCTCTTCTGGAAAAGGGGTGGGTAGCAGCAGCTCATTTGCATTTAAAGGTACACACAAAAACAGTGCGTTTTTGCTCACACCCAAATAGGGGCAAACTTGACAAGCTATAATAAATGATCTGTGGGGTATTTTGAGCTGAAACTTCACAGACATGTTCTGTGGACACGAGGTTACATGTTGTGATAAGTGGCATAATAGGTCCCCTTTAAGAACATGTATTAAGAAAGTAAATAAGGTTCATCTGAATTTACTACAAAGAAACAGTGAAAAACTAGTAATGTAAAGGTTACAGTTTTTTTGTGGCTGACCTTACTGCATATGCATTTGTAGGAGTTTCCCTTTCAAATGCAAAATTTATTGGAGGAGAGTATTTAAATAAATTTTTCAGCATGATTTACTAATGTTAGTGGTAGTCAATTTACTGGTATTTTTACCATCATATAACACCCCCCAAAAAGCATGTCTTAACCTATTTTATGTTTGACATGGCTGTGTTCTTTAATTTGCGCATTGTTAGTAGATCTCTCTCTCTCTCTCTCTCTCTCTCTCTCTCTCTCTCTCTCTCTCTCTCTCTCTCTCGCGCACACTTTTATGGGATTGCGGTCTCATGGTAATTTGCCCTGTTTAGTAAATCTGGGCCATAGTATGTAAAGTGACTGTAGTGTGTACAGTAGATTATTGAAGGCGATTAGTGCAGTGCATATGATGCAGTGTATGTGCCACCTGACTCATATGTGAGTTACAAATAGAGGCTTCGGTCTTGTAGTTTGTTTCATTAGGAAGTGCAGATGCTGTTGTGTTTCCTTACCAAAAAGTGAAGGTGTTTAAGGTCCATGTGAAGTTGTGCAGTGTTTCTACAGTCTAACCACTGATGTGCAGGGGGGCGAGCTGCTTTGTGTCGTCTGCAGTCAACAATCAGCTCTCTTGTTTCGCTGATGTTAAGGGATTGTTGTCCACACACAGGGCATCCATTGTTGTTGATGAGCCCCATAACTGTAGTGTCGTCAGTGAAACTTAATGATATGATTGTTCCTGTGTTTGCCAATGCAGTCGCAGGTCAGCCAGTGCACATCAGTGGGCTCAGTACATCTGTGATACATATGGGATGAAAAGTTGGGATGAAAAGTTTTTTGACTGCTTGAGGCTTGTTGTTTCCGAAAGTCCAGGACTGATGTGGTCAGTTGGAGAGAACTGACATTGTTAATAAGGGTCTAGAGAATGAAGGTATTGAACCCTGAACAGAAATCAATGGGGAGCATCCTGATGTAGAGTAAGACTCCTTTCCAGTTGATATAAATGAGTGTCACTCACTGTAGTCGATCAGACACTGCACTGGACAATTGACACTAGTCAGGGATATGATCGTTAATCATGAATTAACAAGCATTTATTTACATCATTTATTAACTGTTGATACAAGGCAGGATGGGTCCATGCTTTCATGTTGTTTATGGCAAATTCTGACTCTATCATCTGAATGTCGCAGTCGAAATTGAGACTCATCAGACCAGGCAATATTTTTCCAGTCTTCTATTGTCCAATTTTGGTGAGCCCATGTGGATTGTAGACTCAGGCCCCATACACACAGAGACGTGTGGTGTGTGTAAAAATGTTGTATCGTTTCATCGAGACGGATCTGGCGTTTTGAGAGCCTGCAACTGCTATTTTTTTAAAACTGGTCCCAGAGTGGATAAATCTGAAAACGACACCCTTGCATTTTCGTGTGTACAGCCAATTGGTATATTTTGTGAAACGATAATGTCATGCCCCTATGTCTCAACCCTAGTCAAACACCGCATGCACATGCTCCAAGTTTTCTGCTCCGTTTTTAGTGTATCTCTGTGGCAGAATTACAGTGCCACATACTGGTCTGGCCTTCTTGTGGATGTCGCCTCAGTTTCCTGTTCTTAGCTGACAGGAGTGGCACCGGTGTGTCTTCTGCTGTTGTAGCTCATCTGCTTCAAGGTTGGACATTCAGAGATGCTCTTCTGCAGACCTCGGTTGTAACAAGTGCTTATTTGAGTTGCTGTTGCCTTTCTATCAGCTGGAACCAGTCTGGCCATTCTCCTCTGACCTCTGAAGTTTATTTCATTATATTAGTAAGGACATTGCATAGACTTCCATTGATTTTATATCAGGTTAATGATGTTTTCTATTTCTTAACCCAACCACTACCCCTAAACCTACCCATCACAGAAACCATAGGAATATGTGTCAATAAATAAACAATGTGGTATTGAAATTAATTACTGGACATCAAAATTATAACGGTACTTGTAAGAAAGCTCACGAAGATGAAGATAAACACTAGGAAGTAGACTTTAATGACAAATATACTGGAGGAAAGCATTACACACCAACATAAACGAGTGTTTAATGTTGAAATGTTATCTTTGTGCATTGGCTATTGTATGTTTCTGATATAGCCTTGTGTTAGTACTCCCCCACACACAAGTGCCCTCACTAGTCAGTTGTCATACAATTTCACAATATAAGTGAGGACAATTGACCCTCACAAGTATAGCCACACACACACACACACACACACACACACACACACACACACACACACACACACACACACACACACACACACACACACACACACACACACACACACACACACACACACACACACACACACACACACACACACACACACACACACACACACACACACTCACACACACACACACACTTACTTATGACTGTGCTGTTGCTCTGAAGGGCGTCGTGCTTGTGTTCAGGTTGGATAAGGTGTTAAATAATTGATTAGCTCATTTCAGCACTGATATATGAGGTATCTCTCTCTGATGGATGATGGCGGAGCGCAGGACGTAAGAAAGATACTGATGAGAAATACAAGTATGGAGTTTGGTAAATGATTCAATTTTTCAGGGGGAAATAGAGGGGGATGAATCTGTGCGTGTTTGCTGTGAATATGCCACTAGGATGCATGAAAATCGTCTTACTGTATATCATTGCCATTTATTAACTTATAGTTGGTGCCGTTAGGATGAAATTCCACAGCATCTGATGATTATTTCATTGTGTTATTTTCATAACACAAAGTGAGCAGATTGTGAACAAAGGGGAGGATAATGTAATCGCTTGCATAATTCCCCTTCATGATGTAGGCGTCAAATTAAAACATATAGTTGCATTATAATTTGCATAATTTGGTACAGCGGATTTTCCCAACCCTCCTCAGGTCCTTTGAAGGGCAACCTGCTGTCTGTCTCTCCGTCAGTTCTTTTTAACTTCAATGTGAATGTTTGCAGTGAAACTGAAAGAGTGTGAGTGATAGGGTTGCCAACTCAAGAAAATAGTGCACTCTTTCAGTTTCTTTTTGGGAATGTAAGTAACGCTAGTAACACTCTCCATTTGTTTTACCTGTTCAATTATTATTGTTTTTTGACAAGAATAATAATAATAAAAAAAAAATTTCTGCAAACTGATGTATGGAGAAATTCAGCTTTTCCAGTACAGAAATACATTACATTTAAAATACTGCATATTCAAAACAGGTGTTTCATTATAATAATAATTATAATAAGCAAGAGAATTGTGACTGTACATCAATATTTTAAGATGAACATATTTTAGTGTTTTTTGAAAGCTCACAATGCTTCGTTTGTCAGACATTTAGAAATAGTGAAATTACTGAAAGTGTTGCAACAGCTGATGTTATGTAAAAAAGTATTAATTTCCCATATGATCTGTATTTTAGCTGTTTGCCTGTAAAACACTAATGCATGGGATGATATGGATATAATAATCGATTATGTTTCCTTAAAAACAGATTAATTCTATATCATGCGGGACGGTTGGCGGCTGACGTGAACAAGATGGAGAAAGAGAGAATTAGTAAAGGAGTGAAAGTCAATGAGGAAAGTGACATTTCAAAGTGTCAAAAAGAAAGAGAAAGAAAAAAGCGGAGGGAAAGAGAGCTATAATCATGAGGCCTGTAGCTGGTGTAGAGTGGGCGTTCGGGTCCGTTCTTTTAGCGGGCGTAGCTGTAATCAGTGCTGTATTGTTGGCAGCGGTCCGCCAGCTCTGCTTGTACCCTGCAGGGGTTTTACGGCTTTAGGCTAGCGCACTGCATGATCTTGCCGCTGCCACGCGACGTCAGACCTGTAAATTAGTCCTTTATGGCTGGAGCCAGCCTCACTTTGAGAACATACCTGCTCCTCACCTCGTCTATCACACAATGTCTCTATTAACCCTCCCAATCAATGAAAAACTTCAGTACGCAAGCTGCTCGCAGCCATTCACTTGTGCTCAACCTAGCTAAACTTGAACTTTCTTCCAAACCGGTATTAACTCCCCCACTCGCCCTTAATGCTAAAAAGGCCAGCTTTTCATCCGTGTTTCACAGTGTAACTTTAATCAGCCCCCTTCCCTTGTCAAAGCTATAGGCATGAAAGAGCTAATGACAGGACACGCTAAGAGCTGCACCAAGCTGCTAAAACACCTTTTCTGTTGTATAAAATGTAAAACAATAACTGGAATTTTTAGTGTTTAACAGGAAGCAGGCAAACAAGAGAGTGTGATTAACTTGTTAGAGTGGTGTATTGTTTAGAGATCTTTAAGCATGAAACGATTTCAGCGACAGCGATCAGATGTCTTTTATTTTAAGTCAGATTTCCTGTGGCATGAGCGACTACCAATGGCAGTGCAGGTCACGTGATACAGTTTATGTTTAAGCATGAAAAGCTTTTATTTTTGTCCTAAATGAAGTTTAGCTACTTTTTTGAAACACCAAACTGGTCTTTCAAAATCAAAAGATCACAAAGGAAGGAACTTTGAAAAGAACCACGGACAATTACGACAGTTTGACATTGTGGCGTGTAAATGTTTTTTCAAGAAACATAATTTTAAAATTTAAATGTAATATATTTAATAAATACAAATTTTATTTAATTACATTTTCCAATGATTTTTCAAGCAACAAATAATTAGCATATTCTATTTAAGTTTCACATTACTCTGTAGTGTTTAGTCACATGGCATTTATGGCTCAGATAATTGGCTCAAAGACTTTTAATTGGTTCCTATGAGCAGACATGGTAGATGAGAATGCAAACATACAGTACAGTACAGCTATTCTGTCTAGATATTATAGACCTCCTTGACAGAGTCTTGTCAACCTCCAGTGATTTAATTGTTGTCAGTGTGGATATTAGTGAGTTAGAGATGTAGCATGATGAGTGCTCAGTGAGTTGATTTGCTTTTGTCTCTTTGTGGTGTCAGGGTATTTATCCCTATGGAGACTGTTTAACGCACAAGCTAATGGTCAGTGAACCGGCCACTGTAGAATTGATACAGACCTCTGAGGGCCACTGGATTTAGCCCATAAACTCGACTAAATGGTCTGTTGTGTGGATTTTGTAATTTTAACTGACATCTGCATTATGTTGTAAGCAATAGTTGTCCCCTACAGAGAGCAGAGTTTTCACTTTTGTGCTTGTGGGGCAAAAATGGTAAGAAAGGAAGTTACATTGAAAGTGGCATTTGCAAGATGTGTTTATGCACATGAAATAGAATTGTGGGGAACTGTGCTTTAGATATTTGATTTTATATTCATGCACAGCTGATAGAAAATGAGATGGAATGGTAACGTTTAAAACAGAGTAGATTAAACAGATTATTTGTGAAGTAAAACATCAGAATATGCAAATATTGTCATCAGTGATTGGTGCAGAGCGACAGGACATCTGCTGCACATTCAAACTTCAAACCGCATGCATTCCATTTAGCAGCAGATGCTGAAAGCCTGACTGTGAAAACACAATTTAACACAAAATGAGTGATGAATGTGTCTTCATCATTCTGTCTTATTGTGATCTTAAACTACATCCATACCCTTGATTTTACATCTGTTGTTAAATTTAATGTTAAATGTTACATTTTATTTGTTTTCTTTTATTTATGTGATTTACAGGTAAAATGAACATAGTTGAGAAGTTGTAGGATCATTTATAAAAGCATCTATGAAATTGTATTCATTATTATAATTGATTTTTATTTACACTACCATTGAAATGTTTGGGGCTGGTAAGATATTTAAATGTTCTGAAAGAATTCTCTTATGCATAGTAAAATCACTAGTATTGTGAAATATTATTAGAATTTAAAATAACTGTTCGCTTTTTAAATTTACTTTAAAATGTAATTTGAAAAATGTAAATGTAAATCGTAAGTTGAAATCATTTGTGCTGCTTAATATTTTTGTGGGAACCTTGATACATTTTTTTTCCAGGATTCTCTGATGAATAGAAAGTAAAAAAAAAAAAAAAAAAGTACAATAGAAATCTTTTGTAACAGTATAAATGTCTTTACAGGGCTCCAGACTGCGCCTAAAAGATATTCATTTACGAGTGATATTTTTGCTGAAATCCATCGCAGATAGCCAACAGACATCAAGATGTTGAGCCGGCACTGTGATTTCCCTGCTCCCCCGCAAATAATGAACTTGTTCCGGATCACAATGCAACAGTAGGGAAATTTTCCTACCGGTTAATTGACGCATGACAACACCAGTAATACTGATATCACCGGCGGGGGCTTTTAAATGGCTATTTCTAAACCGAAAGTATAATGCGCACGGCCGCACAGGCATTCATAATGATCCGGATCAGCACAAGTGTTTTCCTATGGAAATTAAGTTATGAATTCCTATGGAAGTTAAATTAAGCTTCCATAGGAATGAACTGAATATGCTCCTCTGTGTGCGCGCTAGTGGACACGCACCGCTATGAATGCCAGTGTGGCCGTGCGCATTTTACTTTAGGTTTAGAATTAGCGCCAATTTGGGAATTCGCTAATTGCTTGAATGGTGTGTTCAATATTATTCTTAATGGAAAAACATAACAAAACAGTACAATAACCAAATCTTTCGCTGTCATCTTGTCAGTCAGCTCTTCACTCTTGTGATAAATGAGATCTGACTTCTGCTGCTGGTCTGTGCTGTGACTCTCGTTTGGCTCACGCTTTATTCAGCAGACACGTTCAGGTTTTAATTGTACTGTCTGTTGTCTAACTGAACTAAATGATTTTATTACTATAAAAAAAATATAAACGATGATGGGGGCGGTGCCACGGTGGGAGAGTGATGTAACCGCTGTAACACCGGCAACACCGACTATTGCAGCAAGCCTATAGGCTACATAAACTAAACCAATGTTAATTAAATGGCGGACCGCGGCCCGCATCCGGACCCCGGCATGTTTTCATCTGGACCGCACCATTTTCCTGTTTCTAATTGAAGTGAGCAGAGTGTTAAAACAGAGGTGCGGATCACACCACAAGCAATCAGGATTGTTTGTGATAATGATATTTCAGCGCTGTATCCTCTAGAAGTTTTATCTAAAGCCAAACACGCTTCATTCAAGCCCTTTCAGCTCTGGTCACATTCTCTCTTTCTCCAGACGTGCACCACATTAAGGGAGCTTAACGCTCAAACGCAATGTTTCACTGTAGACATCGTCTGATGCCAATTTGGTAGACATCACCCAACCCTAAATCAAAGATTTAAAAAAAGAGAAAAAAAAAATGTGGAGTGCAAAAGTACTCATGAACACTGAGGATCAGCTAGAGCTGGGTTGAAAATATTGATTTCTTGATAAGAAAACTCAGCTTTCACAAACTTTCAGCTTTCAAACTCTCAGATTGACTCTTTGGTCAATTTTATTACAATATTTCAACAACAAATGCTGTTTGACACTCTTTAATGTGGTCTGACAGTGGTGTGACTCATTTCAAGCGGCAGTGCTAAGAATCGGTTACATCAAATTTTTTAAGTTAAGAAATATAAAGTTTTAAATAAGCAGAACTTGAAGATATTTTGTACTCATTCATTTTAATTACACTTAACTTCAAATATTTGAGTAAGCTAATTCATTCATTTAAATGAAAGTTATCTATTGAAATATTTTTAGTAATGGTAACTAGGTTAGCTTTAACTAATTCAATAAATGCTACATTGATAATTAGTAAGACAAAACTTTGATAGCATTAGCATAGCAATTGCTGAATGAGTACAGCAATATAGAACATTTAACATACTGCATATCTGTTCTCAAACTAAGCTCATGCTCCACTCGTGACCATGATGGTAACCCCAACATAACAGAAACTCTTCTAAACTAACATAGCAAAATATTAAACACTACTAAATCTCCACCTTAACATTAATTTTGCACAAAAAAAAAAATAAATAATAATAATAATAATAATTTTAGCATTTACCTTTTAAGTGTCATGGCAAAGCATGCTGGGAAATAGATATCCCAGCCTAGTTTTAGTTCAATTTAAGTTTGTTTAAATTAAAAGAGACAAGTTAATAAAATTCTCACTCAAAAGTTCTAAATGCTTATAAAAGTTAATTTGATTGAGCTAATTTGTTTAATTTGAGTTGGCTGTACTTGGCTGTCAATTATTTTGAGCATTAGGGTTTACAGTGTAGTTACAGCACGAAATAAACGCGTTCGCGGGGGCACTGCGGTGCGATCGAAAAGGGCACTTTCACTTTCAAAGCCCATGTGCACGCCACTGACAGCTTGATAGTTAGACAAAAATAACTCTAGATGTTCCATTTTAGAACCGGTTCCAAATTTCCAAGAACCGATGATTTGATAAGAAACTCACATTTATGTGTGTTTCGCATCTGTTTTTTGTTTTTTGTTTTTTTCTGGACAGGGCGCTTTACTGTAACTTTTGATCAATTGAATACATCCTTGCTGAATAAAACCCCCCAGATAAAAAGACAAAAAAGTCATATCAGATACAGATGTACATGAGATCCTAGACTTTAACTATAATTTAAACCTTTTAACAAAATAATTGTCTTTTCTCTGTAGAGGATATCATTTATGCTGATTTGTTACTGAGCTCTTGATGATAAGGATAACCGAAGATGATGGGGGTATCCCTGTTATCCTAAATATTCCAAGTTAATTTGTCTCCTCACAGAGTCTCTGGGAAGGCTTGAAATGGGTTAATGAGCTGATAAGGGGGATTGTGATCATTTAGAAATATGATAATAGTAATTATAGAGCTTGAGAACACGAGTGTGTAGTTAAACTGTTCGTGTTTGCACAGTGGTCTTCAGTAGAATGTGAAAGTGTGAAACCAGACCTAAAAACCTAAACTAGAAACTAGATCTCACTCTTTGCCAATGTGCAAACTGATTTTACTTGTGCCACAATATAAAAGCCAGAAAGCTAATAATAAGTATCCCCTTTCTCTCCTCCCATTTCCTTCTTTCTGTCTTCCTGGTTTGGGAATAATCTTCTCTAACACACTGCAGTTGAAAGAGGCTGGGGAGTCCCTGCTGTATTTGAGGTTTTTAATACTATTAGATATGCCTCTTTCTCCCACTCGTGCATTCCTTTTCTTCCTTCATTCTTCTTATTTTATATTCAAACCTCAAATTTTGTATTTGAATACAAAATTCTTTCTCAGATCAACACTCCCTCCCCCAACCCCCATAGATGAATACAACAAATGTTATCCACTCAATAGGTGAAATAGTCTCAATAGATAAGAAAAATGGCACTGACTTGCTTAAATAGCTAAAACTCACAGTCTGTATCTACATATACATGATCGCAATTATTCACTTGAACAATAAAATAAGTGGTCCAGTTTCCTCAGTTGAGGTGCGTGAACTAGCGTGGAGGAGCTGAGAGCAGCTGAGCAGTGAGAGGATGTTATCAGGCCGAGGCAAGAATTCACTGTCCACATCTATCTTCATTCCTTCTTATGATTCCCCTTTTTTCTAATCCTCTTTTCTCTCTCTCTTTTATCTTTGTCCTTTATACCTCTCATGCTTTCTTTTTCTCCAATAGTTTATCTGAATCTTTTCTAATCCCTTCTTTTCAAAGGATGGATATCTCCTGTTTTATTGAAAGAGATAAAGAGTGAGTGCTTGCTGAAGTACAACTTCTCTCTCTCAGGAAGGATCTGGTTTACTGTTTTGGAATAGGAAGTGTCTCTTTTTCTCTCACCTTTGCTCTCTCTTTCTGTGGCCTAGGGATTCTGGAAGTAATGCGGTGACATACAGCTTTATATGTAAATGGAATATATAAAAGCATGAATAATGCAGCTGGCTGTTCATAGTCTCCACAAGAGTTCATGAAGTTGCATTCCCTGTTCCATATAGACTTGCATTTGTCTAGTGTGTGTATGTGTGTGTGTGTGTGTATATATATATATATATATATATACTGTATGAATGGATGGTGTTAAATGGTTTAGGGTCAGTACATTTTTTTTATGTTTTTGAAGGAAGCCTCTAATGCTCACTAAGGCTGCATTTCTTTGACCACAAACTCTATATACACTATATACATTACACACTATACTAGTTATACACTATATTGCCAAAGGTTTTAGGATGCCTGCCTTTACATGCACATGAACTTTGATGACATCCCATTCTTAATCCGTAGGGTTTAATATGGAGTTGGCCCACCCTTTGCAGCTGTAACAGCTTCAACTCTTCTGGGAAGGCTTTCCACAAGGTTTAGGAGTGTGTTTATGTGAATTTTTGACCATTCTTCTAGAAGCACATTTGTGAGGTCAGGCACTGATGTTGGGCAGGAAGGCCTGTATTGCAGTCTCTGCTCTAATTCATCCCAAAGGTGTTCTGTCAGGTTGAGATCAGGACAAGTTCCTCCACACCAAACTCGCTCATCTATGTCTTTATGGACCTTGCGTTGTGCACTGGTGCGCAGTCATGTTGGTACAGGAACGGGCAATCTCCCAAGTTGGGAGCATGAAATTGTCCAAAATGTCTTGGTATAAAGCATGAAGAGTTCCTTTCACTGGAACTAAGGGGCCAAGCCCAACCCCTGAAAAACAACCCCACACCATAATCCCCCCTCCACCAAACTTTACTCTTGGCACAATGCAGTCAGGCAAGTACCGTTCTCCTGGCAACCGCCAAACCCAGACTTGTCCATCAGATTGCCAGACAGAGAAGCGTGATTGGTCACTCCAGAGCACGTCTCCACTGCTCTAGAGTCCAGTGGCGGCGTGCTTTACACCACTGCATCCGACACTTTGCATTGCACTTGGTGATGTAAGGCTTGGATGCAGCTGCTCGACCATGGAAACCCATTCCATGAAGCTCTCTACGCACTGTTCTTGAGCTAATCTGAAGGTCACACAAATATATATTTATATTACAGTATTGTTTTTACAGTATTGTAGTAGAGTAATGAGAACCAGCATTGAAAATGAGAATTACTAAATGTAAAGGGACATGATATATATATATATATATATATATATATATATATATATATATATATATATATTTTTATTTTTTTATTATTTATTTTCAGTACATTATTTTTGTAAGATATAATTTTCAGACTGACTTGTTTTAGAGTAAAATTTGACCAGTTTTTATCAAATTCACCCATTTAGACCCCGTCCTAGATAATGTATTAACTTAGGGAGTGTGTGAAAAAAGCACCTCTAGCATTTTAGCCTGTGTGTGTTCTCTCTGGTGCTGACGGACTGCATCATGTCTCAGTGACATCAGGGGTCTGATCATCTCAGATGTGTGTGACTTACTGACAGGTGAAATGACAGAGACAAGAGCTGTCACTCATCATCTGAAATGTGCTTAAACACAGCATTAAATAATGCTCATCATTTAAGTATAATTTTATTCACATTTATCATTGTTGTCTCCGTGTGTGTGTGTGTGTGTGTGTGTGTGTGTGTGTGTATAGAACATTCCAGTCGGGACGTCAGTGTTCATGGTGAACGCAACAGACCCGGATCAAGGCGTGGGCGGTAGTGTGCTCTTCTCCTTCCAGCCGCCCTCTCCGTTCTTCTCCATTGATGGGGCCAGAGGAATCGTTACTGTGACGAGAGCGCTGGACTACGAGACGACAACCAGCTATCAGCTCACTGTTAATGCCACGGTTAGAAAACACACACAGTAGAGCTATATATTGTCAAATTATTGTGTGGAACTTTGTCAATTCCAAAGCCAAATAAAACATGTTTTATTTTAACAGGACCAGGATAAACGCCGTCCACTCTCTAGTCTGTCTAATTTGGCAATTACAATCACTGATATCCAAGATATGGACCCCATCTTCACCAACCTCCCCTACAGCACAAATATAATGGAGGATGCAGCACCAGTCAGTACACACTCCTACATTCAGTCTTACTTTGCACTTAATTCAGTAGTATTTTAAAAGGTGTTTGAATATTAATTGTATTATTTACAATTCATATTTTTTATATTATATTTATTATTTATTTATTTACAGTTACTATTATATTTTGTATTTATTCACATTTTATTTATTAAATAAAATGTATTTATTTATTTCCATCACAATTAAGAAAGAGGTCTCTCAAATTCTCTACTAGCTTTAATGTGTTTGTAATTTCCATTATTCTCAATTACAAACCTGGACACGTCTAGGATAATTTTTTGTGAGATTCATCCAGATGGATTGGCACACAACCTAGTGAGCATGTAGACAGCGTATTTGGGCCTCATAAGCATGTTAGACAGGATGTAATATTATTAGGTTTTGAGTCATGGCCAGGTAATATTTAGATAGAAACCATTAAAACAGTAATATATGTAGGCGGAAAAAAGTAAAGTAAAGATTTGTGTAAACATAAAACGCTCCAGAGAATGAGAGAGACAGACAGAAAGAGAGAGAGAGAGAGAGAGAGAGAGAGAGAGAGAGAGAGAGAGAGAGAGAGAGAGAGAGAGAGGGAGGGGCAATTTGGCTGACAAAGAGTGATAGGATGTGTGTGTTGAGTAATTAGACAATAATTATGGGAGAAGCAGCATGTACACCTGTGAACTCTCGCTGGAATATTCCTGTAATTATAGTGATAGGTTTATGCTGTGACCTGCTCAGAAAGAGGGCCCACGAAAGGTCATTCCATCCCGAGATTCACCACCGGCCGTTCGTTCCTGTGTCATTTTACTCAATGTGTCAAGCACACCACAGGCTCTGAGGAATTTGTGTGTGCTTCTGTGTTTTTCTGTCTGTTTAGAATTAAAAGTGGAATTAGAGTAGAATACCTACTTTAAAGCCACCTTTACAACAAATTATAAACCAAAAATCATATATTCCCACAGGAGATTTGCACTTACTGAACTGCTGTATTGATTTAATGCCGAACAACAGTTCAGTAAAAAGGGATTTAATATTAAAGGTGCTGTATGTAAGTTTTTCACTTTACTAAAGCATAAAAATACCATAATATGCTTGCAGATATGTAGGAAACATGCTAAATTTACCTACTTGTTTCTCTGAAAAGCAATGCTACAGTCAGTTATTCTACTTTGAAATGTGCGTTCTGTGTCAGAATGTCTATTTTTGTTTTGTTTTTAAAAATCTCTATTAACGAGAGCATATAAAAACGGGGATAAATCAACTCATCAACTGGCTTTCATTGTCAATTGCTCTCGCTCCTTGCGTGTCCTCAACCTGTCACTCCCTGCATACCGCACCTTTAAAGGCACAATATGTAAGATTTTTGGATTGAAATATCCATAGACCGTAAAAAAATATGGACGACACAACTTCATTCTCTTCTGCTGAAGTAATTGAAGCCTCCGGAGGTCAGAATATGACGCTGACATCTTGCGCAGATTTGGGACCGGAGTCTGCGCAGTAGAGAGCAGGAAGTAGAGGCGCGATATCAAAAGCCTGCCCACATTCTCGCAGATGCAGAACAATTATATATGTTGGTGTGAAATAAACAGTTATGGAAATGTATAAATTAAAGCTAAAGCTCCAATCCTGGAAAAAGTCTGTTAGTGCCTCAGTGACGACTTCGTTCAGAGAAGCCGTCAATCTCAGCTGTCAATCATGACGTCACACCTCTCGTTTTTAATAGCATCAAATAACTAACTAAACACTAAAAACTAACACTTGAAATTAAATCATCGTGATAAAAACTGCTTACAATGACAGAAACCATCTTTGGGAAAAAATTATTTGAAGTGTAATTTGATTGTTTAGTTTGTCTCGCGTCCATTAGAAAACACGGAGGGGCGGGGGTTATGACCTATACTGGGATCAACCACCGGGGGGCGATCGAGGTGCGGAGGCTTCAGTTTCTGAGAGGAGTGCTACAGGCATGGAAATAACCAAAAACCACTAGAACAATGTTATATATTTTGTTGACTTTTGCATTATCCCAAATGTTTCCAAGAATGTTTAAATCCAGAGAAATAAGCAGTTTTAACCAGGACATGTCTGTGCGCCGCCTATCGATGACATCATACCCACGTTACCCTTCGATTTTGTAGAAACCATGGAAACACCAAAAATGCTTTTGTGTATATATGTATGTATGTGTTTTATTAGACAGGTGAGCAACTGTTTGGATACATTAATCGACAGAAGACTAATCATTGTTATGTAGCTCAACATAGTTAGTCTTATTGTTTAAATCTCGTTTTCTTGATTTACCTCGAGTACCATTTTTTACTCTGCCTAATATCGATCTAGCTTACTGCAGTGTGCAGCAAGTGTCTCATAATATCTAATCATGCCCATATTTTCTCTCTCCTTCCATTTATCTCTCTCTGGTCCATTTGCATGCATATTAACTCATGAGCGTGTCAGACGTGAAGCGTTGTGACACGGATCTATCAGTCGTCTCAGGAAGGTCAGGAATAAGAAGACAGTGATGACTTTAGACCAGTTGTCCTATCTAAATGTGGCGGTCAGCATCAAGTTCCAAGTGGATGTGATTGATTTTGGCATTCCATTCCTTATTTCCTACATCAGTGCTGGAAAAGTTGAGGAAGCACTATAGAACAAGACAAGTGGCCTTTGTGTTGAGAATTAGATACTTGAAACACGTACGCCCTCAATAGCGTCACACGTCACACTAGCATGTTCATATAAAACGATGTTGACATGTACACTTAGCCACACGCAGAGCTTAAAGCTTATCTTCCCTCTCACACACACACGTGCGTGTACGGAGTGTGTCAGCTCAGTCGACGGGCCTCAGGCTAAGTGACTGAGTGGGTGTGGAGAGTTCTCAAGGCTACTGACATTTACACGCAAACAGATTTCAAACACGCAGAACTGTCGCGGGTCATCTGTCAAAACACCACTCTTAACCCCCCCATTCTCCATCTCTCACTCCAACTCAGGTGCGTAACTCTCACACAAACTCCTGGAGAAAGATCCGTTAGCTTTCCCTCTCATCTCAATGGCTTTTTTTACATTGTAAAAGCACTTAATTTAAAGCAATAATTCACCCCAAAACTCAACTATCATTTACTCAGCCCCGCATTGTCCAAAACCAGTATGGTTTATTATAGTGAAGATTTAGTTAGATTGTAGTGAAAAATATTTTTTGTATATAATGTTTTGGGTAAATAACAGAATTACAATTTTCAGGTGAACTACTCATGTTGGAGTCCTCCTAAAAATGGTCAATACTGTCAAATCTACTATATATGGAAGCTCATTCATTCTTTATAATGAAATTATGTAATTGTGAAAAACTTTATTTCTCATAATTGTGTGCCTCACCTTGTTCGTTTGAATTGTGATTTTTAAATGTCACAATTGTGACTTTATTTCTTATTTTAAACCGTACACTACTGTTCAAAAGTTTGGTGTTTATATTTAAAATGTATATATATTTAATGTTTTTGAAAGAAGTCCCTTATGTTCAACAAGGCTGCATTTATTCGATCAAAATGCAGTAAAAATAGATATGTATGTATTCCTGATGTCAAAGCTTCATTTCCAGCATCATTCCTCCAGTCTTCAGTGTCACATGATCCTTCAGAAATCATTCTGATATGCTGATTTGATGCTCAAGACACATTTCTTATATTTATCAGTGTTTACAGTTAATATTTGTTTTAAAATCCATAATATATATTTCTTCAGGATTCTTTGATGAAAAGAAAGTTCAAAAGAACAGATTTATTTGAAATAGACATTTTTGTAACATTATAAATGTCTTTACTGTCACTGTTAATTTAATGTTAATTTCTTTAAAAGATTATTGAGCCCAAACTTTTAAACAGTAGTGTATCTCACAATTATGTAAGGGATAATCCACGGCTAGCCATGCATTAAAGGATTTTAATGCACGACGAGAGGCAAAGAACCACCCGAGCGGAGCGGCAACCAATCCTCCAAGGATTGGTTGCTGCTTATACCTTGGTTATTTGCCAAGTTAAAAACAAGTTAAAGCTGTAACTGATGTTTACAGTGTAATTTTTTAACAGACAGGTTAAAATGATGGTTATTTTCTTAAGTTACGGCTCGTTAGTTCTAGCACTCCGTCTGCTTTAAATAAAGTAGAGCATTTATTTAAATTCATTATTAAAAGAGAGAGACAGAGAACTGAGAGAGAGAGAGAGAGAGAGAGACAGAGAACTGAGAGAGAGAGAGAGAGAGAGAGTAGAGAGAGAGAGAGAGACAGAGAACTGAGAGAGAGAGAGAGAGAGACAGATAACTGAGAGAGAGAGAGAGAGAGAGAGAGAGAGAGACAGAGACAGAGAACTGAGAGAGAGAGAGAGAGCGAGAGAGAGAGAGACAGAGAACTGAGAGAGACAGAGACAGAGACAGAGAACTGAGAGAGAGAGAGACAGAGACAGAGAGAAGAGAGAGAGAGAGAGAGAGAGAGAGAGAGAGAGAGAGACAGAGAACTGAGAGAGACAGAGACAGAGACAGAGAACTGAGAGAGAGAGAGACAGAGACAGAGAACTGAGAGAGAGAGAGAGAGAGAGAGAGAGAGAGAGAGAGAGAGAGAGAGAGAGAGAGAGAGAGAGAAGAGAGAGAGAGAGAGAACTGAGAGAGAGAGAGAGAGAACTGAGAGAGAGAGAGAGAACTGAGAGAGAGAGAGAGAGAGAGAGAGAGAGAGAGAGAGAGAGAGAGAGAGAGAGAGAGAGACAGAGACTGAGAGAGAGAGAGAGAGAGAGAGAGAGAGAGAGAGAGAGACAGAACTGAGAGAGAGAGACAGAGAACTGAGAGAGAGAGAGAGACAGAGAACTGAGAGAGAGAGAGAGAGAACTGAGAGAGAGAAAGAGAGAGAGAGAGAGACAGAGAACTGAGAGAGACAGAGAACTGAGAGAGAGAGAGAGAGAGAGAGAGAGAGAGAGAGAGAGAGAGAGAAAACTGAGAGAGAGAGAGAGAGAGAGAGAGAGAGAGAGAGAGATGCGTGCACGAGTTACCTGCACTGTGTGCATCTCTTCTTTAAAGTCTACAGTCTGAAGTCCCCTCGTTGCTTAACTTGCACCACTGTATTCGCGCGAGTCCAGCGGTAGACTGAACAGAGGCTTTAAAAGAGAAGCAGAGTAGGTCTCGACATCACAATTGTTCTTGTCTTTTGTCACTGAAAGTGTTAACTGCCCATTTAGTTGTCTTTTTCATATAGACCTCATCTTTGTCATCTTCTATCTTATCTAGGTCTGCCGGTGTTAATTCTTTGTGCCGCTTTTTGTCATTCAACATCTTCTCCAAGTCTTCTATTTCGTCTTGTGCCTGGGCCCATTTCTCAAAATTACCATATTCACCATACAAATTAAACGATATGCAAAAATCATCCATTTAGCCTACCTAAATAAACGTTTTAATATATGTATCTCACATGTATCTGTTTACAAGCATAACTGTGTTACTATGGTTACCAATGTTTATAGTGGCGGATTAATTTCTAACTGTAATCAAACAGACTGGAACTACCTGTGCATTAAACGGTTTTACTGCACACCTTCCAGCCAATCAGAATTGAGTATTTAAACAGACCAAGGTATAATTTTATATCTCAATTATTTAATGTCTTACACTTAAGCAGAAATTTGCTTCCATAACTAACTTTTTATAAAAAAAAAGTTATGTTTCATCAGATTACACAGCTACTTTTGAATGCTCTGTGGACTGGTGGTCTTCTACAAGCATACAAACGATTCAAACCTTGACCTCCTGGCACAAGCGCATCTCTGCTGAATCCACCTGCCAAATGGACCAAAGTTTGAGAACAGCTAAAATGTTGAGAAAAACAATGTTTTGCAGGAAAAGTGGGGAGTTTTGGTGTTTTCCTTTGTCAGGGTGACATTTAAAGGCTTTTTAGGGGCAAACACAATTTGGCTGTCAAGCGCTTGATCTGAAATGGTGCAAGAGAAGAGACACGGATGGAGGGAGGATGGAGGAGTGGACGAGAAGGTGCAGGGCGAAATCTTTAAGGATGAGAGGAAAGGAAAGAGATAGAGAAAGACATGTGCATGATTGAACATTCCACTTGTGCAGACGGCAAGAGAATAGCTCGCAAATTACTTCAGCCACACTTCATCCTCAGTTCAGTCGCTCCCTCTCCGCTTTTGTCATCCATTTCTCCCTCTCTCCTCCTCACGTTCTTGCGCTAAACGTGCTGTAATTGATTGTGTGCTGTAATAGCAGTAGAGTGTTGGCAGAAATGAAGCATAAACAGCTCTCAGACGCTATTAGATGGATCAATGGCATATGCTCTCTCACTTTTCTCTTTAAGCATCTGTACTGTTTCTCATTCAGGATCAAAGAATCCTTCTCTATTGGAATATTTTGCCGTTTGTTATGTTTCATGTCTCATTTGATTCGTTCGTTCACCCTTTCCTCAACAGTTGCACATGAGAAATACAATGACGGCAAAAAGTATTTGGACACTTAAAATGTCCCAATTGCATTAGACAAAATAAAACCATTTATTTTAATGACCTACAGCACTTTTCATGCAAATTTTTTTAAAAACTAATTATAAAACAGATTTTGGCTCAGGTTTACTAACAGCTTGTGTCAGCGCAAACCCTCGTTAAAAAAAGCGTTAAAAAGCTTCTGTCAGGATTTACTAAAGACACGCTGTGAAAAATTAGCGCTGAAAAGGCGTGGGTCCCGTTATTTTTGCGGCTGACCTTATTGCATATGCATTTGTGGGAGTTTCCCTTTCAGACCCAAAATTTATGAAAGGTGAATATTTAAATGAATCATGCAAGTTGATTTACTAAGGTTTACACTAGTCAATTTACTGGTGTTTGTGCCGTTACTTACCTCCCAAAAAAGCTTGTCTTAAACCAGCTACTTTGCGCTTCTCTTGGTAGATCGTGTTGGTCATTATTGAAATTATCCGGCCGTGTCTGTGTTCTTTAATTTGTGCGTCGTCAGTAGATCACATGCGGAACTTTCCACTCCCATCTGTGCTTTTTTTGGAATTGAACATATATTAAAGGAACAAATGTTAAATGTGCATCAAATATCACCCCCCCAAATGTTTTACCAATTTATTACCAATGAGACAATGAGCATTACCTCCATCTTGTCTAAACCGAGATGGAGGTACAGTAATGCTCATTGGGTCACCCCACCAGCTACCTAAGGCTGGGTCTTTAACTTTAAGTGTAGATGGCTCTACACTGGAATTTCAAACTAAATAAAAAAAAATTGGGGGTGATATTTGATTACATTTGTTCCATCATTATTTCATTTTAGAAATATTGCCAGATTGCCTCCTATGTTGTCATTCCCGGTGGCTGAAAAGTTAATTAGCATCTTTGTGTTTTCTCGCATTGATTATTGCAATGCTTTGCTCTCCAGGTTTTCAAAAGCTACCCCTAAATAAATTACAAAATTCAGCCGCTCGAATCCTGTCTGGAAACAGGACAAGGGATCACATCACTCCTGTCTTGGAGTCTTTGCACTGGCTCCTTCTCAGATTCTGTTTTGATTTTAAAATTCTCATCCTTGCTTATAAGGTTTTCATGGATTGGCACCTCATTATCTGTCTGAGCTTTTAACCCCCTACACACCAGCGTGTGATCTCCGCTCCTCGGAAGCTAGCCTTTTAATTGTTCTGCTTACTCGTTTAAAATCTATGGGTGATAGGTCTTTTTCTTCAATTTCTCCAAAGCTTTGGAATTCTCTGCCTGCTGAGATTAGGCAAGCAGAATCCCTTAGTGTTTTTAAATCTTCCTTAAAGCTTTTTTTTTTTTTTTTTAGGGAGCTTTTACCTGATTATTCTGTAATCGTCATATTTTCTTTTACTTGTTAAACTTTTGAGAGTATGTTTTTATTTGGTATTTTATTTTTGTCTGTATTTCACTTTCATTAATGCATTGTTTGATCATATTCTTGTAAAGTGCTTTGAGATGCTACTTTTAAAGGCGCTATAGAAAATAGATAATAGATTTATTTTTATTTTTATTATTATTAGGGGCCAAGCACAGAAGGTTGTAATCGTTGGTGTTCTTCCTCTTCCGCTCTTGAGTCTATTGAACATCTTGCAGGATTGTTATGAAATTTGGCACACAGACAGTCTGAAATGTCACCATAGCAATTTAGAGTCTCTAACTCAATCCCTCTAGCGCCACCAACTGTCCAAAGTTGCACTTACAAACTTACTGTAGACTTACACTTACAATAACTTTTGAACGGGCTATAAACAAAATTCTTCTTTCCTCTGATTCCGTGGCTCTAGATGATCCCAATTTTCCCTGACACTTTTTTTTAACTCCTTCTAGACGGTTTACCTGATTTGCACGAAAATTTAACCAAATCATCTTCAGACAATGGCAACAAAAAGTTATGGCATTCAAGTCGATTCAAGTGTTTTTGAATAATGAATTTTATGTAGTTCTTGCAAAAATAGGCATAAGGCTGTACCTCCGCAACGCTTTGTCGTATTCTGACCAAACTTGGTACAGATCGTCACAAGCATGTCCTGAGGCTATTTTTCCATATAACTTCTGAACAGTTTGCCCAAAATCATAGAAGTGTTCTCGTTAGATTCGAGGCGGTATGCGAATTATATCTATTTTTTCCATATTTGTTGGCCATTTAGAATTTTGTAATAAAATGCAGTTAGTAATGAACGCATTAGCGTATTGTTGCAAAACTCAGTATGGGTCATCGGCATGATGCCCTGAAGGATCCTGAGAAGTTTCAAACCAGTGCCACCTAGTGATAAAATCAAATATTCACATGCTTATAACATTGGATTTAGTTGACTTATTTTCACGGACTTATAGACCTTGCCGAGTCCAACGATACCAAGCATGCCAAGTTTCGCCTTATTTTTTTGCTCAGTGTTGTGATTTAGTGTTTAAACAACTTTTGCGAATATCTTCAAACGTTAGTCTGATCGAGACAAAGCCACTGTAGGAAAGTCAAAATCATACCGGGTTGACATTATTTCAAAGGTCAAATGTCAAATTTTGATAGTAACTGGCAATAAAATGCAGTCTCAGTCAGGTGTGGGTTCTTTTTATGTTTTTTATGTTTCAACCTTTTTGCTTTAAAATGTCTCCAAATGTATTTACTAATTTTTGCAGTTGGTCTGCTGCTAGCTTATTATTATTATTATTATTATTGTTGTTGTTATTATTAAGCTTTTTTATTATTATTTTTAGAAAATCTGGCCCATAATGTTTAAACTAAAGACAAAATATTTGTGCACTTCTATGCATAATTGTTATGTTTTATGTCTCTTTTATCTCTCTGTGTGTCTGTAGGGTTATGAAGTCCGTAAGATCAGGGCGATCGATCAGGACTTAGGTCGACCACGTGGAATCGGATATACGATCATATCAGGTCAGTCACATCCATCATGATTATTACCTTCTAGGATTTGATCTTCAGGGCGGCTTAGCCCTAAGCAAGAATGTGTAGCAAGAGACCATAGCCTTCCTCTTTAAATCAGCACCACTATATTGCTATATAGTAAGTCAAAAGTAGCCTAACGTTAACGTTACTTAAATTGGTACAATACAAAACACAAAAACAAAAACAATATGAAAATTTTACAAATAATATAAGACTAGTCTTTCTGCTATACTTTACAAATCAGTACTGTAGGCTACTGTTTGACTAACAGAAAATTGTCATCATATCATTATTCTTAAGGATTACTGTTAAAATCACTTGAATGTTTAAACTGACAAGACCTAAAAACTCTTGAAAATGATAAACTTTCTTGAGGAAGCAGTACTGGCTGCTCCTTTAGATAGGTGAATGTAGGTTTGGAGGGCTAAGGAACACTTTCAAGGTTGTGTATGGAGCACACTCTGTCATATTTTCGTGTTGATGTCACTTTTATTTGTTTTATTAAAGTGCATCTGTTTATATAATCCGTTACGCTCTACTCATCTTCATCTAAACGTAACATTCTTCTGTGTTGTTGCATAACCTTGAATTATAATCTGTAATGGTCATAACGATTTAGATTGGCATGAATGTGAATATAAAGGGAACAGATTTCTCATGTTAAAAGGTAATCACATGTAAAGCTGACTGTTCCAGAAAAAGACACAATATGCATGTCAAGGCATTTCTAATACTAACTTAAAATTCTCTTACTTCAAAGGGTTCATAGTAAATTTCTCTTCATGGCAGTATGCGATTGGATCACTGTACAATTACAGCAAATAATCACAATCAGACAATTATACAATGACTTTGACAGCGCTTATAGTATGATTTGAGTGTTGAGTATAGTATGGTTTTTCATGCTCCAGTCTGAAAGACAGTGGCCTATATGCGTCACATTAGTGCTTCTGTGGTGTAAGTCTCCTGTGAGATAATAAACATGTGTGTGTGACTGAAAGCCTTTGTTGGTTTAGTCCATACATGAGCTTAACACAGCAGGACAAACCTTCCCACAGCGCCACACACACACACAAACACACACACACACACACACACACACACACACACACACACACACACACACACACACACACACACACACACACACACACACACACACACACACACACACACACACACACACACACACACACACACACACTCACTCACTCACTCACTCACTCACTGTTACTGTGTGTACTTGTGTGTGTATGGCCTCCCCCGTAGATCACTTTCATTGCTATCAGCATGAGGCAGACAGAGCAAAGGGAGGGACAGAATGGAGGTTGAGAGACAGACAGAGAGAGAGAGTTACACCACATGTTTTAGATGTACATTGAGAACCTTCAGCAGCTCAATTTGGTGTTGAATGGGTTTTTGTAGCTGAATATGTGTATATATATATATATTGTTTGACATGCTTCAAATCAAATTTCAATGAATTTTAAAGGGGCCATGACATCAAATTTGCCTTGATCTTTTGACATACACCGATCAGGCATAACGTTATCCTGTAAGTTACGAGGTGGGGCCTCCATGGATCGGACTTGTTTGTTCAGCACATCCCACAGATGCTCAACTGGATTGAGATCTGGGGAATTTGGAGGCCAAGTCAACACCTCAAGATTCAAGATTCAAGAGTTTTATTTGTCACATACACAGTTATATACAGAATATACAACCGGCAGTGAAATGTAAACAGGTCCGCTCCATGGACAGTGCAAATTCACAGTTAAAAACACAAGGAAGAAATTATAATAGAAATAGGATAAAAAAGTACTATGTATATATATATATATATATATATATATATATCTGTAGAATTATAAATAATCAAGTCAAGTAGAAGAAAAAAGTAAAAAAATAAGAATAAAGAAGTGGAATAAAATAAGTGAAGTAAACTGTGCAGTGAGTAAAATGTAGACTTATAAATATGTGGTTAACAAATGTATAAGAGTATAATGTGCAAACAGGTTTATAACAGGTTGTTACACAGTAACGACGAGAACAGAAAGTGTAGTGCAATGTCAGTGTATCGATGTTTATCCAGAAGTGAAGTCACGTGATGTTAAGTGACTGAGTTCAGGAGTCTGATGGCCTGGGGGAAGAAGCTCCTCCTGAGTCTCTCAGTTTTGGCCATCAGGCTTTGGAAGCGCTTACCAGATGGCAGCAGTGTGAAATGAGGGTTTGCAGGGTGATTAGAGTCCTTGATGATCTTAGTAGCTCTACCTTTGCAGCGTTTGGTGTAGACGTCCTGCAGAGATGGGAGAGCTGACCCTGAGATACGCTCGGATAAGTGCACGACTCTTTGCAGGGCTTTGCGGTCATGACTGGTGCTGTTCCCATACCACGCTGTGATGCACTGAGTTAATACACTTTCTATCGCCCCTAAATAGAAAGTTTTCAGGATAGCTGGTGAAACCCTGAATTTCCTTAGCTGGCGCAGGTGGTACAGTCTTTGCCTGGCTTTTTTCACCTGTGTCTGAATGTGAGCAGTCCAGGTCAGGTCCTCTGAGATGTTTACACCCAGGTACTTGAAGCTGCTCACTCTCTCTACTGGTGACCCGCTGATCATGAGGGGGGAGTATGTCCGTTGCTGTCTCTTCCTGAAGTCCACAATCATTTCTTTGGTCTTGCCAACATTCAGAGAGAGACAGTTGTCCTGGCACCATGATGTTAGATGTTCCACCTCGTCCAAGTGTGCCATCTCATTGTTGTTGGAAATGAGGCCCAGGACAACAGTATCATCAGCAAATTTGATGATAGAGGTGGAGCTGTGTGTGGACAAACAATCATGTGTGTAGAGAGAGTAGAGCAGGGGACTCAGGACACAGCCCTGTGGAGCTCCCACACTCAGGGTGATGGAGGTGGAGGTGGACTGGCCTATTCTCACCACCTGAGGCCTGCCAGTGAGGAAGTCCTCAATCCAGTGGCAGAGAGAAGGATTCAGGCCGAGATCCAGGAGTTTGAAGGTTAGCTTGATGGGAACTATGGTGTTAAAGGCTGAGCTATAGTCAATAAATAGCAGCCTTACGTAGTTCCCACTTTTGCTGTCGATGTGAGTGAGGGAGGAGTGGAGGACATGAGGGATGGCATCTTCAGTCGATCTATTGGGACGATAGGCAAACTGAAGAGGGTCCAAAGTGTCAGGAATGAAGGCGCAAATGGTGTTTTTAATGAGTCTCTCAAAGACCTTCATGACTATAGACGTGAGAGCCACTGGACGATAGTCATTTAGGCAAGAGGGTTTACTGTTCTTAGGGACAGGGATGATGGTGGATTTTTTGAAGGAGGTGGGGACCACAGATGTAGCGAGGGACTCATTAAAGATAGATGTAAACAACCCAGCGAGCTGATCAGCACAGGACCGCAGAACACGACCTGAAATACAGCAATGATCCAGCGTGTTTGCTCCTCGTGTAGGACAGGAGACGTGCTGGTGAAAGTCTGGCAAGACTTTCTTTAGGTTTGCTTTGTTGAAATCGCCCGCGACGATGAACGCCGCGTCGGGGTGTTTGTTTATGATGCCGCTGGCAACATCATGAAGGCCAGATAAAGCCAGCCCTGTGTCTGCCTGTGGTGGAATGTAAACAGCGGTCGCGACGACTGCAGAAAACTCCCTCGGCAGATAGACTGGGCGGCAGATGATTGTTAAATGTTCCAGATGAGGCGAGCAGGACCGCGAGAGAATGGTGATGTTCCTGGGGTCGCACCATTTCTTGTTGATCATGAAGCATACTCCACCGCCTTTGGATTTACCGGCCTCGGCTGTTCTGTCCATCCGAAAAAGAGAGAAGTTCTCCGACGGCGTCACAGCTGTGTCCGGGACCGCGGGCGTGAGCCATGTTTCGGACAAACAAAAGATGTTACAGTCTCTCATGTCCCGTTGAAAACTTATCCTGGCTCCTTATTCTCCAAGGATTGAACATTTGCTAGCAGAATGCTCGGGAGGGGAGGGCTGAATGCCCTTTTCCTCAGTCTGTTACGGATCCCTGCACGTTTCTCGCGGTCTTTCTTGGTTCTTCGCCGCCGGCTCTGTCCATTGTTCAACTTGGCGTTGCGAAGAATCTCAGATGGCCACAGAGGATCGGCGAAAGTGTCCTGAAACAGTCCAGTGTAGAGGTAACCAATGTCCAAAAGAGTTTTGCTGTCATAGCAGATCAATGCAGTTGATAAGTTTGTAAAAATTGAGAGTAAAAGAAAGTAAAATAGTAAATAAAAGCACAGTCTTTGTGGAGCGACCTGAACGGCGACCAAACACGGCGGCGCCATTTTGAGACAGGGAAATAATGGCAGATATCTAGAAAATTAGAAAAGAACTGTAAGAAAAACCTTTCAAAATCTCGAAGAAAAACCCTCAAACTCGTTGTTGTGCTCCTCAAACCATTCCTGAACCATTTTTGCTTTGTGGCAGGGCACATTATCCTGCTGAAAGAGCCACAGCCACCAAGAAATACAGTTTCCATTAAAGGGTGTACATGGTCTGCAACAATGCTTAGGTAGGTGGTACGTGTCAAAGTAACATCCACATAGATGACAGGACCCAAGGTTTCCCAGCAGAACATTGCCCAAAGCATCACACTGCTTATGCCGGCTTGCCTTCTTCCCATAGTGCATCCTTGTGCCATGTGTTCCACAGGTAAGCCACGCTTCTTCCATTGCTCCGTGGTCAAGTTCTGATGCTCACGTGCCCACAGCATCAGCACCCTGACTGGTCCGTGGCTATGCAGCCCCATACGCAGCAAACTGTGTATTCTGTCAGTATATTGTACAGTACACCTTTCTATCAGTATATTGCTCAAGAAGTTACTGTAGCTTGTCTGTTTCATCGGACCACATGGGCCAGCCCTCGCTCCCCACATGCATCAATGAGCCTTGGCCGACTATGACCCTGTCGCCCACTGGCGTTCAGTTGCTTAATGGCTGACATTTGCCTACACTGGATGTGAACGTTGCATCGAAAGCACATAGAATTCATTATAATCACTGACGCTGTCTACATTGGATACAGGATACAGATGCACGTTCAGTTTCTGATAGACTCACGTGCTCGAGTCTGTCGACAACAGGACAAATGGAAGAGTGAAAGAACGTTCGCTTTGACGCATCCAGTTTAAACAACTCATTTGCATCTCTGTACAGACTTCAGAAACAAGTGGATGGTTTATTTTAATGAGCAACGGAGGATTATTTGTTTGTTTGGAGCATTTTGTTTTGTAAAAGAGGCACAGTGTAATGGAGAGTTCGCAAGGAAACTTTTGTTGAAAGATGAAGCAGCCAACTGTATTGGATCTGAGAGCAGCAGCATTACAAACCTTAAGTAAATGATTTCATGTAATGGATTTCATGTTTTTGTCTCTTATATGGATAATGTTTTCAAAACACTTACGTGCAATAGCGAGTGGGCATTGATACCGTTTCCTATATTTTATAAATGAACCTCAAGGACCAAATTACAATAATAAAAAAA
The DNA here is from genome assembly GCA_018749465.1 of Paracanthobrama guichenoti. Classification (NCBI taxonomy): domain Eukaryota; kingdom Metazoa; phylum Chordata; class Actinopteri; order Cypriniformes; family Gobionidae; genus Paracanthobrama; species Paracanthobrama guichenoti. Next base: position 33,390,594 of record CM031955.1, read on the forward strand.
TCTATGTCATGACCCCTTTAAAATGTTTATATATATATATATGTGTGTGTGTGTGTGTGTGTGTGTGTTGTTGAAAAAGTCATTAATGTTTTTTTCTGATTAAGTTATATTAAAGGAAAAAGTGTGTAGTTTCTGTTTTCAAAAGATTTCCAGAACATCAGCCATTTGTCACCCTAACAGATAGTCCCACCTCAAACTCATGCCATCGTGATGCTCACAGTTCCATGTTTTGATAGCGCCAATTTGAGGAAATTCAGCCTATGAATTATATATGTTAAATTGGGGGAACAAGTACTAAAACATCCCAAAAATGACATGCTTCTCCTTTAATTGTCATATTTATTGTATTTTATGTGTTGCAGTGCAGTTTGTTACTGCCACCCTAATTGAGATTAATGTCCACGCCACAGGCTCATATAGTTTTCACTGCACATTGTAAATGCAACTGTGACAAAAGTTGATTAGGGTTCTATTATGTCGCTCACATTACAATCCTGAAGTATTTTGTAAACACACTGAGGCACAAACACATGAATACATAACACATAAATAAATTAAGCCTTCTATAATATACATTACAATGAACTGTTAAGCAACTTGCTGTTTTTATTTAACAGCAGACATGAGATATATAATGGATATATTAAGTTATATTTTCAGGATTTTTTGCCTTTATTTGATAGGACAGTTTAGAGAGAGATGAGAGGGAGACAGAATCAAGAAGGACCATAGCTGGGAACTCACCATGTTTTTTATTTATTTATTTATTTTTAATATATAATTCTATGATTTTATATATTTATGTAAATATCATTAAAATGTCATTTTACAATACAAGTAAATGTTATTATGCATACATTTCATGAAATGTTATTTAAGTGTTGACTGATATAGGTCTGGTTGGGGTTTGGGGTATAGCCAATATCTATAAAGCAAGGTAACAGATGGCAAATAACAATGCTGATATGCAATTTGCACATAGTATTTACTCAAAATTTAGTCTTACAAGTGTATGGATGGTTATTGGCTAATGGCAATAATCAGAAAATAGCCTCTTCAAGATCCTGTTGAGCAGGAGGCTTGAAGACATTTTTGAGAATCAACAGTGCAGCCCAAATCACATCCAAAATTACATATTTTTCAGTTTTTAGAGGAGAGCTGGGAAGTGGACAGATGAATATTCTGGAGAAATCTGATAGCTTTGACGTTAAATTGTGGAGCATTAATGCAAAGATTTCATATGGAAAGAGGATTGTGTCAATTTCCTCAGAACGGTTCAAGTCTAATGGTCTAATCAATAGGACAGGGATCCGTGATGTAGGTTAAACATTCCCGCTGGCTACCAGAGCACTGCTATTTCCTCAACCTGATTCCATACTCCATAATCATAAGAGCTATTGCACGGGCCCTGACCCTAGATCAGTGGAATATCCCTAGTTATCATTCATAATGGTAATTGCTCTATTAGAATTCATACTGCATGCTCTCTCAAAGCCGTTGTGTGTGGATCTAAAGGGGACATTCAAAGAAGCAGGGGAAAAGAGGTAGAGCGCTCTCTCCAGGAGTCTCAGGTCGAGTTCAGATCATATGAAATGGTTTGTTTTGCGCGATTTCTTTTCTGTGTTTACATCAGGGTGTGCAGATAGACAGACAGACAGACAGACAGACACAGACAGTTAGACAGACAGACCGACATTGATTGATTGACAGACAGATAGATAGACAGATAGATAGATAGATAGATAGATAGATAGATAGATAGATAGATAGATAGATAGATAGATAGATAGATAGATAGATAGATAGATAGATAGATAGATAGATAGATAGATAGATAGATAGATAGATAGATAGATAGACAGATATTCCATCAAAAGAAAGATTTTAAACATCCCCTTCTGATTTGGTGTTAATTGTTTTAGTGTACATTACAGAAACAGACTTTTAGAACAACCTTTACACACACAGAATCTCATTAGTGCAGATGCACTGTTAAATTCATCAGTATGTAATGAATTAACATCCCAGGAAGCGATAACGGCATGTCATATCAAAACTGAAGAGAGTGTGTGTGTGTGTGTGTGTGTGTGTGTGTGGCTAGGCTTCTCTCTGAGCATAAATGTTGGGTTTTCACACCTATATGCGCATGTGTATGTGTGTAGATGTCATTGTGGTGTCCTTTGGGGCTGTGTGTGTGTTTCTGTGGGGATTCGTCCCATTAGTTGAGTAATTAAGATAAATGAGTTTTTAATTGCAGGGTGATGTGTGTTAATGATCTAGAGACTAGAGATCACGCTCTCTTGTTGTCTCTCTCTCTCTTTCTCTCTCATTTTCCCCAGAGGTGTGATGACAGTGCTGTTGATGTTATTATTTACTGCCAAATTACTCCGCTGTTCCTCAGGCCTGAAACTTCCTCTCTAATCCTGCAACATGACCTGGATTGTCATTATATGATCATGCATTTGTCTTTTGAAGTCAAAACACTACTTGAATGTGAAAATAAAGAGAAGGTAACCTGGTCAAGCACTATGTTTATATCTATTCATCTAGCAGATGGTATTATTTAAAAGTCACCGTGGTAAAATTACTGCTTTGAGTAACTTATGCTTTTATAAAAACACTACAAACAGCAATATTAAATTGTAACAAAATGTTGAACAATGTTTTCTGAAGAAAATGTAAGTGGTTCTTGATGTGTTGCTGTGCAGTTGCCTAGATAAATTGCATTGACATTTTTACATTTGAAACAGGAAGTTGGGACAGGATGAATCATAGGGCATAGAAAGTCATGTGGGTTCGGAAGAACCGAAAGATCAGTAAATTATGACAGAATTTTCATGCCTGAATTTTTTACTTAAATTGTGAGTTGCTTGAGTATTGCAATTCTGTTGCCACGTTATTCAGAGTGGTTTTAAGAACACTAGTAGGCGTTTGCTAGGTTGTTGTGAATGGTAGTCAGTCGGGGTGTTTCTAGTTGCAAGTTGTTTTGAGTGGTTTTAAGAACGTTAAGGTGGTTTCTTAGGTGTTGTTTAGTGATGCACCAAATAATAATAATTATTTTTTTTATTTTTTTTACGAGCAAATTGGCAGATTCCAATACTGATTGCTGTTTTTTTGTTTTTTTAAGCAAATGTATTTGTTGTTTATTTCAAATGTATTCGTTTTATAACAGGCCAAACTGGCATTAAAAAAAAAAAAAAAAAAAAAAAAAAATCTATAGCCATTTCAACCACTGCATTTTATGCACAATCCAAACAAAGATGCTAGTATTAGCAGTAGTTTTTGATTTAAATTCAATTGTGTATACACCTGCGCAAAACAAAAACAGCAGTGGTTTCTTTGGGTACTGCTGTACACACAGCAGCTCTCTGCGCTTATAAACACTACTTTATAAGTAGTGGTAAGGAGGAAAAGAAAATGCCATTGAAACTTTTCTGAAGTCAGTCCTTCAGAGATACATTCATATGAACCCCCACCCCCAATTCAATGTTTATTTTATATTTTGAACACTTCCTATATGAGATAAATCATATATATATATATATATATATATATATATATATATATATATATATATATATATATATATATATATACAAAATAAACATAATATTACAACCTACAATTGCACAAAAGGCTGCAAATGCACAAGCAAACTTGACTGTTCTAGTCATGAAGATGTAACTCTGTCGTGGATGCGCTCTCCGTAACAACCTTGCAAGAATTCACAACATTCTTTTAAAGTAGTGTTCTCATTTTAATTTTATGTAGCCTATATGACACATGTTGCACTTAAAGAGATACAGTAATTCACCCAAAAATGAAAATTCTGTAATTACTCACCATCACGTCATTCCAAACCCATAAGACTTTTGTTCATCTTCGTAACACAAATTAGGATCTTTTTGATGAAATCTGAGAGCTTTCTGTTCCTCCATTGACAGCTCCATAACTACCACTTTAACGTTTCAAAAGTTCATAAAGAGATCATAAAAGTAATCCAAATGAATTGAGCAGTTTAGTTCAAATTTTCTGAAGAGACTCTGCTGCTGAGAACATACTGAATTTAGGCTTTTATTCACATTTACATATTGATCAGAAAACATAAACCGAAGCTCAACAGAACCTGTTTGATGCATGAGATCAAACCTCATTGGTTCTTGCTGAAGCTCAAACGTGCTGCGTAACACAAGAATGAACCTCATTGGTTCTTGAGGAAGCTCAAACGTGCTGCGTAAAACGAGAATGAACCTCATTGGTTCTAGCTGAAGCTCAAACGTGCTGCGTGACGAGAATGAACTTCATTGGTTCTTGCTGAAGTTCAAACGTGCTGCGTAACACACGAGAATGAACCTCATTGGTTCTTGAGGAAGCTCAAACGTGCTGCGTAAAACGAGAATGAACCTCATTGGTTCTTGAAGAAGCTCAAACGTGCTGCGTAACACAAGAATGAACCTCATTGGTTCTTGAGGAAGCTCAAACGTGCTGCGTAAAACGAGAATGAACCTCATTGGTTCTTGCTGAAGTTCAAACGTGCTGCGTAACACACGAGAATGAACCTCATTGGTTCTTGCTGAAGTTCAAACGTGCTGCATAACACAAGAATGAACCTTATTGGTTCTTGCGGAAGCTCAAACGTGCTGCGTGTAGCGAGATCGAGCCCCAGGGGAAATGGTGCAGGATTTATGCATGCGTTTAATCGTGTTACGATCAAACATGCACAGATCAGCACAGAGGGGAATTTGGATATTAACAGTTGATTATAACGGATTATAACAATTATTAATATCTAGGGCTTGATTCAACTTTTAGAAATTTCTTTGATTCTAGAATTGAGTTCAAAGGACGGATAATTGTCCACCAACTATCTCCCTTTTAATAACTCTTCTCTGGCCAGGAGAAGTATCTTTCTTTTAATTTGTAACAGGGTCGGTTCAACGTAAAAGGGACCTATGGATGAGCAATTCAGGCACAATCACATGTGAATATATATATTTTAATAAATCAACAAACAATAAACAAACATACACAAATTAACTGAAAGCAGGAAGGAGAGAGAGAGAGAGTGTGAGAGAGAGAGAGAGAGAGAGAGAGAGAGAGAGAGAGAGAGAGAGAGACAAGGAAACGGTGTTATTACCGACACAACCTATTGAGCACAAGCAAGAAATCAGTCCAACTTATTGGTATAAGCTCAAGACTTTATACGACAGCTTAAGGGATACTTGCATATGTTTCCTGCGTGGCAGATCGCGAATTCGTTCGTGTGGGGGAATTCCGCGATCCGGTCCGTATTTTGAATCTTGCAGGGCGGATCCGTTGGGATCCGTGGGTAGTTCAAATTCGGTTCCTTGTGTGATAATGTCCTTTGGAAGATGGTGTGCGGGCCACCCGGAAATGGGGTGGGGGCTGTTATTTATGACGGTGTCTCGTGGGCTGCGCGAGGCTGGTTTGTGTCCTTTTAGCACCGTTAACCTGTCAGTCTGTAGACTTCACGGCGGCGAGTCCTGTTGACTCATTTCGCACAAAGTATTGGTCTGTTTGATCATGTATGAGCACCGTCCATATGCTACATATCCCCCCTTTGGCCGACGAAGTTCGTGTTTGAACATCGTTGGACATTAGTTCCGATAGTCGAATGGCAGGTGTCTCATGATGGTCGACTTGATTGATGGGCGTTGAATCTCTGTGGCAGGCCGAACCTAGAGAAGATGTGGTTCTTCAGGAGGTCTGCCGTGGTTTGGGCAGTGTCGTTGGGTGCTGGCCGACACTCCACCCACTTGGTGAATTGTTGAGTTTTTTATGGTCTTTTCAACGGCAGTCTTTTGCTTGGTGTAAGCTTTATGGGCGAGGTCCCGCAGCTGTCGGATGGACATGCTGCGGGGACAGGCCAGAACTCCTAGATGGTGACTCACTGTGTGATGCAGGTTTCGGAGAAACAAAGTTTTGAAGTTAAAGTCCTCCTCCATCCCAGGCTCGTCACGTGCTCCGAAGTAGGTCTGTCGCAGTCGATTGTAGTATGCTTGCGGGGTTTCTGCTCAGCCCTGCTTAAGGTCCATAGCAGCGATGAGCCCCTGGTCTGACTCAGGATCAGAAAACTCTTTGATCAAAGCCTGTCGCAGCTGCTGATAGTCTGTTTTGACAGTTTGTGGTTGTCGGTCCAAGAAGCTACGTACATCTCGGCTTGATGTGATTCTGAGCAAATACAATCTGTCCCATGTTGTCACATTGTCCACAGTTTGTGAAAGAAAGTCTATGTCCTGCAGATATGCGTGCACGTCGTGTCCTTCTGCGGGGCTTGGGTTGAATGTGGGAATGTTTCTGGCCAGCTTGTCGAGTTCTTTGTGAGCGTTGCCGTACCTGGCGGTCCGGAATCTCTTGGGAAGGTCCCCACCCCTTCGCTCCCGAACGGGGTTCTGGGAAGCTGGCTGGTGACATTTTAAACCGTGGACTATCACAACCCTCCGGAACAAGGAACTCTTGACTCGGAGGTCTTGACCTACTGATCAAGGGAAACTCCGTGTCGTGGGTTTCCCCTTGCTGCTTGCTGTGCAGCGTGTAGGAACGTTTGAGTTCTCTGTTAGTATTGTCAAGTTCGTTTCTCAAATAGTCTTTTTCATTTGTTAGAGCAAGAATTTCGTTTCTGACCACTTGCAGGTGCTTTTCGCAAGCTCTGGCCTTAGCATCCTTCCCTTTCAGTGCATCTTGGAGTCTCTCGACTCCGTCCTGTAGCTCTGTGTCAGTCTCATCCGCTCCGCGGCGCCGTTCCTGAGTCTCGACGAGTAGCTGGTCTAGACGAGTCTGGGCGTCGGCCTGGTTCCTCCGAGCCTCCTCAGCTTGAAGTTTGAGCGCTGTTGTCTCCTGCTCCAACTGGATGTTGTTATTCTCGTTGAGCCGTGTCTGGACGATCAGATTGTGGACGAGCCTCCCGATGATCTCGGCCCACTCTTTGTGATTGTAGCTCTGCGTGGGGTCATGGTTCATAAGCCTGTTCAGATCATCGTCCAGCTGTTCTCTGCTCAGCTGCTGTAGGTCGCCGGTGACTCTGGGCAGGAACTCGTGGGTCAGAGCAGACAGCCAGGTCTCTAGGTTGTCCCAGTGGGCAGCAGGGCTGGATGAACGGGACATCTTGGCGTACTGTTGATGAGAGAACGCAGCACAAAAGAAACACAATGCAAGTCCTTGCCGAATTGAGAGCTAAATTTTTTTTTTTTTTTTTTTTTTTTTTTATACCAATTTGGGCTAACAGTCTATGCTGTTAGTGAGCTACGGTCCAGATACTTAATATCTTTGGCCGTGAATATTGGTGAGGGCCAAGCCTAAATAAAGATTTTGACGGCGGCAGCCTATTGGGTCGTGTGAGGACTCTGGCGGCTGGGTTCTAATCTAATATTTAGCTTTCCTTGCTGGCTCTCATAGGTTCTGTCGGTATGTGAACTGAAAGAAACACAACACGACGGTGAGATACATAGGGTAGGATAAAACAAACAAAAATATTAAAGGGGAAGGGTAAAACAAGAATAAGTGAAATAAAATGAAAATAAAAAAAATAAAAATAAAATGCAAGGATTAAAAATTAATAAAAATAATAAATCAAAATAAAGTGGATTAAAATAAAATTAAAAATCAAAACAAAGTAACAGGAAGTGGTAAGAGGGGAGGAGAAACTCTAAGCTTGTTTTCGCCACTAGGTGTTATTACAGGCCTGACAGAGCGGTGGCGCTGTCGAGTAATAACCTCTAGTGAGACTGTGTGCTTAGAGTGTAAGGTCCCAAAGGCACTCAATGTTAATTTAAAAATGTTGAATTTAAACTCAGTTTACCAAATTTCAAATCACCAGGTGCTAGGGTGCTAGAATAATTTTGGGAATTTGCTGTTACAGTAAATAGGCACTTAAAGCAGAAATAACACTTTCAAAAGAAAATCATGGGAGGAAAGATCTGAGCATGACCTCCAGGAGGCGTGTTAATCATTGAATGCCTGTGGTGACACAGATAAAACTTTATATGAATTTAAGTTATATTTGTTTAACATAAATTTAAATAAGTGTGAAGAGTCGTAGAGACAGAGAGTGTCAAATAACAGTAACAGTGAGGAGAATTACAGTTCTGAGCAGAACTACACAGCAGAAGGGGAAGGTAGAATTAACCTTCAAAGAAAAGCAGCAGAAGGGAAGCAGAACTTGGCATAAAAGAAAGAGTTTGATGCATCATAGTACCACACAACGCACATAGACGGTCTACAAATTGAGAGACAAAGATTTCGAGACCAAGCATGGGGAGTTTAACTTAGGAATTAAAGGAACGGCGAGGATTGACGTCATTCTTCCTTAAGCATTCACTGGCTATAAGTTTCTAACCTATCAAACACATCTAAAATGGTTATAACAAAAAGCATGCATACATACAGGGAACAGCACACCTAAAATGAAAAATAACTAAGTTAAAAGTCATATAACCTATTCGGATGTCCTTTGGTATGTGTAGTGGGTGGGGGCTGTTATTTATGACGGTCTCTCGTGGGCTGCGCGAGGCTGGTTTGTGTCCTTTTAGCACCATTAACCTGTCAGTCTGTAGACTTCACGGCGCCGAGTCCTGTTGACTCATTTCGCACAAAGTATTGGTCTGTTTGATCATGTATGAGCACCGTCCATACGCTACATGCGTAACATGAGAATGAACCTCATTGGTTTTTGAGGAAGCTCAAACGTGCTGCGTAACACAAGAATGAACCTCATTGGTTCTTGCAGAAGCTCAAACGTGCTGCGTAACACAAGAATGAACCTCATTGGTTCTTGCTGAAGTTCAAACGTGCTGCATAACACAAGAATGAACCTCATTGGTTCTTGCGGAAGCTCAAACATGCTGCGTAACACGAGAATGAACCTCATTGGTTCTTGCTGAAGTTCAAACGTGCTGCATAACACAAGAATGAACCTCATTGGTTCTTGCGGAAGCTCAAACGTGCTGCGTAACACAAGAATGAACCTCATTGGTTCTTGCTGAAGCTCAAAGTGCTGCGTAACACGAGAATTAACCTCATTGGTTCTTGCGGAAGCTCAAACGTGCTGCGTAACACAAGAATGAACCTCATTGGTTCTTGCTGAAGCTCAAACGTGCTGCGTAACACGAGAATGAACCTCATTGGTTCTTGAGGAAGCTCAAACGTGCTGTGTAACACGAGAATGAACCTCATTGGTTCTTGCTGAAGTTCAAACGTGCTGCGTAACACGAGAATGAACCTCATTGGTTCTTGAGGAAACTCAAACGTGCTGTGTAACACGAGAATGAACCTCATTGGTTCTTGCTGAAGTTCAAACGTGCTGCGTAACACGAGAATGAACCTCATTGGTTCTTGAGGAAGCTCAAACGTGCTGCGTAACACGAGAATGAACCTCATTGGTTCTTGCTGAAGTTCAAACGTGCTGCGTAACACGAGAATGAACCTCATTGGTTCTTGAGGAAGCTCAAACGTGCTGCGTAACACGAGAATGAACCTCATTGGTTCTTGCTGAAGTTCAAACGTGCTGCGTAACACGAGAATGAACCTCATTGGTTCTTGAGGAAGCTCAAACGTGCTGCGTAACACGAGAATGAACCTCATTGGTTCTTGCTGAAGCTCAAACGTGCTGCGTAACACACGAGAATGAACCTCTTTGGTTCTCGCTGAAGCTCAAATGTGCTGCGTAACACACGAGAATGAACCTCATTGGTTCTTGCTGAAGCTCAAACGTGCTGCGTAACACGAGAATGAACCTCATTGGTTCTTGAGAAAGCTCAAACGTGCTGCGTAACACGAGAATGAATCTCACTGGTTCTCGCACGTTTAGTGAACATGCTTGAGCTTCCGTTTACCATAACTGATGTGCGAGTTGATTAATTTTAATATGTGAATAAAAGCCTAAATTCAATCTGTTCATCATTTAAAGCGATTGTGTCTTTTCAGAAAATGTGGACTAAACCGCTCAATTCACATGGATTATTTTTAGGATCTCTTTATGAACTTTTTGAAGCATCAAAGTGGTAATTATTTAGCTGTCAATAGAGGGATACAAAGCTCTAAGATTTCATCAAAAAGATCCTAATTTGTGTTATGAAGATGAATGAAAGTGTTATGGGTTTATGTCAACATGAGGGTGAGTGATTAATGACAGAATTTTCATTTTTGGGTGTATCCCTTTAACTGTATTTTCCTTTTTGAAGTGACTTGAATCATATTTCAAGCAATTCAAAACCATCATGATGAACATTGTGCATCTGAAGTGTCTCAGCTGAAGCATAATCATCTATTATTATCGGCTTTAATATATTGGCTAACTAAATATTTATCGGACCAATAATGATAATATTAAAATTTAAATTAAAACACATATCGGTTCAGATATGGTGCCCTATATATCGTGCATCCCTATTCCTGTTTACAGACTTCATACTTTTCATACTTCATCCTTCATAATATTTCCACACCAATTACATTTTGTGAAAAGATTGCATTGGAGTTTGTGTGCAAGTCTGGAAAAGCCAAAATAAAACTAAAAACTGTTGCAAGAATGTTGCTGTGCAGTTACTAAGGTAAATAAATGTATGGTTGCTATAATAAATTTGAATTTAACATACATGTCATAAATCAGATCAGATCAGCCAGAACTATTCATTTTTATAAATCAGAGGGATTGATGCTGAAGTTTGAAATGTGTGTGTTTAAACTGCAGCACAACTCCAGGACAAGTTGGTACAACTGTGACTACTGAAGCGAGAGGGAAGGTATATGTGTGTGTGTGTGTGTGTGTGTGTGTGTGTGTGTGTGTGTGTGTGTGTGTGTGTGTGTGTGTGTGTATGAGACAGACAGACTTGTGAAGGTCTTCAACGTGCTCTCATGCCTGTAGAATCCATTATAAAGTGCCCTGGGAGAACAGTGTCCCGAGTTTTAGCCCAGCAGGGTTCATGAACCACAGTGCTCACAGATATGGCTAAAAGCCCCTGCAGCTACGGTGGCTTTAAAGGGCCAAAGTTAAAGCCTCATTAAATCACTCTGGTCTTTCAGAAGCAGATGTGAGTGGCTTTGGATTCAGAGCTCCCAAAAGGAACAGATCTACATAGCCCGATATTCCTGTGACACTGAAGCTAAATGTTACCATGGAAACTTCATGGAAAGTTGACTGGCTTTATGGAGACCAGTTCTTTCTTATTGATTTACACTTTTCTCATGCAGGGAACTGGAATCTCACCAACACTGAGATTCCACCAGGAGAGATTCTGTTGATGTGTGCAGATGCCAGTTTAGGAGCATCTCATAAACCACACACACACACACACACACACACACACACACACACACACACACACACACACACACACACACACACACACACACACACACACACACACACACACACACACACACATTTTCAGTAGACACCGGACATCACATTTTCTTATATTATTAATGTAGACATGTATTAAAACTTATTAAGTAAATACTTTCCTGTAGCTCTAACAATAAGAGCATGGTGCTAGCAATGCCAAGGTCATGGGTTTGATTCCCAGGGAAAGCAAAAACTGACAAAATGTAAAAATGTGTACCTTGAATGCAATGTAAGTCGCTTTGGATAAAAGCGTCTGCCAAATGCATAAATGTAAATGTAAGTAATGGAATATAGACCAAATTACAGAAAATGTTGTTTTAAGCTACCATTTTTGTGCATTTGTATTTATACTAAATGTGTTTATAGACTAAATACCATAAAGCCATTCTAGAAACCACAGAAACCTTATTGTTCATTTTTACCATGGTAGTGAGGTGCCATGTGTGGTTTTACTTGTGGTTATGATGGCCTAAATGTATGATGCTATGGAAGACCAATGGTTAATTTTACCCTCATGGGTACATTTTCTGGTTAAATTTTACCCTTACATTTTTTATATATTTTTTTATATATATATTATTATATTATATATATATTATATATATATTATTTTATATATATATATATTTTATTATTTTTTTTTTTTTTTTTACAGATGTTACTGTTTGTATTAATGAAAATAAATGTACATCTGCGTCATAACTCAAGCCACTGCTGCTGTCAACTAAAGATACTGTCAAATGTGCATTTCCGAGACAAAACAATATCATTAATATTACATGTGCTGGTGCCACTGGTCTCAAATATAAATGAAAAATATATAAAATGAAGTATCTGGCCCCCAGGTGTGTTCACAACATCAAATCTGACCCCCTTAAAAAAAAAAGTTTGGACACCCCTGAATTATACACTTGTTCCTGTGATAGTTTCTGACTCTGACACTCTCACTCTCACGCGCACACACACACACACACACACACACACACACACACACACACACACACACACACACACACACACACACACACACACACACACACACACACACACACACACACACACACACACACACACAGTAAGCTTTCTGCAGTACACTCATTCACTGTCTGTGTGGAGTACTTAAAAAGCCGTTACCTGTTCACGCACAAGTCTGCTCACGCCAGTGTGACCTGTGAAATCCACCTGCAAAGACGTGATATGTGATGATGACATAAAGAGCAGCTTACTTTCCTTTATTTTGCCGTCTAAGTCTGATCTTTAATAGGATCTTATCATGTCAGTTTCCTGTGGCACACTCAAATCAACAGCTTGTTGTCATCTACTGAATTTGAAGTACTTAAACACTTAAACATTTTCACAACAGAATTGAGATCCACAATTCTCCCCCAACAGATATTCTATAAGTAACTTTGCAAGTGCATGCCAACGTATTCTACTCACGTATTCTACTAACCCAAACCCTAACACCTAACAGTTTACTACTCTGAGAGTTAGTTGACATGTAGATGTAAAATTACTAGTTAGCAACCACGCAATTAATTTAGCACAAACTGCTTAACACAAAGACTTTCCTTAGCTGTGCTGGGTTTTTTTGTACGTATTTTGAATATATAATTGAAGACTAAGACTTTCTAGTCAAGACAAGTCACCTTTATCTGTATAGCGCTTTTTACAATACAGATTGTTTTAATGTTTACAGTGGTAAAATTGTATTTGGCTGTATAGTCGCTCTGGAGAAAATGGTGATGTCATCATCCAGCTCAGTTCAATTCTCATGTGATGTGAATGCAGGCAGATCAGTAATATGGTTGAATATTTAGTGTCCCCAACTAAGCAAGCCAAAAGCCAGAGGCGACGGTGGCAAGGAACCGAAACTCCATCAGGTGACAGAATGGAGAAAAAAACCTTGGGAGAAACCATGCTCAGTCAGGGGGCCAGTTCTCCTCTGGCCAATGAACGAACAGTGCATGATTGTGATTCAGGCAACATTACAGGTCAGAAATCAGATTAGATCAGAACATTCAGAATATTTGTCCAGTTCCATCTGATTGAAGATCGGAGTCATCATGCCGGAATGGAGATGGGTTTGTTGAAGACCAGTGACACTGGCTGTCGTGTCGATGAGGCCTTCACAGTGTTCTATTAACTGGCCAGAATTTTGTGACCGCAATAGACGTGATGGAGTATAATGTGTTAAGAGCTCGCTCAAGTACTGGGGAGCTAAACCATTTAGTGCTTTTTAAGTAATAAACAAGATTTTAAAATGTTTACAATGTTTAATAGGGAGCCAGTGCAGTGACAGAACCGGGCTAATGTGGTCATACTTCCTGGTTCTAGTAAGAATTCAAGATTGTTTATTAAGTGAGCAGGGCAACCACCCAGTAGAGCATTACAATACTCTAGCCTTGAGGTCATGAACGCATGAAGTAACTGTTCAGCATTTTGCATTGAGAGCATGTGTCGCAGTTTAGATATGTTTTTGAGATGGAAGAATATGGTTTATAACAGATGCTATAAACGTGGCTTTCAAATGAAAGACTGGTCTACACTGGACGTGACAGTTGACACGTCACATCACACCCTGCTGCAACAGCTATAAGCTACTCTGTCTACTCTGGACGCGATAAAGAGACCATAGCAAATTCATTTGTCCTTCCTATGAGAAGTATTGAGACTTCTTGTAGTATGTCACAAATAGAATGAGGCATCTCATCATCTCGCATCACAACATGACATCTATTGTCTTTTGTCGCATCGCATTGCTCGTGTCCGGTGTAGAAACAGTGTAAGAATGATTAATCATATAAGACTGAAGTTGACTTGCACTGATAGAGTGTTCGGCATTCTGACAGAGATGATGTCACTGTAACACACATACTGAATTCTGATTGGTATTCTTTTCCACGTCTATTTGCATATTTATTTTTGATTGGTCTGTTTCCTTGCATCTTTTTTTACCATATAGTGGCTTTTACACTGCTCACACAGTGTTGTTGAGTGTTGTTTCTCATACACAGCCGACTGAAAGACGGTGAAGGAGGTCATGCAAATTTAGTTTACTTTAAAATCACAAATATTTGTGGAAAACATATTCCTAACCATTTCTATTACAAATACAAAAACATCACCTAGTCCTTATATCCTCACATTTAAGTGCACACACAACTGAAACAAAAAGTTCAATACGCTCAATCATCTGTGGATCTTGTTTAAAGAATGCGCTTGACACTTTGAGCAGAGAGATCAAAGTTTCCAATCTATCTCTCTGGGTTTGATTATTCCCCTTGAGGCCTGAGCTCTCCGATCGATAGTCAACCCTGTGACCTGGGTTACAATAAGCTCTAGTTGATAATGAAATATCTGTGTGTATATGTGTGTGCGAGGGGTCTTTAATTTCAGATGAGGCTGGTGGTGTGTATATTGAATGAGTTTGTGTGATGGCTGACAGGTTGTCAGATGGGTCACTCCTCCAGCCTGAAGTACAGACACCGAACACCTTTTATTCTTTATTCATTTACTTTCACGGTGTCCTGACAGCTGGACCCTTTGCCCTTTAGATTCTGTTCTTATTCAAGAACGCTTCCTTTTTAAAAAAGAAAAGTATTGAAACCAAATGATTTTCATGGCATTGAGTTCAATTGATGGTTCTGGAAAATCTGCATTCTTCCTGTGATGTGGACTGAACACTGTAAAATATGCATAAATATGCATAAAATATGCAATATACGCATCAGAGTCACCTTAAACTTTACGGTTATCGTGATCAGCATGCATCTTATTTTCTGTCCGGTGGGCACAAGAATGAACGATCACCTTTCAAGCAGGTCTTTGTAAATGCATCTCTTGTGGTGTATATTTGCTGCCGTGCAAAGACGTTTTTTGATTCATAGATGAAATGCGTCACAAGCACACTAAATCCAATTGGTATGGGATTAGGAAAGATAATAAGAACAGAAAGGCTGTTAGATGCAATAACTGTGGAAACATTAATGTGAATCACATTTCCACTGAATTATATGGTTTATTTCCGATTTGTTGTTTCCGTTCTGTTCTGCTGAATTCTGAAATAATCTCATCATTTCACTATAGGTTGGTTGTGGATCGTGTATGCAATTTCCAAATATCATCCATTCGTTCATCCTCAAAATTACTGAAACAATTGTTAATGGAATCATTAAGAAACCAGAATTGTTAAGTGGAATCAGAATCGTTAAATTCCCATCCACTATTCTCTCTGACTCTAAAACTTCTTTGGATATGGACATGACATTAAATACTGTCAGAACATTGATGGTCTCCTCATGGTTCAGGTGGATGAAATCAATACAATAGGTTAGAGTAAAAAAATTATTGACTAAAATAGACACTATAAATGGATAGTTAGATATCAGCATTTTGGGTTTATTTCAAAGAATTGTTTGTATGTTTCTACTCAATACATTTTCTGTAAAGATTTGCATTAGTGCTTAATTTGATTTGTTTTTGGCTAAGTAGGCCTTGGTTGTCACTCTTGGGTTAGCGTTTGATTGGCTGGAGCAGTCTGAGAGTGTTTGTCACTAATCTGGATTCTGCATTTGTCATGTGAGTATATTGATTGAATTATGTCATATAATCCATAGAACAGCGTTTTATGTCCGATGGAATCAAATGGTTTCTTCCCATCTATAAAGTGGGGAAAGATTTCTATTGTTTTGTTTGTTGTAAATGTTAGTCGATAAAGGTGTGTATGGAACATGAATGAGTGAGTGTCCTTTGCTCAGGACAGGACTTTATTCATTGTGGATTTGATTTTTAAATATATTACCCGCACTATTCTTGAACATATGGCTACAGTTGTTGGTAATCATTTTGCTGCTGTTTTATGTTCATCTAGTAAGTTCTCACCACCTCTATTTTAAAGCATACATCTAGTAGTTTTGGATTATTGTAAGTCCTTGTAAATATACATATTTATATTAAATAATATGTAAATTACAATACAATCAATCGCTACTAAACCTTGTAGTTTTGTTGGATTTTTACAAATATATATATATTTTTGTATTAAAAATTCTTTGTGCGAAACAAAAAAAAGGAGGTCTTCTTTACAAACCACAAATGTCTTCGTGATTTAAACTACTTTAAATTCACAATGACCCATTTAGAAGGCTTTTCAACCCACGAATCACCAACATTTACCAGTTATTCATATAGAATTGTATTATATTATTAACTCTTTCTATTTGTGAGAAACCACTTCCCCGCCAAACATCGAATGTTGAATGATTTAAATTTTTTTTTTTTTTTTTAAATGTTTAATTTTTTTAATGAAACTTATCCATATTCAAGTGTTGATAAAAAAGCATGCTTTTTTTGTTTAAAAGCAGGGTCTGTTCTTTCTTTTGATATATTGCATGTTCAGATATTAATTTAACAAAATATTCTAGCGGCCATGAAATTTTTGTGAAAATGATCAAAAACGCTGACAGTGGCAGGCAACTTTTTAGAAAAAAACGCTGGCATTGAAAGAGTTAATGTAGACGTATTAAATGAGTACTGAAATATTTGCCAAATTACAGAAATGTTTGTTACAAGATACCAGTTTTGTGCATTTGTATTTATACTGTTTATAGACTAAATACCATAAAGCCATTCTAGAAACCACAGAAACCTTATTGTTCATTTTTACCATGGTAGTGAGGTGCCATGTGTGGTTTTACTTGTGGTTATGATGGCCTAAATGTATGATGCTATGGAAGACCAATGGTTAATTTTACCCTCATGGGTACATTTTCTGGTTAAATTTTACCCTTACATTTATATATATATATATATATATATATATATATATATATATATATATATATATATATATATATTTTTTTTTTTTTTTTTTTTTAACAAATGTTACTGTTTGTATTAATGAAAATAAATGTACATCTGCGTCATAACTCAAGCCACTGCTGCTGTCAACTAAAGATACTGTCAAATGTGCATTTCCGAGACAAAACAATATCATTAATATTACATGTGCTGGTGCCACTGGTCTCAAATATAAATGAAAAATATATAAAATGAAGTATCTGGCCCCCAGGTGTGTTCACAACATCAAATCTGACCCCCTTTAAAAAAAAGTTTGGACACCCCTGAATTATACACTTGTTCCTGTGATAGTTTCTGACTCTGACACTCTCACGCGCACACACACACACACACACACACACACACACACACACACACACACACACACACACACACACAGCTTTCTGCAGTACACTCATTCACTGTCTGTGTGGAGTACTTAAAAAGCCGTTACCTGTTCACGCACAAGTCTGCTCACGCCAGTGTGACCTGTGAAATCCACCTGCAAAGACGTGATATGTGATGATGACATAAAGAGCAGCTTACTTTCCTTTATTTTGCCAAGTCTGATCTTTAATAGGATCTTATCATGTCAGTTTCCTGTGGCACACTCAAATCAACAGCTTGTTGTCATCTACTGAATTTGAAGTACTTAAACACTTAAACATTTTCACAACAGAATTGAGATCCACAAGCATTTCAAGCTTATAAATCTGCACTTTCTTAGTGTAAGTATTATAATTCTGCAATGTGTAACACTTTATTTTGATAGTCCACTTTAGACATTCTACTAATGATAAGTAACTTTGGAACTACGTATAAACTAGCAGTCATTAGAGTATTAGTAGACTGTCTGCTTAATATCTACTAAAGCTTTATTTTGATGCTCCCTAACAGACATTCTATAACTTTGCATCTTTATTAATGCAACAAGTAAACAACTAAACTTTTGACTTGTTTTGGACACATCGTGCTCTGTATTTTCACATTACTCCATGTTTCTTTGGTTCCATGCTTTCTGTAAAACACTATTAAGTTCCCTTGAAACCTATGAAAGCTGGTCATGTCCTTTTCAAGAGGTTTGATTAAATCGGTAATAGAATAGGTAATAGAAGTCATTCAGGTCAACTACAGGCTTGAATTAATCCGCTGCGCTGTCAGATGGCCAGTTGTCTGTCTCTATAGAGACATCTGTTCGGTAGGTTTGCTGTTTGATGTTTGCTGAATGTGAAAGTATTATCTTTATATTGTATTGTAATGCAGGCTATTGTTAACATATATTTGTAAGTTCAGAAGAAAACATGTCGATTAAACAGGATTGTTGAAACAGTTGAAATTCTGACCGCTATATCACCCTGTGACAAAAGAACGCATGCAGAGGACTATCAACTGCACATCAGCGTGTCTTGCCTGTCTCTGTGGGTTCACCTGTATGAAAGCATAATTATAACAAGGGCATAAATATCAGCTCTTTTTGTGCATGTGAGCTCTTTGTTCCCATGTGAGCTTGTTTGTGTATATGCATTTACGCATGGCTCGAATTTATCTGGATGTCACTAGAGACTCTCTGATGTCTTTCCTAATGCTCTGAAATTATTCTCATTACATAGACACTCTCATAATGCAGTGCATTAGCCTGGAGGAATCACAATCTTTTAATCACCAAACCCCAGAACATATCCCAAACCCTGGAACGACATCCGCACAACATTAGCGATTTCCTGTTGCTACTGTGCAAGCGGTTGCGAAAGCGGTGCACGTAGGTTTACGGTGATTAAACTTTGAGGGAGAGAGTGTGTGTGTGTGCTGAGCGTGAGAATCGTTTGTCTCATCACACACTCGATCACACACATCAGATTATGCACTCGTCTTTCTCTTATAATAGCTACACATGTTTGAGTCCCTCTCTCTTTTCATCTGGGTGTGTTTTTCTGAGAATGAGGCGGGCAGAATTTCAATAAGTGTTGACTGGTGGTCCGGAGAGACTGCTGCCTCACTCACACATGCACAAACACAATGTGAATATTTTATAATGTTTTAATTTCAGTCTTTTTAACAGAATGTGGCGGGTTTCCACTTGGAGGTTTTGCATACCCAGACTTTTGACTTTTTATAAAAGACTGCCTGACTGACAATATAAGGCTATGTATATGAGCTGCATGATTCTAGATAAATTGTGAATCACAACTTTTTCTAACTTTTTCTACAATTCTCCCACAAGTCTGAATAGACAACTAAAAAAATAACATTTAATTTACTAGAGGTTTGGAGTCTCAGACAAAATGTAAATTGCTTTTTTTTTTTTTTTAAAAAAAAAAAACAACACATTTCATTAATTTAAATTATATATTTTTTTAAATTCTGTTGGCTAGAAATGTTATATTGGCTAGAAAGCTGGGAATTATGCAGCTATCATGTGACTCCATTATTGTTGGATAACGATGATATACGATTCAATCAATGTACTTTTCAACACTGTTTATTGATATTTTCAAACCACAAGTCATTTTTTGTAGATTCAAAAGCATCAAAAGCCTCCACCATGCATAGAAAAAAAATCTAATGTGTGTGTGTGTGTGTATATGTATACAGAGTGTTTGCATGTGTGTGAGTTGTGGTTGCTTTAGCTTCTCATTTTCCAGCTCACTACTAGCGGTAATGTGAAAACCCCAGCAAAACACACACACACACACACACACACACACACACACACACACACACACACACACACACACACACACACACACACACACACACACACACACACACACACACACACACACACACACACACACACACTCACTCACTCTACACACAATCCACTGAATGAAAAAGTTAATTCAAGCATCTTGAAATAGTGATGGCTGCCATACTTGAAGGGCTTCAGCTCTTGTTTCACTCGACACACACTTGCATGCAAACATTTGTTTGTGTGTGATCCAGTATGTGGATGTTTGTTGTGCCTGTCAAAGAGGAGAAAAAAAAAAATGAAACAATATATAGTATACACTACCGTTATAAACTTTGGGGTCAATAATTATTCAGCAAGGAGGCAGTAAAGACATTTATAATGTTATACAAAATATTTCTATTTCAAAATAAATGCTGTTCTTTTGAACTTTCTATTCACTAGGAATCCTGATAAAAATGTATAACAGTTTACACACATATTAAGCAGCACAACTGTTTTAACATTGATAATGATTGTTTCTTGAGCAGCAAATCCTCATATTAGAATGATTTCTGAAGGATCATGTGACACTGAAGACTGGAGTAATGATGATAAATTCAGCTTTGATCACAGGAATAAATTACATTTTAAAATATATTCACATAGAAAGTTTTTAGCACAAACGTGCTATTTTTACTGTATTTTCAAATAAATGTAGCCTAGATGAGCTTAAGAGACATTTAAAAAAATCCCCAAACATGTGAATGATAGTGTATGCAAATATTCATTTATTTATTTTTAGTAATAATGATGTGGTCTCATATCAATTGTTTGGGAAATCAGTTTTGCCACACGACTTCCCTGACCACGTAGTCCCGTCTCAAACGTCATTGGTGAGTTTTATATATTTGTGTGTTTATGTCCCTTTAGTATTAAACTGCTTGTGTATGTTTTGACAAAGGTCTGTATCTATTTTTGTGTGAATTGTGTGTGTTGTCGAGTTTAGTCCTACACAGGTGTGGGTGACAGGTGAGGGCGCAGTGGTCCGTATAGCCGACGGCTGTCACAGTATATTGGCAGTTTGGTCAAGCCACTGAAGCACACAAAGCAATTTAGAGCCATCATGGCTGCTTTAAACCCTCATGGATGACCAGTCGTGGAGCAGCTGTCACTCAGCACTCTCTGTCACACTGATTGGACAGCGATCAGAGAAGGGGCGTGTCACAATGAGAACTACCTCTCTTCCACCTGCCTTAGATATGCAGCACTATAAGTTTGGTGATTTATTCATGCCAGACTTTATATTGTTCCAAATGTGACCTACCAGCGTCAGTTGCGTCGCTTCACTGCCATTCATAAATCCGTTTCACATAGTCACATAGCGTTTTCCTATATAGTAGGAAAGTATGTGATTTCGATTCCGTTCCTGAATGAATCAGTGTTTTTGAACAAATCAGTTCAACGAGTCATTGACTCACATACTGTCACTTATCGCCTACTGGCATAGCGATGTAACCTCCGGAAAGATTCACAAAAAAATTCCCACTACAAACATATATAATACCATATACTGTAGTGTTAATAACACTGGTTATCTCTTCATCACAGCTCCTGTTAGTGGGTGGGATATATTAGGCAGCAAGTGAACATTTTGTCCTCAAAGTTGATGTGTTAGAAGCAAGAAAAATGGGCAAGCGTAAGGATTTGAGTGAGTTTGACAAGGGCCAAATTGTGATGGTTAGACGACTGGATCAGAGCATCTCCAAAACTGCAGCTCTTGTGGGGTGTTCCCGGTCTGCAGTGGTCAGTATCTATCAAAAGTGGTCCAAGGAAGGAACAGTGATGAACCGGTGACAGGGTCATGGGCGGCCAAGGCTCATTGATGCACGTGGGGAGCGAAGGCTGACCCGTGTGGTCTGATCAAACAGACGAGCTACTGTAGCTCAGATTGCTCAATAAGTTAATGCTGGTTCTGATACAAAGGTGTCAGAATACACAGAGCATCGCAGTTTGTTGCGTATGGGGCTGCATAGCCGCAGACCAGTCAGGGTGCCCATGCTGATTCCTGTCCACCGCCGAAAGCACCAACAGTGGGCACATGAGCATCAGAACTGGACGAGGGAGAAATGAAAGAAGGTGGCCTGGTCTGATGAATCACGTTTTCTTTTACATCACGTGGATGGCCAGGTGCATGTGCATCGCTTACCTGGGGAACACATGGCACCAGGATGCACTATGGGAAGAAGGCAAGCCGGCGTAAGCAGTGTGATGCCCTGGGAAACCTTGGGTTCTGCCATCCATGTAGATGTTACTTTGACACGTACCACCTACCTAAGCATTGTTGCAGACCATGTTCACCCTTTCATGGAAACGATATTCCCTGGTGGCTGTGGCGTCTTTCAGCAGGATAATGTACCCTGTCACAAAGCAAAAATGGTTCAGGAATGGTTTGAGGAGCACAACAACAGGTGTTGACTTTGCCTCCAAATTCCCCAGATCTCAATCCAATTGAGCATCTGTGGGATGTGCTGAACAAACAAGTCTGATCCATGGAGGCCCCACCTTGTAACTTACAGGACTTAAAGGATATGCTGCTAACATCTTGGTGCCAGATACAACAGCACACCTTCAGGGGTCTAGTGGAGTGCATGACTCTACGGGTCAGGGCTGTTTTGGGAGCAAAAGGGGGACCAACACAATATTGGGAAGATGGTCATAATGTTATGCCTGTCTATGTCTATATGTATATAAATTGAATACACAATATGTATAATACAAACTGAAATGCACAGTGTTTGCATCTATAGTAACATTCAATTAATGTGCTTTTCAGTTTGTATAGTTCTTATGTGTAATTGTATTTATTCCTGATGAATTAGATTTTTAATGTTTTCAATACATTTTAATAAGTGTGTTTTTGTAAATAATAAATGCACACCTGTTGCTTCACAAGCATACATAGTAACATTTGCCAGAATTGTCCCCTCAACAGCATTTTTTTATAGCCCCCCTCCTCTCTAAACCTTTTGCCCCCAATTCTTCATAATTACCCCGAAGGCTGTGTTCCCTCCTCCGCCTGCAGTGGCCCCATCGTCACCCCATTCTCTGGCCAACAATGGACTGGCATAGGCCCAGTACGCAGTGACTACAGACAGGCCTGGCCCGGGGTTAATCTCCTGTGCCCCAGCCTCTGTCAACATGCCTACACTCTGCCCTCGTTTATTGCACAAACGCACTACGTTCAGACACTATTACAGCAGACCTGCAGCAGGGAGAGTGCAGTATGAAGATGTAAATGTGTGTGCCAGGGGAAATGGGAACTGTGGTACTAGTTAGCAGGTGTTTGTTCCAAAGGATCCAAGAGGGAACAATGATAGGTATGTGACTGTTCATTTGTCAAACACTGGAGCTGTTGCGATGAAGAGGAAAATGCAGGGCCCTATCATTGGGAGGGGAGGGCTAGGTTTGTCCCAGACCCCATAAGAACAAAAACATTCCCATTTTGTTTCATTTTCAATTATTCCCCTGACATAGCATGATTGTTTTTCATTCATCCAGCCTTTTATCAGTGATGTGAAATTGATTTTCTGTCTGACTATTTCTAAGCACGCTCAAGTGCGCCACACACAGTTTTGTGGAGTGGTACAGCATGGGACTTACACCATGAATCCTAATCTTAACATGTTTTCTTTAATTTATGATTCTTCATATATAGTCTGTACAGTCATGTTTATATTGATATCTTGTCCACTTAGTCTTTAGGATATACCTATTCCTTATGATGCACAAGAACATGGAGAAAGAATTTTGTATGGATTTGAATGAAGTTTTTTTTTTTTTTTTGCTCCGTCAACAAAAAATATTTCCATGTATAAAATATCACACGATTATAAGGCCACCCAGAGTGTGATTTTTGCGTATTGTGGTTAGTTGTTTAGCTATAGTATTAAAAAATGTTTTTGTTAATCTATAAAAAATATTAGTATGAAAGTTATCAGTGAAATTTGATTTGTTAATAAAAAAAATAGTTTTCACACACAAATTTGTGCGTGTGCACTCTTAAGCTGTGTGTCCACCAAAGCATTTTTTTTCCAGAGGCTAGCGTATTTTTCCCGTTTTCAATGGGAGCACTACGTTTTTAAATTGTTAGCAGCGTGACGAGGCGTTGAGGGTCTATTTCACACTGAGCGCTAAGTGCTTGTCATTTTTTACCAGTCGTTGAGAATTGAAGAATTTTCCATTTTGGGTAAAACGCATCACTCATTACTGTCACTTTTTACCCAGCCATCCAATCACAGTGGAGGAGGGGTGGGACAAATACAACACAGACCAACCGCCACATTCTGCTTGTACAACGTCAACAGAAAACAAGAATAATAATAATTTAAAACAAGAGCCAGAGCAAATACTTAACACTGTATCAATATGTTTATAGAGAAACAAGCTATCTGTAAATGAGATGCTAGTAACACTTCCGCAAATATTCTGTATTCTAGCAAACAAAGCATCTCATCTGAAAAACGCTGCGCTGCCGAATCGCTTTCAAGCCGTTTTCAGCTGGTTAAAAAGCTTTGGTGGCCTTAGAAACCTGAATGAATCAGTGTTTTTGAGCAAATCATTTGAGTGAATGTTTCAATGACTCAATCATTTGTTTAATTTCTAAATGTTTTGAACGTATCTGTTGAATTAATGACTCATTCATAAAGAAGAGTTGCATGTCGCCACCTACTGGCATATTGATGTAACCTAATGTAAAGGGGTTTCTTGACAATCCCCACCACTGAGGTCAAATTATTGAACTTATTTTTTAAGCATATTAAGGGTTGTACACACTCCAGTATTGGATTAGAAATTATGTTTTATTAACATAGTTCGGGAGGAGCATGTTCAAATGATCTATCCAAACAATTTGTCATCAGTAATTACCACATCTATCCTATCAGCATGAGAGGAAGCCTGTATATATACACAGTCGACTCACCGACATTCCTCAACAGTTTTCAGCATCCCTCCACCACACGACTCCTCACTCTTAGCTTGTTCATATCACAGCCAGGAATACGGGGGGAGTACTCTGGGTTCAGGCCAAATACCGAGCTCGGAGTCCTCTCCTCGGACATTACACCAAATATGCATACCATTTATCTGACTTACTTGTAAGTGTGAACTCGTGAACAGACATATAAGTCAGTCCCAGGCATCAAGCGCTATATAACTGGTGAGCTAACATGCATTTTGTCTTTTGTTTTTATTTTGAAATCATCCCTTTCAGGCATATTTCAACTGACACTGAAACCCACCCCCTGCTGCATCTCCTCTCCTGCTTGCTGACAGCCTAATGAAATTATTCACTAATTCACGCCGTGTCCACTAATTTGCTGCCTGACTGGCTTGATAGATGCGACAAAGCGTGGCTATCTGCTGCGCAGGTTCTCTAACCCATAACTGTGAGCTAATTTGCGTCGCTCTGTTAGCATGGCTAAGATCAAGGCTGGCGACGCGGCTCTTGTAGTAAATCAGTCTGAAACGGAGAGATAGCAGGTGCCGCGGTAACAGAGGCTGAGAACAGTGGTGTCTCATTCCTCTTCTTTACCGTGAGGTTCAGCTAAGCTCAGACGTGCAGATGATGGACTGTGACTTTAATTGATTTGATTTTATGGCGCCTTCACAAACCGAAGGTAAACAAGTGCTGTCTGGGAGGCAAAGTGTCAACAACACACATAGAGCTGCGGCTTTAGATGAGGAGTATTTCAGGAAACTTCTGCAACACATGACATACAAAAAGTCGCTGTTTGGATTTAAATTGGCAAAAGTCTATAACTGGATCATTATTAAAGTGATTATTATGTTTCTAGCATGTTATCCCAGACAGCAACATAGTGTCGGCCCAGAGCCAGACCACATCCGGCACATGTGGATTCCACGTTTTTGCTGTCTGGGATATGTTTGGCAACAGTTCTTCTAACCCTAACTGATGGAGTGTATAGCTTTTCATTTCTTAAACAACCATGTAGGAAGACACATCATGGCCATATTTCAGGATGACAATGTCAAGATTCATCAGCTCAAACTGTGAAAGAATGGTTGGGAGGAGCATGAAGAATAATTTTCATACATGAATTAGCACCTCTGAGTCCAGAGCTTAAATTCATTGAAAGTCTTTAGGATGTTGCTGGAGGAGACTTTACAGAGTGCTGGACTCTTGCATTGTCAATACAAGATCTGTACCAAAAATGTATGCACCTCTTGGTTATTTCCTCTTGGAAATAAATGTTGTGGTGTTATTTCCATCAAGAAGGTGCATCCTGGATTATGGCCATGATGCGTCTTCCTACATGGTTGTTTAAGAAATGAAAAGCTACACACTCCATCAGTTAGGGTTAGAAGAACTGTTGCCAAACATATCATATGATAGAAACTAATAATAATCACTGAAATAATGATCCAGTCATAGACTCTTCAGCATTTGCCTATTTAAATTCAAACAGTGACTTTTTTTGGCCGGGCAGTGCATGTTGCTCTTGTTTGGCTGATGTGTAAATTGAAATTTAAAAATTGCTAACAAATAATTTTTATTTAATGTAATAGATAATAATCCAATTCCATGAAAGGGCATAATTAAAGCGTTTCCCCAGCAGTCTCCAGCTGCTGACATGTAATTTAACGGCAGCTCTGTTTGGCTGGCTGCTCATGCTCTGGTGTGTTGGTGTGCTTGTCTTAAGCTGCAGTGGGTGAGCTCTCTTAGCTGCTGGCTCTCAGCAGGATTAGAGTGAGTGAGCTATCTGCTCTCCTGCACATCTCCACTCACTCACACTCGCCTCTTTATTCTCTCCATCATCTTCAGCTGAGCTTGATTTCTCTAAGAGAGTGAATTCTCAGTGTTGTCACTTTGTGTGTTGATGAGATGTCAATCTCTGCAGGGGAGAGTTTTTGTTCTGTCAGGCAGAACGCAGCATCTTTCTGGTCTTCTGAAGAGTCTGCTTATCTCGCGCTAATATAAGTGCCTCTAAATCACAGCTCTTGTCTGCTGACTGTGTTACTAAATTATTAATGTGCATTTTGTTGCCTCTAGTTGAATGAATAGTTTATCCAATGATGAAAATTCTGTCATTATTTACTCACCTTCACTTCAGTGTTTTTCATGAAAAATGATTTGTGATTATGTCTGTCAAGCTCCAAACAGAACAAAATACACAATTAACTCTATGAAACTTGTGAGTATATTTAAAGTCTTCAAAATTCGTTATTCATTGACAAGCTCACAAATCTTATTCACATCTTCATTAAGATCTCAAAAATGTGGCATGTTTTATGTCATTGTTGCCTATTGATTCTTGCACATTGTTTTTTTGCATAACCAGCTCTCAGATTTTCCATTTCCAAACTGGCATATTTGTTTGATATGCTAAAAATCTGAGAGCATTTCAAAAACTCTGAGAGCTGACATGGAGGGGGATGTTCTTCAGTCTGTTCGTCAACAAAGACTCTAGGGTACTGTGTATATATACTAGGGTAGGGTATATATAGGGTACTGGGGGTAGAATATATGCCTCGCGCTCAAGCGTACGCATAACTCTTGCCGCAAAGCATTGGCAAAAGTAGCCTAATGATTATGAATGTAAAAATAGCAATGAGACATTTTAATTGTTTATTAATAAACTAGTGTTTCCGTGTTGGGCTGCAAAGATGAAGTTGACGTACAGTAGTGAACGTACGCACGCCTATATAGGGAAATGCACATTTCATTTGGATTACGTAATCAAAGTATTTGTTTTCGTTCATTTAAAAGTAGACATTTCAAGCTTTCCATAGGCCTATTTCGTATGTCTGTGAGGAAAGTATCCTATACGCTGAGTTTCGGTTAATTTATGTGACGTGCTGCAGTTCTTCTTGCAGTCGAATACGGAGCAACTTTCAGCTCTTAAATTTAAAGTGTACATAGCACACACAGTTTCTGTTAATCTCATGTTAATCTTGAGTACCTATAGAGTAGTATTGCATCCATCATATCTCCGAAGAGTCTTTAGATTTATCAGATTCTTAAAAGACAGATATACGCTGTCCCGATTCTTTCCTAAAACAGCTGAGCTTGTGGAGGCGTGCAGTGGCCAATTGCTAACAAAACACAGTTATTTGATGCAGTTTTACTCACCACCTGCGGTTTTGACTCATGACCGGTATCTTTTATCACTGGGACCGCTCCATCTTTCAGTCTCAAAGATCTGCAAATCCAGCGTCGAACTGGGTACTGCTTACTGTTCCCTTAACGCTGGGTTATTTGGGAAGCTGAACAAGGTTATCTTTCCCTCACAACCACACACTTATTTGATGACATTGTTGATTTTGTGGTCTAAAAACAAAATGACAGCACTGCCGACAACTTCCATAACCCAAAGCTCTTTGATGGGTGCACTCTTGCTCTCGCTCTGGTTGGTGTGCTCATCCAGAAGAAGTGCCCATTTAAGGAATTCCACCCTTTATGACGTCATACAGGGCCATACTTGTGTATACTTGTGAGTGCATTTGGCACAGTAATACTCTTTTTCATGTCCAACTAGTTTTTTGAAATTTTGGCCATGTTTAGCATTAGAATCCAAATAAGTCAGAATGCATGAAATGGCATTAACCACACCCCCTTTAAGTTATTCCGTGCACTGTCAAGTGCTTCAGATTCGTTGCATTGCCAGCAATTATCCTGTTGCAAATATTGCATCTTGCGCTTTTGGCATCGAAAAGCACTATAGAAAATGTATCGAAAATGTAGCCACAGTTTTTCCACATCATTTACATCTTTGTGGATTGGGGCGCTTACCCCGGCTCACGGCTCAGACAAGGTTTTGTTCCGTCCTCGTGCTGCGATGCGGCTGGTATTATCACACACATTGACTAGAGTGATTTCGTATCGAACGAGAAGATTTTTTACGGTACTTGATGGTATGAGAAAATTTGGCTGGTGCCTAAAACGTATCGAACTCAATACCCAGCCCTAATTATTATAAATAAAATGTTGAAATAATATGGAGTTCTTATTTATTTATTTATTTATTTTTGCATGAAGTTTGGAATGATATTAGAGTGATTAAATAATGACAATTAAAAAATTTGGGGTGGCCATGTGACTTTTAGACATTTTATCGACTGTGTGATATTTCAAATCAATACATTTTCTCCTCAATGCTAAGTTTATAATTAATGCTTCTTCACAAGTCACAATTCCTCAGAAATTAATCACGGTGTGCTCCTCACCTTAAAAAAATATATTTGCATTGCCGGATTATTATTATCATTTCAAATCAGCCTGCTCTTCAACAGTCTTACTCCAGTGAACAGCCATAAGCATGCTCATTTTAATGAACCCATCAGGTCAGCGTGGCTCTCAGCTGCACGTTTGATTTCACACTGGGCAATTGGGAAAGTGAATTAAAGTGTGTATTCTAATTGGCCACCGATGCCCAGAGGAGCCAATATATTCACGCTAGCAGACTTGCATGCATACATTCGATTCAAGCGCTCTCAATCAATCTGGGTACTTCCATTGTTTGATTTCCATTACGCAGATGGTTCAGATTGCTATTTGAATGTATAAATCACAGCTATCTCTTCAGGGCAGCTCTGAATCGCTCATGCATGCTCAACAAGCTCTGTTTCAATCCACTGCCAATGCAGCAGTGGTGTGGATATGTCTAATTTAGCATAACAATAGTGAACACCTGAGATGAGATGGGCTGAATGAAGAACAAAAGTTTGAGAACCTGGGAAGGAGGTGGTAAACGAACATAGTGATGAGGTGGAGGAATGTAAGAGTTTAGAGTTGGAGGACAGGGCTATGCCATATTTAGAATGGGGAAAAATCTACCGTCTGTTGGTCTGTCATTCTATCTATTTGTTGTCTATCTATCTGTCTGTCTATAAGGTGAGGAGGAGAAGCTGATTCATTTCTATGTGTCTATCTGTCTGTCTGTACAGTGGGTGTGTAAAGGTTCAAATTACTTGCGGTTCGGTTTTTATCTCGGTTTTAGGGTCATGGTTTCGGTACTATAGAAGTACTACTATAAAATAAAAATAAAGAAAAAAACAACAAATAATCAAATTACAAGCAACAGCACAAATAAATACAATAGAGCAAACATACAAATAAAATAATCAGTGCTTTCCAGGTTATTTAGGTATCTAACAGTAGTTTTAGTTGAAGTTATCAAATATAAAATAACATTGCATATAATCTTCACTGTATAAATTAAATAAAGATGAATTATTATTAAAGTTACAAAAGCTATTCAGTCAAGAGCACTGAGTGATTTCCTTGTCTTTTGTTGTTGGATTAACATAAAAACACAGACAGCAGGGATATTAGGCTGCTGTAACTTTAAAGGGATAGTTCACCCAAAAATGTATTTACCCCATAATTTACTCACCCTCAAGTTATCCTAGGTGTATATGACATTCTTCTTTCAAATACAATGAGTTCAAAACACTTGTGCTATGTCCGACATTGTTGCGCCAGTTACGCTTTTTCCATAAGTTGAATACAGAAGGTGGTCCGCCGGATATTTTTCTTACAAAAACCCATCGATTCGCTTCAGAAGGCCTTTATTAACCCCACGGAGCCGTATGGATTACTTTTATAATGGATGATGCACTTTTTTGGGCTTCAAATTTTGGGCTGCCATTCACTACCATTATAAGGCTTGGATTATCCAGGACATTTTTTGAATATAACTCTGATTGTATTAATCTGAAAGAAGAATGTCATATACACCTAGGATGGCTTGAGGGTGAGTAAATCATGGGCTAATTTTCATTTTTGTGTGAACTATCCCTTTAAGACATAATGCACAGATCCAGAACGCTGATACTGATACACATTTTGTCTTTCTCGACTAGGATACTCACCAACACTTGTGAATTTGTAACAATCAGTATTTGAGAACTCGATATTTGTGCGCTTTCTGAGACGTGGCTTTCTGTGTGTGCACTCATCCGAAATCTTCTCTCAGCACGTACAAGTTCTCTTTTAATTGCCCTATTGCTCTTGAATATTTAAATTTGGCAAGGCTCGGAACCCGAGTCTGTGCAGTAGTACGTGTGAAGTGGAGCCACGGTATCAAGGTCCTGCCCACACTTGCGCGGAATCGTTATTACGCAGAAGTCATTTGGTGCCTCAGTGACTACTTCACTCAGAGAAGCTGTCAATCTCAGCTGTCAGCAATCACACCCCCATTTTTATAGCTTCAAATAACTAACTAAAACCAAACCAAACAAAAAACGAACATTTGAACTAACATCAGCGTGATAAAAACAACCTAAAAGGACAGAGTCCATCTTTGGAAAAACATTTTTGAAATGAAATTTGTTTAGTTTGTCTCACATCCCATTAGATTACATGGAGAGGGTGGGGTTTATGACCTATACTGCATTCAGATATAGCACAGATGTTGTTCAGGTCTCACCTGTACTCGTACATGGGTGATGACTGCGTAAATGACTGGTCATATTAGAGCATATTGGCACTCCTATTGAACAAACTTTACTAAAAGTGACTGTGTTGTCCACATTTTTTTTTTCTTTTAATTATCATTGCTGTTGTAACTTATTGAGAAGCCCTAATGCATAGCCATTGACAGAAACATACATTAGCCAAACACTGTCTGCCTGTTTTACACGCTATTTAAAAAAAACAAAAACAAAAAAAACATATTATAGACGCGTGGTCAGATTTAAGATGAACCACGGTGCAAGCGCATGCCGAACTGTGGGTGGAGAACGGTACGTTTCAATTTTTCACCGAGAACCAATAGACCCCTAATCTATAGTGTCTATATGTGTCATCTAATCTATAGTGTCTATATCTATTTTATCAATCTTTCATCTTCACTGTGTCTAAACTTTAATGCTTTTAATATTCATTTTTTCAAACAGGGCTTTACCAAGCCAACATTCAAAGATTGTCTTGACAAACTAGTTTTTTGTTAAAAAGTTTTCTTAATTACATTTGCATTCTGCTTTCTTATATTTAAATTCAGGTTGCATTTCTGCATCTCATTTGGTACTTCAACTGAAACACTGGAATTGAAGTCGAAATGGAAAGGTGTTTTTAATTCAGTTCTAAATGGAGGCATTGAGCAATGGTTAGCTGAAGGTTATATGAATGGGCAGGTGGAGAAACAGAGTTGGGTGGATTTACATAGGCACAGGGAGGTGGAGGAATGTAGGAGTGAGGAGGGAGAGAACAGAGCTGATGATCTTTAGTAGTACATGATTGTATGTGATGAGAGCTGTACAGAGGTGAGGAGATCTATTATAAAGAACAAAAGAAAACTGTTAGACAAGAAGACAGATTGTGTGTCACTCTGTGTGCCATCTGCAACTGCAGGACTTAATTAGTGTGCAGTGAATAAACACTGCAGCTGTGGGAGAGGGACAGAGAGAGAAAAGACATGAAAATATAATGAAAATAATTACTGAAATATCATATAATTAAGAAAAGTGAGGTGTTAATGAGATGAACAGTTTATCGAGGGAGCATAAACTGTTTTGAGTGGAGAATGAATTAGAAAAGAATGGTGGATTGGATGGCGAGACAGTGTAGTGCTTTTTTGTAGCCCTAAAGTTTGGGCCACTTCTGCCGAGTGCTGAACTAATTACCCAAAACCAGCATGATATCTCAGGAGTAAAGGATTAATTAACAGGGCTGCCGTTTCCAGTCTGAAGATATTATTTTCCTCTATCCCAGACCAGGAGAGGTCCAGTCCCAAACCTCACGCCTGCTCTATGGCAGACAGTACAGAAGAAGAAAGATTTTATTCCTGTTTCTTGTCCATGTCTGTTGTTTAAACAAGTATTTTTGTTGACCTTAGCACTAAAGTATGGTCTTTATGATGTTTCAGAGGTTAAATTCATCAGTGTGTAAGGAGCTTGTAGAAAACATTTCTTCCAAAATCCAGTAGTTGTGGGTTGTATGAGCGATATCTTATATCACAGTTTGACTTATATACACAGTCATTCTAATGCTAAGACAGACTTCTCTCTCTCCAATCATTTAGTCCGCTTAAACCCCGCCAAATTTTGAGTTTAATCTCAAAATCCAATCAACATCCAATGGATAGAACAAAGTCCCTTTTTCGATAATCTGTTTCACTTGGATGTACTGTGCAGTACGTTGCAATATGAAGGAAAAATCTGATCAATAGAAATGAATTCATTACTATTTTATTAGGTTGGATAAAAGGATGACTAGGGCTGGACAATAATTCAATATATATTGCAATATAATTTTTTTCAATAACAGTGATATGATTTTTAAACACATTTCCAATATTTCAATATGCATTACAGCATTTCTCGCTGACTGACGTTCAGGGCGCAGCCGTCAGAAAGAGCAGAACACGATTGGTTGCTTGCTTGATGACGTACACCACAGACACGCAGCCAGTCCTCAGCAGTAGTAGGCTAAGATACATTGCGGCAAGTTTTAGCTACAAAATGAGTACAGTCGCAATACAAATGTGACTGAACGAGCTTTCACAAGTAAGGAGAAAGCAGAAGAAATAGTTGATAAGAGAGGAAAGACTAATTCAGCGGTGTGGAAGTGGTTCGGCTATCTAAGATCTGGTAAACTTGTGGTGCCGACTAGCAGTGTGAACGCATCAAATCTGTTTCACCATCTGAAGCAGTTCCACTTTTGTTTTAATCTATATTAAGAATAATATAATCAGCATACGTTATAGTTTAAAGTTAAAGATATTAATATTAATAAAGTGAGTGAGAGTCTTATGTTTATTTAACAGGGTTTCATATTTCTTGTTTGTATGAAGGCAAAATACAAATTAAAGGTGAACATGAATTTATTTGTACTATTTTTATTCCTAAAATATTATATAGTTTTATAGGATGAGGTTTCATAGACTTGCCAAATTAATTTTTCAGAAGTTTGTAGGTACAGACATCCGTTCTTGGCAGTTTTTCTGAGGCTTTTATATTGTTCATATCGATATCGTTATTATATTGTATCGACCGAAATTAAGAAATATATTGTGAAATAAATTTTGGCCATATCGTCCAGCCCTAAGGATGACAGTCAGTGTTGGGAAAGGTTGTGTTGCAATATTGCATTACTCCATAAAAAGTAACTGCATAACGCAATTAGTTACTTTTAGTTATTCAGTTAGTTACTAAAAAAGTTACTTACACAGCGCACACAATGCCTCTACCTCTTATTCTAGATTTTTCTCAACATTGGGAAAGAAGAGGTGTCAATAAATGGGAAAACTTGCATTACTTGAAAAAGTAACTCAGATATTTTGTTGTAAATTTAAAAGTAATGCGTTACTTGTTACTTGAAAAAGTAATCTGATTACGTACCTCATGTTACTTCTAATGCATTACCCACAACACTGATGACAATTATGAAAATCATAGCAACAGTCTATATCACAATATAGTTATTATTGTTGGAAATCCAATGAACATATGGTTAATATATTGAATAATGTGGTACAGAATTCAATTGAAAATGTTTTTAATTTGAACATGAGGTAGAATTGAAATGACTTTTGTCTTTAAGTTTGAAGATTTATAGTCCTTACAGACAGATGGATAGATCTATAATAATAATATTATTACCCTGCCCTTTTATTGATTTGCACATTTGTACCTTTTTTGGTATAAAGTTAAACCAACGGATTTGTCATACCATCCAGCCCTAATTTACAGGATAGGAATGATCTGATGAATACTTTAAAATCCTTAGCTTAAAGCTGACGACAGGAACATTCCCCCTGGTGTGGAGGTTAAGTGTCCTGCTCTAGGGCAGAATGGTGATTAGGGAACTCAACGACCCTCTGCTTTGCTGACACCTCTGAGGATTTTGACCTACAACCTTTGAGTTTGGGCTTGGATATTTAACCACTTTACAATTATGACCTTCCAGTTAATTAAAATATCTTAATGCTAAAAGTCAAAGTGTAATGAGGGTACAAACTCTTGGGTTTAATACGGCAGTGTCCAGTGCAAATAGAAACATCTTTTTATCCAAATACTTTTGACCCAAATACCACAATTATTCACCTTTCTTTTTCATTCTGTTCATCAGGTAACACCAACAGCATGTTTGCTCTTGACTACATCAGTGGATCTCTGACAGTGAGCGGCCAGCTGGACCGGGAAAACCCGCTGTACTCATCTGGATTCACCATCACAGTGAAGGTGCGACTCAAAACTAGAGGTTGAGGTCTTCATACAGAATTAAAAATGAAAATGATTTGTTCAATTTCAGCTTCTAATAGGGTTGGAAATCAATATTTTTGTTCAGAAACAGTCCAATTTTTTTATGACGTTCGGTTCCGTTAGCGGTTCTTGAACCTCTGCTCTCTGCCTTATTGAAAAAAATTACACATTCAGAAAAAGCATACTTTGTACACGCAGGCATTTCAGTTTTTTGCAGTATTTACATGGGTAGAGATTGCTCAAAACACCGAAAGCATCGAATGCCTGTGTACGCGTACGACTCAAATGAAGTATACTTTGTAATGCTGTGCGTTCGACTGTGTGCATACACTCACATACTTGTAAAAAAACTAAGTATACTTTGGGCTTCAGTAGTACCAAAAGAACCGTTCATTGATTTGTTGAGAAATTGGAATCGTTCAGTGGAATAGTTAAGTTCCTTAAGCTCCTAAAACCTTTTATTATAAGTCTTTCAGCTCTGTATGAGATTCAAATCCACTAATGCATTATTAAAATCTATTCTGTGATGTTTCAAGGTCAACACTGACTATAAATGAGGAATAAAATCACATATAAGCAGATCTGTTCTGTTTCCAGAAATTCTCATGTATAGTAGTTGTGGTTAGTCTTTCATCCCCTGCACTGAACTCATTTGGATCTCTGCCAAATGCAGTATTGATTCTACTGTAAATGTTTGCGGAGTGTGACTGTAATTTATCGAGCCATTTACCCACATTGAGTTTATCAGGGTCAGTGTGTGAAAAGGTCTCACTGACCGTGAAGCTTTAAATACATTTTTAACTATCATTGTGTAGCTATTACAAACATGCAAAACACTTCAAATGAACTGAACTGGACTGGATTTTCCTGGTTTACTGTGCATGTTAGTGTTTTTTAAGAAACATGCAACTATCACCTATCATGACATTGTGCACATATAATGTGTATAGATATGTCATAAAGTTTATGACATTCATGTATTTTACTATTATTAAAATAGATTTAAATTTCATTGTATTTTTGTCAGATTCTGCATTTCAGATTCTATTTCTAGGTCACTAATCAAATACAAATACGTTTTTTTGTGACGTTGATCATGTCAACTCCTTTTGCAGATGGTCAGATGCTCGTGTGTGTGTGTGTGTGTGTGTGTGTGTGTGTGTGTGTGTGTGTTTGTGATGTCACTATTATTTCAGTGTCCTGCTGACAGTGCCAGGGCCAAACACTGTGAGAGAGAGAGAGAGAGAGAGAGAGAGAGAGAGAGAGAGAGAGAGAGAGAGAGAGAGAGAGAGAGCGAGAGAGAGGGAGAGAGAGAGAGGGAGAGTGTGTCCCTATAGACCTCAGGCAGGAAAGCTCTTTGTTCCAGTCTCTCCATCTCTGAGAGCTCAGTTTAGCAGAGGCTCCTGATATAGTCACACACACACCTTTGACTCCTCTTCAGGCTGTAAGGGGAGGGAGAGGGAGAAAAAGAACAAAAGAGAAGAGCAGACAGACTTTAGTTTAGACCTTTTAAAATAATTCTGATAGAGACCATATATATATATATATAAAGTTTGGGTTTGAGTTATCATGGTTTCCACAAGAAATATTAAGCAGCACAGTAGAATGATTTCTGAAGGATCATGTGACGTCTGTGTGTGTGTGTGAGCGAGAGAGAGAGAGAGTTTTTGTGTGTGTATGTATATATATATATATATATATAAATGATCTTCAGTCACCCCCAAAATTAGTGCTTTATTCACATTGAGCTGAAAATGTCCAGAAAGTGCTGTGTGTGGATTCTGTTTCCAAAAGATTGGTGGAGATTGTGGCCTCTGTAGATTTCTGTCATCCTTTCTCTGGATTTGACACAGACGTAATGATAGCCATCATTATCGCCTCTGCTCTGAAAAGACCCCTTTGAACTGCTGCTGGTGTCGGTAGATTTGCACAAACCCTAAATTCGGCAATGCTTTATTTTAACTTCCAAAGCACAACCGCAGAGACGAATACAATATATGACCAAATGACATTATGGATTACGTAACAGGACCCAGTCTCACCAGCACAATAGTCCATCCTGGATCTTTGTGAGAGGATAAGTACATAAAAACCATGCGGTACTGAGACAATCTGTTTTTGTTTTGAATGCACTTTTTTTATGAAGTTGTCTTGTACAATCACAACTGTGATAATTCTATCTATATCAGCAGGTTTCAGAGCAAGGACTTCTGTTCTATAAGGGTGATTCACTCAAGTTTTAGTCACTTATGTTTAAATGTTCACTCAATATTGCTGCCTCTGCCACAGTGGCTGTAAAGGCTGTATTTATACTTGATGCATCCTTAAGTTCGCTTGGGTGCGTGCAGAGCAAAATGACGTTTTCACAGTGTTGGGGGAAGTGTGCATTGAGTGCGCATAAACCCATTTCCCAAACCCACTGGGTTTTACACAATTTTTTTTGTAGTCTGCTTTTGTTGAAGTACTAAACAACTAAACAAACATCATCATGTGTGTACTTCCACTCACCGCTGATTCCTGATGGTTTAGAGGACAATTACTCCGAGTCGCTCCGTGTCGTTTCAAAGAATAGTACAAATGCCGGCCCCACTTTATATTAGGTGGCTTTAACTACTATGTACTTAGATCAAAAAATAAGTACAGTGTACTTGTCTTCATATTGTATTGCAAAACACTTCTGCTGATATTGAGGTGGGATATGGGTAAAGTTAGGGACAGGTGTGGTGGTATGGGTAAGTTTAAGGGTAAAGTTAGGGACAGGTGTGGTGGTATGGGTAAGTTTAGGGGTAAAGTTAGGGACAGGTGTGGTGGTGTGGGTAAGTTTAAGGGTAAAGTTAGGGACAGGTGTGGTATGGGTAAGTTTATGGGTAGGGTTAGAGGTAAGGGAAGTGTCAAAAGTGTAATTATAGATAAGTTACAAAAATTAATTACAGATGTAATTACATGCAGGTATTTTTTTTAAATGTAAGTACAATAAGTACATTGTATCAAATGATTAATTTAAAATGTTAGTGCATAGTAGTTAAGGACACCTAATATAAAGTTAGGGACAGGTGTGGTGGTGTGGGTAAGTTTAAGGGTAAAGTTAGGGACAGGTGTGGTGGTATGGGTCAATTTAAGGGTAGTGTTAGGGACAGGTGTGGTGGTGTGGGTAAGTTTAAGGGTAGGGTTAGGGACAGGTGTGGTGGTGTAAGGGTAAGTGTTTATGGGTAAGTAAGGGTAAAGTTAGGGACAGGTGTGGTGGTATGGGTAAGTTTGTGGTGGTATGGGTAAGTTTAAAGTTAGGGACAGGTGTGGTGGTGTGGGTAAGTTTAAGGGGACAAGTTAGGGACAGGTGAGTTTAAGGGGTAAAGTTAGGTGGTGGTGGGGTGGGTGAGTTTAAGGGTAAAGTTAGGGACAGGTGTGGTGGTGTGGGTAAGTTTATGGGTAGGGTTAGGGACAGGTGTGGTGGTGTGGGTAAGTTTAAGGGTAAAGTTAGGGACAGGTGTGGTGGTATGGGTAAGTTTAAGGGTAAAGTTAGGGACAGGTGTGGTGGTATGGGTGAGTTTAAGGGTAAGGTTAGGGACAGGTGTGGTGGTATGGGTGAGTTTAAGGGTAAAGTTAGGGACAGGTGTGGTAGTATGGGTAAGTTTAAGGGTAAAGTTAGGGACAGGTGTGGTGGGATGGATGAGTTTAAGGGTAGGGTTAGGGACAGGTGTGGTGGTATGGGTAAGTTTATGGGTAGGGTTAGAGGTAAGGGAAGTGTCAAAAGTGTAATTATAGATAAGTTACAAAAATTAATTACAGATGTAATTACATGCAGGTATTTTTTTTAAATGTAAGTACAATGTAAAAACATTTGGGGAGGTGCGCATGCAGTCAGCAGAGGCTCGCGCTGAGGAGACAGGCGGAAGTATAAATCAGGCAAAATAAAGTGCATGAAGAACGAGTAGAGAAATTAAACTCAGGGCTTAAATACATGGGGTAAATCGAGGTAAACAGAAACAGGTGTGTGGAAACTAAAGCCCCTTTCACACAGCACATTGCCATAAAATTGCTAGAGTGCCTTCTGTGTGAATGCAAACACGTCCCAGGATCAATCCCAGGATGGGGACCTAGTAACATTGCCAGGATCAGTCCCAGAACGTCTTGTGTGTACAAAAGGCAGGATCAATGCCGAAAGGGCTGTGCTGTAGTGATGGCGCAGAAGCTGAGATCGTTTGCCAGCTTAGTAGAACGGTACTAGTTTATGATCAAATCCGAATAAAAATGCATAATTATGGTTTCTTGAGAGAGAAATCGCAGATCATAAGCAAACTTAAGACGCTGCGGAGACATTACACGTCACATGATGATGTCACGTGTCTTTACTGGATCTTTATGGTTAGGGGAAACTAACTAGGAACACAGGTAGGCTAAAACAGGAACAGAACGCAGTGAAAATTAAACCGAAACAGGCTATACACGTTATAGCCTCTTTCACTGTAATATTATATATAATTCCATCTGGACAGTTTCATAAATGTGTTTTGGATTCTTCTGCTCTATTTGCAGACAAAAACTGCACAGCTGTAGTTCTCTAAATTGAAATCAATGATTGCCACGAAAAGTAAAACTAAAAAAAAAGCAAGCGCAAGAAAAACCTCCCAAAATATTCATAAGTTATAGATTTTCATTATCTATTTCTCTCTGCTGAGCCTCTGCTCCTTTATATATATTTTCTCTTTACCATTTTATCTTACTCTTACTCTCTCTCTCTCTCTCTCTCTCTCTCTCTCTCTCTCTGTCTGTCTCTCTCTTATTGGTGGCATTATTGATTTGGAGTGAAAAGTAATAAAACTAATTTCTCAACTTCACAGAACTTGGATAGGCTGAAGTACATTGGGCTGGAGGTCAGAGCATTTATTATTCGGAGGGATGAAGAAGAGATGTGCAAGGGGGTGTTAAACGACAATTCGCGATTAACCTGGACCTGCAGCTTCACCACACCTCCATCCTCCATTCACCCTGCATCCCTCCTTCACAAAACACCATTACTCCTTTTGATTTCTCTGAGAATTCAACTCCATTGCTCAAAAAGAGGAGGAGAGAGAAAGAGAGGGAGGGAAGAAAGCAATTGTTTCCTGTCGATAAGACGTGTTCATTCTAAATCATATTGCCTGTGTCTGTCTGGCCCTCGTGTGCCCCCACTTATGGCAGACCTGTGGGATTTCTCCCAGAATCCTCCCCTCTGATTTAATAAAGAGGCAGAGCTGAACAAATGGAGGAGATTGAAGACTAAACGTTAATGCTGCTTACTGCCAGATTCCCTCTATTATCACATCTGTTCCTCTCTCGTTTCGTATCTCCTACTGTCGCTCTCTGTCACTCTTCTCTCTCCTTTCTTTTGCTTTGCTTTTCTAGAGCTGCTTATAATGTTTCCTCGGAACGCAGTTCCGACGCATCTACTTAACTGTTATGGGCACCATAGCTCCTATGATGAGAAGAACAAGGTATGCTTGAGTATTCTGTCCTTTTTAGGGTTGCATCTTGTGACATCACATCCTGTTTTTGGTTCATTTAGATGTCTTTGGTCTGTGTTGTGTTCATATTTCAGTCGAACCGCACCAGAGTTCATTTTCAGGGGTCTTGGGGCATTTCAGGGTCTGTTCACGGTCCGTGTACTGCCTCACAATTCATTTTTCAGACCATACAACGCAAATGCAAAAATGAAAAATTACCAAACGTTCCTTTTAACATTTTTTTCCGTGTACCTCATCAATAGATACTTTTGCTAAATTTTAACTTCAGAAACAATCATTTGAATAAATGAAATCTAACCGATTTTCTATTTTTCAATTTTTTTGTCTTGTAATTTGCTCCATGGGCTGTATCATTAGCACGGGGGTGTGGTCATGGACTGCTATCATTTCATTGATGTAACTGTTTTATTTACACTGCATACACGTTGAGGAGTAGTTTAAAAGACTGAACACAGAGGACAACCTTTTTCACCCGAAGTGCCATAATTTTGTATTACTAATATAATAACTCTGCTAAGTATGAGGCAGTCTCGGACTGACTATTGGGAGCAGCCATGAAAAGTGAAATCCCGGTGGCCTGGCTACTGATTTGGCACATTGCCCAGCTTGTTTGTATTTATCTCCTTATTCGTTATTATTTTTCTTTTTTTTATTGCTATACCTTATACCCTTGGTCAGGGGGATGCATTTACAGCGGTACAGTACAACTATGAGATCCCAGTTCATTTTCAGTGGGATAAGCAGCAGAAGGGGGTCGGCTCGCGAGCAGCAGCGCTTGCCAAAATCCTTCATGGGAATCTAGCATGAAAGATAAATGACTACCAAGCGAAAATATACATAATTTAGCAAAAAAAAAAAAAGGAAAATATCCATTGATGATGTAACCGAAAAACAAGAAAAACGAACGTCTGGTTTAAATTTTTCATTTTTGCGTTGTATGGTCTGAAAACTGAATTGTGAAGCGTTACAAGGACCGTTAACTGTTCACACTTGCCATGTTTGGTTCGATTAAAACGAACCCTGGTGCGATTGCTCTGTTAGTGCGGTTCATGAATAAGTGTGAACACTGCCATCTGAACCCTGGAGCGCACCAAACAAGCGGGCCGAGACTGCTGAAAAGATGGGTGTCGATCTGCTTTGAAACTAATTCTGGTGTGGTTCGACTGAAATATGAACGCAACATGGACCAAAGACATGTAAACAAACCAAAAACGGGACATGATGTCTCAATGCTCAAGCATACCTGTTTTTTTTCTCGTCATAGTCGCGATGTTGCCAATCACAGTTCGGTACAGGCATCAGAACTGCTTCTCCTCACTGCAGAACTTCATTTGTGTGTGTGATAGAGGGATTCCTGCCACTGTTTTGATTCCTTTACACATTTTATAAGCTCTTCACGAGTTCTCAGTTGGTCAAACACCATCATATGTAGGCTACGCACATATAACGAGTGCATTTAGCCCAGCGCACAGTATCGATTTGGATGTTCGGTAAGTTCCGTAATATATGCAATAAAAGCTGACCAATCAGGTTGTGAACATTTCCCAATGCCTTTAGGTTCGGTATCTTTAGTGTTAAAATGCCACTGTGAACGCCAAGCAGATAAGGTCTGGACAAAACGAACCAAGCTAACCGAACTACACCTTCAGTCAGCAGGGCGTCCCTCCCGTAACTTGATTTCAACTGAGGGAAACCCTCTGTGTATGTATGTGTGTGTGTATATATATATATATATATATATATGTGTGTGTGTGTGTGTGTGTGTGTGTGTGTGTGTGTGTGTATATGTGTATATGTGCTAGAAAGCACAAATCCTAAATGACCATGTTCGCCAGAATTATTTGATCCAAAGACCATCTTGTTCTTCAGTGGAAATAAGAACATCTTCACATGATCAAATTCACAATTTCTCTGAAAATAGTTCTTACTCTGTGCTTTGAAATTGTTTCCAATCTTAAAATGTTCTCTTTATTTCCAGTTCTCCAGATTTCCCTTGCAGTCTCCACACACCAGTCTCCTTTTGACCCTGCTGTATATATTGAGATTGCAGACATCAGATTAAAAATATCTTTCTGTCTCTGTGTAGGCGACAGAGCTGAATGACGACCGCACGCCCTCGTCTGCCACCGTCATGACCACCTTCACCATCCTGCTGATCGATAAAAATGACAATCCGCCCAGATTTAACAGCTCTGAGTATCGCGTCCTGATCCCCGAGCTGGCGCAGGTCGGCTTCGCTCTGCCTCTGTACATACAGGTCGAAGACAAAGATGAGGTGAGACATACATATAAACTTTTAAAAGAGAATATTTTCCCCTCACATGATTTCACTGACACACATTAAATATTCAGATGGACAAGCATGTTTCCTCCTGAAATTCCTATGAGTAAAAGAAGCTGTTCGCAGAAACTTCTTTGTGCTTTCCATGAACATGACATTTTCTCCAACATAGACCCTTCTGGCATCAAGAACTCCTGACTGGTCTCACTGCTCCCCTTCATAGCAGTAGCTCCGAAACAAGCTCCAATCAGTCAGATGTCAACCTTTCTCACCTGCTCAAGCTTCAAACTAGTCACTCTTCTGAATCTGCTCTCCTGGCTGTAAAGTGCTCAAGTCAGCAGCAACATGCTCACATAACTCCATGCTAATTCTTTTCAATCTGTAAGCAGTTTTTGACACTGCCATCCACACATTTTTCTAGCAGAGATGGGCATTTCAGAGTCAGCACTTATAGTTTATGTTGTATGTGAATAGCAGGTCCAGGTCAGTTGTCCAGGAATGGCTGATTTCCTCACTTTGATCCCTCACCACTGGGTTATCATAGGGCGAGGAATTTCACAATGTATTTGCTGGCGATAAATGTGCCCTTTTTACTGCACTAGCTCAAAAACAATGCAATGATTTGAGTCAATTACATGATGCTCAAAAATACATTAAAATTCAGTTCATATATAGTCACTTTTTATGATGAGCATGATTTCATTTTTTCTGTAGTAAAATTAATTTTGATATTTTTAGCAGGTATGAAGTCAAAATGTCACAGTGATATGACTGTACTGATATTAGAATGATTTTTTTAAAATTACAATTCTATGAAATAATTTATACTATACAAATTAGTTGTGCATTATCTTTCATAATTATTTTATTACCATTATTAATTTATTTTATTTTGAATAATAATAGCAGTAATAATAATTAAAACAGCAAAACTGATTAACCTCTTATTATCATGTTTGCTAAACATTAATTTTAAAATGTTGACAAGTTTTGGCAGTCAAGCAGGTTTTCTTGAAATTGGTTGCGTAACAAAAGCAGTTTTGAAGTGTTTGATTTGTGAACAAGTAAGTGTAAAAGCTTAAAATCATGAGGCAGAAATATTTACCTAGGCTGTGTATCCAGTTGAGAGAGCTGTATAAGTGTTATGGCTTGTGAATATCAATGTCTGTAGGGAATGCTAGTCAAGGTCCTGATAAAATGTGCAGGATGTTTTTTGCTTTCATGAGCATCATTTGCTGTTTGATACAGTTTTCTAGCTTTTACACTAGAAAACTTAGAATCCTATCGGTTTAGTAATCTTCACTTAGGAAATAGATCTTTTTTAAATCTTGAGTTTAGAATTAAGATAGGGAGTTTCTGTAATACAGTAAGAGAGGTAGACACTTACTGTACACACATAATATTTACTGTAATGTCAGGTGTTCATTGTCTGTTTTGGAGAGTTCGGACAAATTTCTGATTGGATGAAACACATTCAGATCTGCTATAAAATGTCGACCTGCTTTAATCTTACCACCAACGTACAGATAAATAAACACACTCTGACATACATCCATGGTCTAACACACACTAGGATCATATTTAGACAGGGGTTTAATTTGCTTTTGAATAGGTGAGATACAGCAGCAAATTATCAATCAGAATCAATCAGAGATAAGAGCCGCATGAATCAACTTGACATTGATTCCTGCTTCAAATTACCGGAACAGAGAGTGACAGATAGAGAGAGAGAGAGAGAGAGAGAGAGAGAGAGAGAGAGAGAGAGAGAGAGAGGCATACTAACATATTACTTAAGTATACTGCACTGTATATGGCATACTGTTTTTTTCTTTTTATTAACTTATTTTTTTATATAGTGAGGCATAAATATGGAAGCTTGTTTCCGTCACTGAATAACACATTAAAAAGGTAATTGCAACTTTATCTCA
The DNA here is from genome assembly GCA_018749465.1 of Paracanthobrama guichenoti. NCBI lineage: Eukaryota > Metazoa > Chordata > Actinopteri > Cypriniformes > Gobionidae > Paracanthobrama > Paracanthobrama guichenoti. The sequence continues at coordinate 33,435,403 of CM031955.1, forward strand.
CAGTTCTGTTTTTTTCTTCTCACAGTTGCATTTATAGCAATTGCATCAGTCTGTAGGAAAAAGTCAGCATTTCCCCTCAGAACTGGACTTTATAACTCTTTATAATCTTAATATCTCACAATTCTGAGAAAAGAAGTCAGAATTGTGAGATATACACTATTATAAAATAATAGAATAGAATTCAGAGTTTAAATTATCCATTTTATAATGCTTATTCTGGCAAATGTCATCTAAGTATTCTATGCATGCAGGAAATTTGCATTCTGTGCACAGTATACATATATTATACTGCAGAAATAATAAGAATAGTATATTAGTATGCTCTTCTGAACATAGCCAGATAATTAAACAGGAAGGAGGAAGTCAAGTGTGTTATCACCACCAGTCAGTAACTCAAACATTTTACTGTCCTGTCACTTTTGATTGGCAAATCAAAATTATATGAGTCCTTTCAGTCTTTGAGGGCATAGAAACAGTTCTTTTTTTCTCTTTTGAGCATCGGACATTTCCTCACTTTCGAGAAATACAGCACCAGCTACATATTAGAGGCATTTTCAGCTTTCTCAGCACAAGACTTTCTAAACACACAGGCGAGTAGAGATGGCAGCTCTTCAACACACTGAGGCTTGACTCTGATCCTAATGCAAGATGAACAACAGTCTTCCAGAGGGTCCGAGAGTTCAATAACCACCTCAGCCTCTGTGTGCATGTGTTTAAAGAGGCTTCTTGGGCTCAAGCTGGGTGTTTATTTGGGGATTTGGTGTTAAGCTGTCCTTCTCTTTCCTTTTCAGTTCGGCTTTGGGCTTCAGTGCATCAAGCTGCATTAATGACGGTAGTTAAAATGAGTAGACAATATCACTGTCAGGCAATGCAATTTTTTTAATCAAATTTATTACATTATATTCTGAATATATGTAAGGAAATAAAGTACGAGAGGCTGTGCCAACAACAGCCTTCAACCGTGACTTATGCACAATACAGCACGAGCCTTGAGTACCTTATTGCTTTTATAAAACTGTTACCACAAAATACAAATATTAAAGACAAAAAAATATGTATCAATGCAACTTTCATGAAGTAAAATCACTAAACGCCTTCCTTCCGCTGGAAAAAATCAGCAACAGAAGTTACATTATTGCGCCATTATATGGCGGCAAAACAATGTATTTATGAGTGAGTCACTCAGTAGCAAAGACTTTTATATTGAAAGGACTGAAACTTGTGAACACGGAACAACCGCAACTGACACATGCTTTGACTAGCGCTGTCAGTGTCAGGGTACGGGAACACCCCTTAACTGTTCAAAGGACAAGATATCACAGCAGACATTCAAATGGATTTTTTTTATTATATATAACATAAGACTGACCTGAAGGAAAAATGCTAAATCTGAATGCAGGCAATACACTCACTTGATCTCACTCTCACGACACTCTTCTACATAATATAATAGGGCTGGGCGATTTTTCAGATTTTTTTTTATCGTGATTTTATTATTTTTAAATCAAGAAATTGCTATTTTTAAATATAAAATTTAGCAAACGTTACATTTTGCCATGTTGAAAAAACAGCAATGATAACAGTTAAGAAAAGATAATGATCCAAACACATGATGGCGTGCCTGATTAACCGCCCTCATGTGACGCTTAATGAACTTATGTCTTAAGCCGCTGACTGTTTGGTTCACACAGAAAGCGGGTGCGCCTCAATCAGCTCTGTAGCTGACTGTTCCTTTCATTTTAAATTGTCATCTCTACGATACATAAATGCTAACCCAGTAAGTATTTGTCTTACGGTATGTGTCTTACTCAGGATTTCTTACTGTGTTTCCAAACTTTCTCTGTATGGTTCATCTTCAAACTTTCCTGCTGATGTATGTGACAGGCAGCTTTTATCTTTTCTGTAGTGGTTCAGGCAAATGGATGGGCAATTACGCTTATGGCCAGTGAGTGTTGACATCCCTGCATATTGGATGGCTCTTTAAATAGCCCCCATCAGCTACAATGGCTCTCTAAGCGCTCCAAACACAAACAAGGGGTTATTTTAACCGCCGATGTAATTCCGTCATCGATCTCGAGCGCCGTCCTCCGTGTCGCCTGCATTCAAAGGCTTTTAAGAGCACAAACATGACGAGAGGTTTCTTCTAGTCTGGGATGCTTGACAGTTAGTGGTTTTGATTATGGATAGAGATGTGTGCTGGATGGTTTGCCTTTACCTTGTGTTGTCATCCCGGTAGAAGCTGTCAGCTGGATCTTTATAGTACATGGTTTTGGGCAAAAAAGAGTGTGTGGTCAGGTCAGTCCTAGGCTGTGTCCGAAAACTAAAATATTCTGCCTTCGGAGGACGGCATCAAGGCATGCAAGGCATCAAGGCACATCCAAATCCAAAGTTAGCTTTACTTCCTGTCTCCTGAGGTACCTTCATCTGATGGGATGTATCCTTCACTGCCTTTGATATCCCACAATTTTGTACTTAAAACATGAGATGGTGTTTGAAAGTTGGTGGTCAGTTTGTGTGTAAATGTACATTTTTGACCACTTTTGGTGTATATTTGCTTAGTTATTACCAGAGCTTGTTCTATTTTGCTGTAGATCATTAAACCGTTACGTTGCCTCAGAAGTCTGTCTGAAATCAGTTTTGGAGGTGCCTTCATGTGCAAACGCTGTCTGCAAATCAGCTGCCTACGTTTTCAGACGCAGCCCTAGTCTCAGCCTCAGACGTGACGCCCACGGACCACTGGCTGAACATCTGATGCATATGACATATTTAACTGGAAACACATAGGGATTTTCAAAGTCGTCATCTGATTGGTTGAATTCTACAGGATGTCTGTGTCGTGTTCTTTAATGGTCCGCCTGAAAACAAAGATGCTGTGATGCCAAACCTGCTCATGGAAGAAGAACACCGTCGTGTTTACATCTGTGACAATAAGCTCTTACCAAGATCAACTAAATGCTGGATTTTCAAAGTATGTGAAGTATGTAAAGTTTGCGGCTTAGACTCTTTAAAATAAGTCCAAGTTTTACACACCGGTCTGTTATTGTAGGGACATTGGTGTTACATTTTCACGCTCCTAAACATGACATGGAGCAAAACAAACTGTGATTGGTTGCTTTACGTGTCAATCAGATGACCTCTGGGCGGTCCTTAACCTATGAAAGCTGCAATTGAGTCCAGACCTTCTGCTGTCAGTCTGAAGGTCTGGCTCCATGAGACTAGGGCTGAATCCGAAATCGCCCCCTATACCCTCAAATAGGGACACTATTTGAGAGAACTGCCATTTGTAGTGGTGTCCGAAACCATAGTGGATGTTATTGAGTGTGCTCATTCTATCCCACATTGCACCGCAATAATGAGTGTACAGCCGATGTACACACAGCGGCTGTCCGACTTCACTCACTCATTTTCATTCACTCCTTCAAGTGAACTGTATTAGTGGAGGGAATAGTGAATAAGGGTTTAGAGGGCATTTTCAGATTCAGCCTAGGTCAGTCCAGGTTTAGGTTTGATTGGCTGTGACCACTGTGCACATGAACCAATAACATGAAACATTCTTAAAAAATATTTAAATATTCAGCATTCAAAGGAATAATGTGTGCTAATTAAAGTTAATATAAAGGTAATTTTCAGGACGTGGTATATCGAGGCTCATCTCATGCAATGCAAATTATAATCTGGCCCCACTAGAGAAGTTAGCTAAACATTAGGCTAAAAGGGCATTGCTATGTGGTTACTAGGTGTTCTGGGGGTTGCTAGGTGGAGTCTGTGGTGTTGCTACGAGGATTCTATGGTGATCTGAGAGGTTGCTATAGGACATTGAAAGGTGGTTGCAAGACAGTTGCTAGGTTGCTGCTATGTTGTTTTTAACCAATCACTAGGGTGTTCTAGATAGTTGCTAGGGTGTTGAGTGGTTGCTAGTGTGTCGCTTGACTTTTATTAGCAGGTGTTGGGGTTTTCTATTTGGTTGGCATTGAGTGATTGCTTGGGCATTGCTATGTGGTTGCTAAGATGTTGTGAGTGGTTTCTAAGGTGTTGCTAGGTGGATTGTATGGCGTTCCAGGTGGTTAGGATATTGAGAGGAGTTACTATAGTGTTTTGGGTAGTTGGTTTTTAGGCAGTTGCTAGGTCTTATAGATGATTGCTAAGGGGTTGCTATGTAGTTTTTAGGCAGTTTCTAGGGTGTTCTAGATCAGTGGTTTTCAAACCTGTCCTGGATGCATCCCAGCCCTGCACATTTTGTGTGTCTCCCTCATTTATCACACCTGATTCAACTCATCAGCTCGTTAGTAGAGACTGCAAGATTGGGGCTGAATCTGAAATCATCCCCTTAATCCTCAATCATTTTTCCCTACGTTAGTCCACTAATACAGTTCACTTAAAGGAGTGAATGAAAACAAGTGAGTGAATTCGGACAGACATGGGCTGTACACTCATTATTGCGGTGCAATGTGGGATTTAATGAGTGCGCTCAATAACATCCACTATGGTTTCAGACACCACTACAAATGGCTGTCCCCTCAAATAGTGCACTATTTAAGGGTATAGGGGGCAATTTCAGATTCAGCCTGGGTGTGTCTGATAAGGGAGATGTGTAGGGCTGGGGTGCCTCCAGGACAGGTTTGAAGAACGCTGTTTTAGATGGCTCCTATATGGTATCTTCAGACATTTACTTTGGTGTTTGCTTGGGCTTTGCTATGAGGTTGCTAGAGTGTTGCTATGTTATTTATAGATTGTTCTGAGTGGTTGCTGGGCAGTTATGTTTTACAACAAAATATTATTTCTACTTCAGAATTTCATGTTTAAGTCAAAATGTTACTTGGCTTTTCTTTGTAATTTTCTGTAAATTTCTGAGTTCTGTGTTGTTTTGAAGTAATCATTTTTCAGTGTATTTTAGTGTTTTGAAAGTGCCACAGAGTCATATTGTTTACTTCTGTTTCAGGAATCAACCAATTAATCATTTGCTTGTAGTTGTCTATGCCAAGATAGGAGAATGCGTTTTAACAGAAAAAAATTACATCACCTTAAAAGCTATAAAACCACTCCAATAGTCCATTACAGAATCTCAGGCAGCGTGCTTTCAAACGGATGATCATTCAGAGATAATGAGGTGTTATGTCAGCAACTGCAGTGTGCGTCTCTTCATTAGCATTAAGGTTAATGCAGATCAGAATGAAAGTCAGGATTAATGATTGTGTCAATCCGCACGACAATCAGCCGGCAGCTAGCTAGTTAGTTTGCACAACAACTTTTAACTCTTAAGAAAAATGTGTGTTCGTTGGGTCACATTTGCATTTGTAGCTTTGTGTTTACAATCGTTTGCAGATCATAAAACCAAGATGATTCAGAGAAGAATGTCTGAACAAATGAATCTCTTGATTATGCTTGTATATAAGAGTTTGACTCTGACACAAACTCGTTTTGTCTCTCCTCATCCGTTTTAGTGGCCGTTCTCCGGCTCTTCATTCACAGCCTCAATTACAGCATCCGGCCTGAGGAGTGGCGTGATGGAGGGATTTTCATAACTGAGAGATATAAAACAAGTGAATATCTCAGATTAACCTGGAGTGCTGGTCTTTTTAGCGAGGGCTAGTCTGTGGTTATCGTCCTTTATTTCATGCGCTCAGTCTCTCTATTATTTTCTTGCTCTTTCTGTGTGTTTTCCACTGTAAAGAAACACCTCGGGTTAAATGTTTATTGAACTCTGAAACTATTTTCTCTGTCCGGATCAATTCGCCACGTTACGGTCACAAACGGCTTCGCCTGCAAAATGGAACCTGGCGGCAGGATGTGTGTATGTGTGTTAGCAGTGTCCTTCATTAAGCATTGTGCTTTTATTTGTATGTAGTATATACAAATATTAGCACTGAGCAGTAGAGACCGGAGAAGTTGTCACAAGTATCTGATTTTTGATTAATGCGTGTCCTACCTCTTGCCTGATCGTAACCTTTTTTTAAAAGTTATATTCCCCTTTTTTTTCTTTTGGATTTTCTCTGTCATCTCTCTCTTTCTTTAGACGTTCTGCTTATGTCTGTCTTGTGCACTGAGCTCCTCCCCCATTTTATTTAATTTTGTTTTATCCTGTAAACTAAATTCCAGTACTATCATATTTTTGCTGTTGGATAAACAAGTGTTTTTTTGTTTTTTTAATATTATTTACAGTATATACTATTATAGTATTTATTAATATTTTGAATTTAAATATTCAGTTAGTTTTGTGAAATTTCAAGTTTTCAAGGAAACATTCATATATATTTTTGGATCTAATATTTGTATTGGCATTTTTTTCAGCTTTATTCAATTAATTAATATTTTTAATAGTTAATCACAATAAATAAGTGAATACAATAAAGGCAAGAGTCAAGTAAATAATGAATGTAGATTTTAACTAAAATAATTTACCTTTTACAGTTTTTTTTTTTTTTTTTTTTTTTTTTCATAATTGTTTTAGTATTTCAATTTAGCTGGAGGCCTGTGAGCTATTGAAAACATATCCCATAAACTGTATCAACTTGTTTTTCCCTCCTCAATAATTGTGGAAATACATGGAGTAAAACGTGTGATAAGTAGATCTGGTCTTCCATATACACTCACCTAAAGGATTATTAGGAACACCATACTAATACTGTGTTTGACCCCCTTTCGCCTTCAGAACTGCCTTAATTCTACGTGGCATTGATTCAACAAGGTGCTGAAAGCATTTTTTACAAATGTTGGCCCATATTGATAGGATAGCATCTTGCAGTTGATGGAGATTTGTGGGATGCACATCCAGGGCACGAAGCTCCCGTTCCACCACATCCCAAAGATGCTCTATTGGGTTGAGATCTGGTGACTGTGGGGGCCGTTTCAGTACAGTGAACTCATTGTCATGTTCAAGAAACCAATTTGAAATGATTCAAGCTTTGTGACATGGTGCATTATCCTGCTGGAAGTAGCCATCAGAGAATGGGTACATGGTGGTCATAAAGGGATGGACATGGTCAGAAACAATGCTCAGGTAGGCCGTGGCATTTAAACGATGCCCAATTGGCACTAAGGGGCCTAAAGTGTGCCAAGAGAACATCCCCCACACCATTACACCACCACCACCAGCCTGCACAGTGGTAACAAGGCATGATGGATCCATGTTCTCATTCTATTTACGCCTCTATTCTGACTCTACCATCTGAATGTCTCAACAGAAATCGAGACTCATCAGACCAGGCAACATTTTTCCAGTCTTCAACTGTCCAATTTTGGTGAGCTCGTGCAAATTGTAGCCTCTCTTTCCTATTTGTAGTGGAGATGAGTGGTACCCGGTGGGGTCTTCTACTGTTGTAGCCCATCTGCCTCAAGGTTGTGCGTGTTGTGGCTTCACAAATGCTTTGCTGCATACCTCGGTTGTAACGAGTGGTTATTTTAGTCAAAGTTGCTCTTTTATCACCTTGAATCAGTCGGCCCATTCTCCTCTGACCTCTAGCATCAACAAGGCATTTTCACCCACAGGACTGCCGCATACTGGATGTTTTTCCCTTTTCACACCATTCTTTGTAAACCCTAGAAATGGTTGTGCGTGAAAATCCCAGTGACTGAGCAGATTGTGAAATACTCAGACCGGCCCGTCTGGCACCAACAACCATGCCACGCTCAAAATTGCTTAAATCACCTTTCTTTCCCATTCTGACATTCAGTTTGGAGTTCAGGAGATTGTCTTGACCAGGACCACACCCCTAAATGCATTGAAGCAACTGCCATGTGATTGGTTGATTAGATAATTGCATTAATGAGAAATTGAACAGGTGTTCCTAATAATCCTTTAGGTGAGTGTATGTTCACCCTTTTTTAGTATGTATATCTTGAGATTTTAACTCTGATACTATTTTCACTCTGTTTTTCGCTAAATGAATACAAGAAAGAGCAATTTTTAATTACATACATTTTTATGAACCAACATAATACCATATCAATTATCAGAGGTATTTATTTAATACTGCAGAATTACTAAATTACTCTGAGACACTCTTTAGGAAGCTTAATGACCAAATAAAAAGCACATTAAATTCAAAAAACATTCAATTCGCAAAAACATTCACTATATCGCCCAGCTCTAACAAATATACTAGTATACAGGGTTTGCAGGTCTACCATGTTGGTTTGTCAGTTCCTGTGTGTGCGTGTAAGATCAGATAAGAGCAAAACCCTCAACCCATCTTCTCCTTTTTTGTGTGAGAGAGAGAGATTACGGCAAAAAAAAGAAAGAGAGAAGGAGACTCGAAGAGATGGAGTGATTGTAGCGACAGATAAGTGTGGACTTAGTAGAGATAAGCAGCAAGTAAACACACACAATAATCAATCACAGATTCTTCTCACCATGCTTACCATTATTTCTTTTTGAGTGCGTTTACGTCTGTGTGTGTGTTTGGGGGGGGTCAGTATGCTTGCCTCACTTTCCGTCTGAACAATATTCCACATATTCCTTCTCGTCATAAGTTGTTGTGACAGCTCACACAACTGTGTGGTTTTCAGTCAGCAGATCTCACCATCACTGTAACCGCCAGCTGTCTCACTCGAGCATTAGCATTGTGTTTAATCAGAGCGTGTGATGCAGCGTGTGTACAGTATAAAAATTGCACTTTCTAAGATAGTGATGAGTCATCATTGAATTTACTTCCTCCCATATGTCCTGTCTTCCTCTCACCGGCCTTGTGGAAGAGAGAATGACACTAATGAGGGACTTCCTGTCATCTCTTCATTTGCTCGGGATCTCTCTGTAACTGTAACAGCGACAAGAGACAGAAATGATTATTGCAGAACATTTTATTACTTTATTATGTGAGGTTTGAAGTTTTATTTCGAGTCCCGATAAAATCCCTGTCAAAACACACTCTCACATTTGTTAGAATGACGAGAAGGTGTGATGGATGGTGGATGCTAAATTTGGCTTTTTTATGAGACTTCTGACTCATGGTTCCTTTAAGCATCATCTCAGATGTTTCTCAAATTCCTTGGGAGAAGTGAAAGTAGACACAAATTAGAGCTATAAATTCACATGATATCAATGACGATTTTTTTTTAATTTTTTTATGGTATATTGCAGTATTTATTATTGATGATCTGTGCACATTTTTTACATTTGGAAATTTCACATTTTAATATTTTATTCAGAATACAACATAGATAACATATCAAATGTATCATTTTAAGGCAAAAATAAGTTGATTTTAAATTTCATGGCATCAACACATCTCAAAAAAGTTGGGACAAGGCCATATTTCCCACTGTGTGGCATCCCCTCTTCTTTTTATAACAGTCTGCAAACGTCTGGGGACTGAGGAGACAAGTTTGTCGCATCTTCCTCTTTATGATGCGCCAAATGTTTTCTATGGGTGAAAGATCTGGACTGCAGGCTGGCCATTTCAGTACCCGGATCCTTCTTCTACGCAGCCATGATGTTGTAATTGATGCAGTATGTGGTCTGGCATTGTCATGTTGGAAAATGCAAGGTCTTCCCTGAAAGAGACGACGTCTGGATGGGAGCATATGTTGTTCTAGAACTTGGATATACCTTTCAGCATTGATGGTGCCTTTCCAGATGTGTAAGCTGCCCATGCCACACGCACTCATGCAACCCCATCCCATCAGAGATGCAGGCTTCTGAACTGAGCGCTGAGAACAACTTGGGTTGTCCTTATCCTCTTTAGTCCAGATGACATGGCGTCCCAGTTTTCCAAAAAGAACTTCAAATTTTGATTCATCTGACCACAGAGCAGTTTTCCACTTTGCCACAGTCCATTTTAAATGAGCCTTGGCCCAGAGAAAACGCCTGCGCTTCTGGATCATGTTTAGATATGGCTTCTTTTTTGACCTATAGAGTTTTAGCCGGCAACGGCGTAATGGCACGGTGGATTGTGTTCACCGACAATGTTTTCTGGAAGTATTCCTGAGCCTATGTTGTGATTTCCATTACAGTAGCATTCCTGTATGTGATGCAGTGCCGTCTAAGGGCCCGAAGAGCTTCTAGTTGCTCAGTCACTTAACATCACGTGACTTCACTTCAGGATAAACATCGATACACTGACATTGCACTGCACTTTCTATTCTCGTTGTTACTGTGTAACAACCTGTTATAAACCTGTTTGCACATTATACTCTTATACATTTGTTAACCACATATTTATAAGTCTACATTTTACTCACTGCACAGTCTACTTCAATTATTTTATTCCACTTCTTTATTCTTATTTTTTTACTTTTTTCTTCTACTTGACTTGATTTATTTATAATTCTACAGATATATATAGATAGTACTTTTTTATCCTATTTCTATTATAATTTCCTCCTTGTGTTTTTAACTGTGAATTTGCACTGTCCATGGAGCGGACCTGTTTACATTTCACTGCTGGTTGTATATTCTGTATATAACTGTGTATGTGACAAATAAAACTCTTGAATCTTGAATCTTGAAGATCACGGGCATCCAGTATGGTTTTCCGGCCTTGACCCTTACGCACAGAGATTGTTCCAGATTCTCTGAATCTTTGGATGATATTATGCACTGTAGATGATGATAACTTCAAACTCTTTGCAGTTTTTCTCTGAGAAACTCCTTTCTGATATTGCTCCAGTATTTTTGGCCACAGCATTGGGGGAATTGGTGATCCAATTGGGAATAGAAAAATAATATTTTATTCATGTTATTCTATTTCCTTGTAAATGGACACTGGGACTCAGTTCAGTCATAAAAGGACATGTATAGGCAAAATCAATGGGATTTTTTTTTTTCACCAATACATTTTCAGGTTTCTGGATTTTTTTTAACCGAACTATGTTATGAAAGATATAACAGAATTAATTTATATACCATTTTACTTCTTGCAATATGTGGGTAAAATGGCCATACGTGGGGTTTCCCATCAATGCATCTATACGCTGGATATAATTTGAATATTAATGTGTTCTTGGAGAAACATGTAATGAAAAAGAAGTGTAATAATGGTAGTAATAGTTGGCAACATTTTCATAATAATATATAATATTTTATAGGAACATTGAAATGTCATATCTTTCCCTATTCACTTGTTGTGTCTCCCAAAATGCCTCATAAACGTGCTTTAAGTCCCGGTGACCTCTATATGTATGAAGTATGTTTTGTAACAGAAAGTCATATTTTGATTAGAAACCCCATAACATTTTCCTGAGATGTTGATTTATAACAAACAATTTAAAAAATAAGTCAGATTTAAATGATAATTACAAAATATTACATTATATATAATATTATCATATTTCCATAAGAGTGCTAAATTTGATCATTCAGTCATTTTTAAAGACCAAGGAGAATTAAATGGTATTTCTAAAAAAAGCTCTGAATGTGCTCTTTACAGGACACACAGACATGTAAGATGTGAGAGAAATTCACAAAAATATAATGTCCTCCCCAGGAGGGTGGATTAAGAGGTAGGGGATGGGTCAACAATTACAGATGTTGCAGTTGCAGGTATTTTTTAAAATATGTATGCACACAATAAGTGCATTGTATCAAATGATTAATTTAAATGTTAGTACATAGTAGTTAAAGACACCTAATATAAAGTGGGACTGAAATATTTCATATTTTGATTGCTGACTTTGACATCTGGGCAAATTTGAAGACAGTCTGAGATGATGTTGAGATCTCTTGTGAATTTGTTAACGAGTTTTTTCTTGGAGGAGGAGGAGAAATGTTTGCTGCTCAGCTCTGGACAATGAAATACAAAATAAACTCAAATAATAATGGTGCAAACTGACTCTGTCTATCTCTGCAGGGGGTGAACAGCATGTTTCAGGTGGTCCTGACAGGAAATAACTCTGAGCACTTCAGCATCTCTCCCACCTCAGTGCAGGGCAGAGCTGACCTCCGCGTGCGTGTGGCCGTCCCGCTGGACTACGAAACCATCAGGAGCTACAGCTTTTCTGTGAGTGTATAAAACACATGTTCATTCATCCAGATTAACTTCCCATATCTCACTTATTCAATCCCTGGGTGAGCTCATCAATTTTTGTAGGTGCCATTCAAAAATTTGAGGTCAAAGATTGTTTAAATATTTTTGAAAGACGTCTCTTATGCTCACCAAGGCCGGATTTATTTGATCAAAAATACAGTAAAAACTCAATTTTATAGAACTGTTTACTTGTCTATTCTAATATATTTTTTTAATGTTACTAATTCATGTAATGGCAAACCTAAAGTCTTTATTATCAAAAACATTTTTATTTTTTTAAATAGTAAAGACTTTTGAGTTAATGAATGTTGAATAAAAGTATTTCTTTTCTTTAAAAATACAAATTACTGACCCAAATTTTTAACAGTAGTGTATATTCATGTGAATTGTGGTTCAGGCACACATATATTAATATTTTAATGGTCATAAGCATATATGTAAAATGTATTATGGCAAATGTGTTAAACGTAAAGCCATTTATCACGTTGATTTATCTAGCTTTAAATACAGTAAATAAATCTATGATTTCTGTGAATTTTATATTGTATGAACCTTAGGTGGATTTATAAAGATATTATGAAATACATACAAATATTTGCTTTATCTTTACCTGGAGTATTTCCTATGAGACGCAGACAACATTACACATTACATGAACAACTGCAAAGCTCTGTCTTCTCTCAAGTGCTGCTTTTATTTAAACATTTAGAGTACACTGAGACTAGATGATCATGCTTGGGTAGTGTTTTTAGGGAAATAAACGCAGAGATTTAGAATGGGGAAAATGAAATACAAATCGATTATTGGCAATGCTGTCATGCTGCTGGAGTTCAGCTGTGTTTTTGCAGTTGATTTAGTTTAAATGACTGGAGCTGCTCCCTACAGCGATGGACTCATAGCTGAACTGACAAATGACTGCAATCTACCACCACAAAACACAATCAGAAACCGTTGTAGACCCGTACAGGAGATTCCTTCAAACAGGCACTACCTCAACCAATTTGTAGCCTTGTTTCTAGCAAACATCTGTTCTGATTCATCTAAAAGTCATGACTTCAGTGAGTCATTTGGAAACTGAAAAAATGACTTTTTAGTGAGTATTACTTGGGTGGACGATAAATCTGAAGTTTTTTTTTTCAAACTGAAATAACTTTATCATCATTTGAAATGATTTGAGATATCATAGAGATATCAAAGTCTCATAAAAGTGATATAAAACAGACACTTTAATTTAAAATTGAATATGAAAATTCTGCTCCAAAACCTAGCAAGCTGCCTTGCTGTTTAGTGCCCACGTAGGCAGCTGTCTACTAAGGGAGCATTCTAACTGAAATGTAACCTCATGACTGGTTTGAAACACTCAACATTGGTTAGAGCAATATTGTCTATACAGTGCATAGAACACACAAATACTATGTAAAATAGCTCATTTTAATTAGACTATATTTTTTTATTGATACTTTTCAGTACTGAATGAAATATAAGTTATTTTCCATCTTGGATGATGCTTTAAAATGCTTCCTCTATAAGTTTATGGTGTTATTTTATGTGATGTTGTTGATGCTGATGGTGGCTGTGGTTACATCACTGCTCTTTTCTCCAGTTGTATGCCAACGAGTCTCTGTCGGAGCATGTGGGGTTTGCTCGGGTCTTCATCGACCTCATCAACGAGAATGACAACAGGCCTATCTTCAGCCAGGCGCTTTATAACATCAGTTTACTTGAGAGCACCGCTCCTGGGACATCTCTACTGCAAATAAAGGTGAACACACACACCAGTCGCTTTCTCCAGCGCTGCGTCTGAAATCTTGTACTGTGTGAGTAAGTACTACATCTGAATTCAAATTTACTTCACGACCATTAAAAAAGTATGCTCTGTATAGTAGGAATGTGTGTAGTATGAATGAAATTTGTGTGTACTATATCCCCCATGTTGTTTCGGTCACGTGACCTACCAGCATCAGTTGCGTCACTTCACTGCCATTCATAAATCCTCTCCCGTGGCCTCATGGGATAGTAAAATATCCATCAAATGCGCACTTCAGATTCGATGTATTTGGACATGTTATTCTTTTGCCACACTGTTTTTCACATACTATATAGTATTAAATTTCGGATGCAGGTGTATTAAAACTGCGTGAGGTTGTGAAAGTAGGGAAATATGTGGAAAGAATCGAGGAATCCAGTCATAAATATTGATCTTACAGTGTTATGGAATTTTGGATCAAATCAAAAGTAGCCTGTACAGACTAATGGACTAGATATGGACTAGTGTATATGAATATTAAAGAACAAAAAGACTGCTATTTAAATATGACTTTTTGCTTGTCTCTGTGTGAATGAGTGCCGTGGTTTCATCTATTTCACACACTTAAGCATGCGTTTTCAGCATCTGCCGTCTCACTATTTGAAGACATGAAAACATCTCCAGAGCTGCTCTGAGAGTCACTTCACAAGCATTTCACCATTTCATTTTAAGAAAATAAACTATTGTCTTGTCATATATACACCCTCTGGGCCCTATTTTAATGATCTGAGCGCATGATCTGAAGCGCATGGTGCAGGTGCACTTAGGGCTTGTCCAAATCCACTTTTGCTAGTTTGGTCCAAAAGGGTTGTCCCTAGTCTCTTAATGAGTCATGGGTGTGTTTCGGGCATAACGTGCAATAAACCAATCAGAGTGTCATCTCCCATTCCCTTTAAAAGCCAGTTGCGCTCATGGCGGATTCGCTATTTACATGGCAGAATTTGCGAGCAGAAAGACTGAACGCTTCTCCAGAGAGGAATCCTTTTATTTTTAATATTGAAAAATGTTTGTGTGCTGCTGCGCGTCCCTGTGTGTGTGTAATAAACAGAGTGTGTGCACGTTGTGCACCCGCCTATAGGCGCATATTACTAACGTGCCCTTAATTCTGCGTTTTCAGTTGCTTCAAAATAGCAATGTGCCTGAACACACCTCGTTTTCAGACCAGCATGCCCGAACAGATGGGCGGAAGTGCATTTGTTATTTAAACAACGTGGCGCTGGAAATGAAAATGATAACTGCGTTGGGCTGAAATTAGCAAAAAACACTTGCGTTATACCTGGCATTGCATTTCTCCTGGTGTATGATAGGGGCCCTCTGTGTCTCTCATGGTAACAATATGATTATACATTAGGATGTTAGGATTCTCATCTACAACTCTTTGACATCCATAAGATTCCTCTCCCTTTCACGGTGTCATGTAATTTATTTGATTTCAGCACACAGACTGTTTCCAGAGTGCTGAAGGTCATCCCACACTAGGAGTATAAATCACTGTGAACAACCACATGCAGCTCATAAATTCAGCCTATTATCACTCTCCCGATGTCACTCTCACTCATGGACGCTATGGAGATCAATACTGATCAATACGCAGTCCAGGCTCTGGATTCAGGTGCTGGTCTGGACTCTGTGCAAGCTAGTCCTAATCATAAAAACTAATTCTAGTTCAGAGCTTCTGCATTGTGAGCAGTCCAAGAGCTCTGTGCAGAAACTCAAATGCACAGAACAAATCAGAAATGATGGTGCCATTTGTTGGGAAAAGCTGTTTAGAACTTTTAAACAAAACTTTTCTGTTTAATATTAAAGGGGTCATATCATGACAAGTCAAGTTTTCCTTGATCTTTTGAGATCAAAGAGTGTGATGTACTATGAAAACACTCTGTAGCTTTCAGAACTTCCTCTGCAGTCCAAAAGGAGCATTTATTGAAAACAAACAATAACATATTCATTGGCCAGTAACTGCTAGTCAGAAATTTGGCCTGTGATTAGGATGGATTTGCAAGCTAATGTAGATTCATGAGGTAAAACTGCATATTATTATCTCAGTGCCAACATTAGAAAAGATTGGTCGATGTTTCCTTATCTCTGATCACTTAAGTTGGACTTTAAATGTTTTATAACGTTCCAAGTGGACTTCAATCGAAAAAAAAAAAGAAAAAAAAAGAGTATGACCTCTTTAAAAGGGCCAAAATGTAAAACGTGTTTTTTTTGCTCATTTATAACTCTGAGGTTAGCCAATCAATCGCAAAACAGACACAATTTGCATACAAACAGCTTAAAGGTAGGTACTGTAGTTTCATAAAAGGGTCAGAGAAGGTGAAAAATTTAAATTATGACTGTTCAACATTATAATTGGGTTCAGAAAAAAATGAAATGATAAATTGGATGTCACTTTTACACTTTTTAAAACTTTTAAAACTTTTTGTGTGTGTGTGTGTGTGTGTGTGTGTGTGTGTGTGTGTGTGTGTGTGTGTGTGTGTGTGTGTGTGTATGGGTGTCCAAGTCGCATTTTTAACTCAAAATCTGAATAAGGAATTATTCCTCATTAAATTGCATTTTTGTTACTGTAATTTTGGGAGGATTTTATTTAATTTGTATGAAAATAATAGCACAAAAAAAGAAAAACAAAACATATGATAGTCCTAAAATACTATTAAGCAAAATGTAATTTTGCGGTGAGCACTGCAGTTCATAAGTTTGGGGATTTTTTTTTAATGTTTTTGAAAGAACTGGGCTGAATTTATTTGATCAAAATATGGTCAAATATATATCTTACTGACCACAACGTTTTGAACAGGATGTAATGTAATGGCATCTCTAGCTCTTGTTCTCTCTTCTCTTCCTCTCCATCTCTGATGAGATGTATGTGACAGCGAGTCTATGTCGATAAATGCTGTCTGCTCTGTGTCACTGGCTCACTCGTGACATGTAACGGCCTGTAAAGTCAATAGAGTGGTAACTTTACCTACAATGCCCCGAGGAGTAAATGAAACACAGTTATGTGGCAGCAGCCTTATTACTCTCTGTTCTAGTTTTTTCTCTGTTTTCTTTTCCCTTTTTTTGTAATATCTCAATTCTCTCTTTTCCTTACCAAACATCGACTTCAAACAGCTGATATAAAGAGCTTTAAACAGTTGGTTGATTCTTGTGTTCTCTGTTTCTTCATTTTCTTCACCTAAATCCTTTTCCTTTCCAGCACTGCAGTCACTGTTATTTCCTTCAGGAATTGCAGATGTAGTTGTGTCTGTAACCTCTTATTTTGTCTCTGCGGCTCTGTATGTGTTTAACAGATGTCTGGACTGCTGCTAATGTGCTGCTGTTAACTCACTTGAGCAGTTTAGAAAAAGAAAACACACACACATCCATATGTTCCAACATTTACATACTTGTCAGATACCTGTCAGCTCTGACTCATTATGATGGATGTTCGTTTTTTTCTTTGTTTAAATTAAATTTCATTTCAAGTTGAACTCAGTAAATTTTAAGGCATAACGTTATGACAGGTGAAGTGAATAACACTGATTATCTCTTCATCACGGCACCTGTTAGTGGGTGGGATATATTAGGCAGCAAGTGAACATTTTGTCCTCAAAGTTGATGTGTTAGAAGCAGGAAAAATGGGCAAGCGTAAGGATTTGAGCGAGTTTGACAAGGGCCAAATTGTGATGGCTAGACGACTGGATCAGAGCATCTCCAAAACTGCAGCTCTTGTGGGGTGTTCCCGGTCTGCAGTGGTCAGTATCTATCAAAAGTGCTCCAAGGAAGGAACAGCGGTGAACTGGTGACAGGGTCATGGGCAGCCAAGGCTCATTGATGCACGTGGGGAGCGAAGGCTGGCCCGTGTGGTCCGATCAAACAGACGAGCTAGATATGTGCCCTGCCACAAAGCAAAAATGGTTCAGGAATGGTTTGAGGAGCACAATGAGTTTCAGGTTTTGACTTGGCCTCCAAATTCCCCAGATTTCAATCCAATCGAGCATCTGTGGGATGTGCTGAACAAACAAGTCCAATCCATGGAGCCCCACCTCGCAATTTACAGGACTTAAAGGATCTAACATCTTGGTGCCACAGCCACACCTTCAGGGCATGCTTCTAGTGCACTCCAGGTGCAGCAAAAGGGGGACCAACACAATATTAGAACGGTGGTCATAATGTTATGTCTGATCGGTGTATATAGTTCAGTCATGAAACTCTATAGGGCACGGCCCTTTACATGCAATTTGCAAGCAATAACATCATTACTGCATGACATAAGATGATAACACAAGCTGAAACCTCTGCTGATCCTGCAGCCAATGAGATTGCTTGCTTAACATTTAAATGGTCTGGTTGATTGTTTGCTGTAAGCTAGTCCTGCAGTGTGCTTTCAACCTTCCACGTTCCCCAGCTCCAACTTCCTATATCTGTTATGGGATTTATGTTTTTCTATTTATGCAGCAGCATATCTTACCTGCTCACAGCGTGTCGGTGTATCTATTAGCAGTAGCAAGTCCATACTTGCTTTGCAGCAGCAGCGTAGCAGACCTAGTCAGCCAATACCAAATACATTATCATTTCCATATTGCCATATTCATGTCATTCAACCCCATATATATATCTTTTTTAGACACACATTATAACTTTCAGACACACATTAAGCCAAGTGCTGAAGCAGATCACACTGTCAGAGCTGATTGTTCTTTAAATGCTGTTTTTAGTCTGTCTTTCAACTTAATCTGTGCCCGGGAACCCAGCCCAAAGAGCTTAGACTCTGAGTATCTGGATTGTGGGCTATGAGTGTGTTTGTAAGACCACTGGAGACACTTTCTCCCTTAAAAGAGCTCTCAAACCCAAAGGCCATATCACTCCATAAAACACTCATCTCTATGCCACTAATTCCACCAAACAGAATTAAATTAAAAGTTGAATGGCCCAAATGCTATAACATTGGATTTAGGGGTAGGCATATGGCAAAAATATCGTATTGTATTGTATCGTTTTTCATGCTGGTTTTTCTATTTTGCAATTCACTGAGCAGTACAGCCAAATTAATTTCTCTATTTTAAAATTGTAGCATTGCAAGGTACACACATATATATATATATATATATATATATATATATATATATATATATATATATATATATATATATATATATATATATATATATATATAACTGCCTTAATTCACGTGGTTGTACACATATATATATAACTGCCTTAATTTTACGTGGTTGATTCAACAATGTGCTGAAAGCATTCTTTAGAAATGTTGGCCCATATTGATAGGATAGCATCTTGCAGTTGATGGAGATTTGTGGGATGCACAGCCAGGGCACGAAGCTCCGTTCCACCACATCCCCACAGATGCTATATTGGGTTGAGATCTGGTGACTGTGGGGGCCATTTTAGTACAGTGAACTCATTGTCATGTTCAAGAAGTCAATTTGAAATTATTCGAGCTTTGTGACATGGTGCATTATCCTGCTGGAAGTAGCCATCAGAGAATGGGTACATTGTGGTCATAAAGGGATGGACATGGTCAGAAACAATGCTCAGGTAGGCCGTGGCATTTAAACGATACCCAATTGGCACTAAGGGGCCTAAAGTGTGCCAAGAAAACATCCCCCACACCATTACACCACCACCACCAGCCTGCACAGTGGTAACAAGGCATGATGGATCCATGTTCTCATTCTGTTTACACCAAATTCCGCCTCTACCATCTGAATGTCTCAACAGAAATCGAGACTCATCAGACCAGGCAACATTTTTCCAGTCTTCAACTGTCCAATTTTGGTGAGCTCGTGCAAATTGTAGCCTCTTTTTCCTATTTGTAGTGGAGATGAGTGGTACCCGGTGGGGTCTTCTGCTGTTGTAGCCCATCCGCCTCAAGGTTGTGTGTGTTGTGGCTTCACAAATGCTTTTCTGCATACCTTGGTTGTTATTTTAGTCAAAGTTGCTCTTCTATCAGCTTGAATCAGTCGGCCCATTCTCCTCTGACCTCTAGCATCAACAAGGCATTTTCGCCCACAGGACTGTCGCATACTGGATGTTTTTCCCTTTTCACACCATTCTTTGTAAACCCTAGAAATGGTTGTGCGTGAAAATCCCAGTAACTGAGCAGATTGTGAAATACTCAGACCAGCCCGTCTGGCACCAACAACCATGCCACGCTCAAAATTGCTTAAATCACCTTTCTTTCCCATTCTGACATTCAGTTTGGAGTTCAGGAGATTGTCTTGACCAGGACCACACCCCTAAATGCATTGAAGCAACTGCCATGTGATTGGTTGATTAGATAATTGCATTAATGAGAAATTGAAATGGTGTTCCTAATAATCCTTTAGGTGAGTGTATATAATGTGTGTGTGTGTGTGTGTGTGTATAATATATATATATATATATTAAAAATATATATATATATATATATATATATATATATATATATATATATATATATATATATATATATATATATATATATATATATATATATATATATATATATATATATATATATATATTTTATAAAATATATTTATATTTTAAATATATATATTTAAAAAGAATCAGTGTATATATAATTTATACAGTGAAGTCTATAGTGTTTATTAAATTTGTTCAGTATTCAATTCAATTTCTTACTTGAAGACTATTGTTAAAAACTATGAAAAAACTATGAAAAAATATTTAATTTGTATACTATATTGTATTTGCATCTTTGTTCTCATTTTTAATAAGAAAGATAAAATAAGATTTTCATCTTTGCCCACCTCTGCTTTGGCCTAAATTATATAATTATTTTTCTTATATATATATATATATATATATATATAATCTTATTTTATCTTTCTTATTAAAAATGAGAACAAAGATGCAAATACAATATAGTATACAAATTAAATATTTTTTCATAGTTTTTTCATAGTTTTTAACAATAGTCTTCAAGTAAGAAATTGAATTGAATACTGAACAAATTTAATAAACACTATAGACTTCACTGTATAAATTATATATACACTGATTCTTTTTAAAGCTACTGAAGT
Organism: Paracanthobrama guichenoti; assembly: GCA_018749465.1. Lineage (NCBI taxonomy): Eukaryota > Metazoa > Chordata > Actinopteri > Cypriniformes > Gobionidae > Paracanthobrama > Paracanthobrama guichenoti. Next base: position 33,456,198 of record CM031955.1, read on the forward strand.
TATTCAGTGAAAAGCAGTAAGTGATTTTCTGTCTTTTGTTTGATCAACATTAATGCCAAGAAGCAACAGGTTTTATTAGGCTGCTTTCACTTTAAGACCTGCACAGATCTAATATTCCGATTCCCAAACTGTTTACATTCGTTTAAAGGGATAGTTCACCCAAAATTGAAAATGTTATGTTTATCTGCTTGGATCCCCCAATCCCCCAGGGCATCCAAGATATAGGTCACTTTGTTTCTTCAGTAGAACACAAATGAAGATGTTTAACTCTAACCGTTGCAGTATAATGCATGTGAATGGTAGCAAAATCTATAAAAGTAAAAAAAAAAACATAAAAAAAAAAAACATGCACAGACAAATCCATATTAAACACTGCGGCTCGTGACAACACATTGATGTCTTAAGACACGAAACGATCGGTTAGTGCGAGAAACCGAACAGTGTTTATATCATTTTTTACCTCTAATACACCACTATGTCTAAGATCCTTCAGCACATGATCACTTCCGGTAAGTGAGGTTTTGTACATTGATGATCGTTCCATGTCTTAAGACATCAATGTGTCGTCACGAGCCGGCAGGATTTAATATGGAGTTTTCTGTGCATGTTTTTTTTTACTGAGTTATGAGTTAAAAATCTTCATTTGTGTTCTACTGAAGAAACAGTCACCTATATCTTGGATGCCCTGGTGGTAAGCAGATAAACAAAATTTTAACATCCATTTTTGGGTGAACTATCGCTTTAAGACATAACCAACTGTGTTTATGTAAACCTGTGTTTGACAGTTTAAGCGCAATAAGATGCAAAAGATAACTTAATTTAGTTCTCACACGCTGTTTGACAGCCTTTAACTGTGCAAGCTTTGGCTGGTTAGCATGGCCTAGTTAGCACCTACTGGTAGATACCTTAACTACACCATTGTGTATAAATAATAACTATATTTGCATTTTTGGTGCATTTTTGGTGCTTTTGGTGCATTTTTGGTGCTTGTAGCATAGAAATGCCTTTTTTCTTAAATTTTTCAATGACATGGCCCCTTTAGCGCTCTTCCAGACTATATCACCCCATAAATATAGCCTCATTAACCCTTAACGATCACTTATTACCCATTCATATTATCTGAATTGTGAATCTATGCTGTCTGTCTTTTTAACATCGTCATAAAAGCTCTATTATTTCATTAAGTGAGTTTAGTGCTGCGATCCTGCAAGCACAGGCCCGTAAAATCAGCAGCAGACTCACGGCTCAATAGCATCACCTTTCACGGTGCGCCTTTATTGCATGAGCTGTTAAAGCAGGTGGGATCCAACACATTCACTGTGACGCGAGTAACATCGTCAATAAGCAGTCGTTTAACTGGTGGTGTTTCACCAGCTGTTTTTGTCTTATGTATCCCTACAAGCTCCCTCATTAAAGCTTTGAGAATGTTTTTCTACTTCTGTGGTTTTCAAATCGGTCACTTGATTGGGCACATGATGCTGCTTTAGGCATCTGCTTGTGTAAGGCAGCACAGAAGCTCACTAGTTAGTTAGACTCACTTTGCAGAACTACAGTATCTACAGTGTAAGGCCAGTGTAGTTTCAGCAGAAACATTGTATGTAGCACCACAGAATCACAGCTTCCACATCACAGCTATGTGAGTGTGTTTGTGTACCGCAAGCTATCTGACAGTGTGAGGCGGTTCAGTCTAGTCGGAGAGACGATCCGCTGTAGGTTGCGTCATTGTCATGTAAACTATTGTTCAAAAGTTTGGGGTCTGTCAAATATTTTAATATTATAACAATTTAAAAAATAATCGATTTGAATATATTTAAAAATGTAATTCATTCCTGGGATGCAAACCTGAATTTTCAGCAGCCATTACTCCAGTCTTCAGTGTCACATTCATTTGCCGCATTTGTGGAGTGGGTGCTGGTGAACAACTCCCCTCTGTTCACCATCGGCCTGGCAGAGGACCACACCAGTCCCACTCCACATCCAGAGACCAGCCATCCGCCAATGACGAGCGGCATGATGGGGTTGCAATGCCCACCGCAGACTGTAGAGATCGGCCTGTCAGACAAGCCTGAACCTGCAAAGAGGACAGATAGTCGACGCCCTGGAGTCTGAACCACACAAGGATTCTGACCAGATACGTAAGCCGGCAACAACATGCACTGCCGAAGGAGTATTATTGGAGTACATGTGAATGGAGAAGAGCCCCACCCACAACCTCACCTCTGTGGATGTGATTGACATGGCCTTTGGAAATGATGTTGAGGATTTATGGAGGTGTTTGAGGAGGTAAATTGAGGAGGTTAGTTCTCCTCTGGCTCAATGAATGAACATGGTATGATGTCGTTTTCATTTCTTTTTCTAATGGTAATCATCTATTACATAATCTTGCTGGATTTGTCTTATTCCATGGGAAGATTTTTTTTTCCATCACTTTTTTGAGCATAACTCTCTCTAAATATATTTGTTATTTTCAAAACAGCCATTTTTGCAGTGTAACACACAAAGTTGTGCATCACAAAACCCCATATACACATAGCCTATTGTGTATTTGATAAGGAATTCATACACACACACAGACATTGTTTAATATTTATCAGTGATGGCAGTGGTTATCATTATAAATATTTATAGTGATTTAGTCTGTATGCGTCTCAAGAGATGAGGGCAGCTCATATCTGCTAAATTGCTTCTTTGTTTTCAGTCTGTCTTTTGGCTGTGGTTTGTTTGCATCTCTCCATGTCCTATTTATTATTTTCACTTGCATTTATACACACTCTTTTCCTTCAGCCATTATAGCACTAATGGATTTCTATCCCTTTGAGTGTACGTGTGTGTTTTGTACAGTATAAAAATCAGTACAAATCTAGTACTTGCATTACAGTTAATGAAGAAGATGAGAGGATCTGTAGTTTTGACACAAGTTGTCATATTTCTTTATCTGGGTTTCTGTTCTCAATTTTTCTTCAGTCTTAAATTTCTTTAAATTGTCTTTAATCATAAAGTGCAAGGAGGAGGACAGTCGCTGATGATGATCTGTCTATAAAAGTATAGCTTCTGGCAAAATACAAACCCTTATATTCATGTTGCCAAATCTCTCTCTCTCTCCCTCTGTCTATTCTGGTATAGTTTGGCTGTGTTATTCATGTCACACTCATTTTAATCCCTCTTTTTTTATTGTTGTTATGGCCAAATGTGAACGGAAAACTGATCTGTCTCTCTCTCTCTGTCCACAGCACATCTTTTCCTTTTCTTTCTTTCTTTTTAAATCACTCTTTTACTCATTTTCTTATCACGGTCCTCCAGTTTGTTAAGACATCCATCATGTGTGTGTGTGTGTGTGTGTGTGTGTGTATTTATTTAATTGCTGTAATAGGTTTATTCAGTAAACAGTTGATAAGACTCAGACATCACCCTGAGGCAGCACTTGTCTTTCCTGTTGTTTGATGATTTTTGCATGGGAAAAAATATGTATTTTTTTTAAAGTGTAAAATAAGCAAATACGATTTATATATATATTCATATCGTCAAATAATACTTTGTTCATATCGCCCACCAATAAACCGTGATTTCAAAACTGACCAAACATAATCTTGATTATGATTTTTGCCATAATCAAGCATCCATTTGTTGGCAAAAAATTTTCAGCTACAGGTTTTATTTTATTTAAAAAAAGTTTTAAATACATAATATAAAAAGCTCACAGGAAAGAACATACATTAATTACAGTCAATTATTAATATTTCAATCTCTTTGTATGACAGCCTGGCCAAAAATTATGTCAGCAGTATTTGGTATGCTTCATTGCGTTATCACAAAAAAAAAACAAAAAAAAAAACACTGACTCCATGCACAACTACGCAATAGGCTTGCAAAACCATTTAACAGATATTTAATAATACACCATATTGCCAAAAGTTTTGTGACATCTGCCTTTACATGCACATGAACTTTATTGACATCCCATTCTTAATCCATAGGGTTTAATATGGAGTCGGCCCACCCTTTGCAGCTATAACAGCTTCAACTCTTCTGGGAAGGCTTTCCACAAGGTTTAGGAGTGTGTTTCACTGAAACTAAGGGGCCAAGCCTAACCCCTGAAAAACAACCCCACACCATAATCCCCCATCCACCAAACTTTACCCTTGGCACTATGCAGTCAGGCAAGTACCGTTCTCCTGGCAAACCCCAAACCCAGACTCGTCCATCGGATTGCCAGACAGAGAAGCGTGATTGGTCACTCCAGAGAACACGTCTCCACTGCTCTAGAGTCCAGTGGCGGCGTGCTTTACACCACTGCATCCGACACTTTGCATTGCACTTGGTGATGTAAGAGTTGGATGCAGCTGCTCGGCCATGGAAACCCATTCCATGAAGCTCTCTACACACTGTTCTTGAGCTAATCTGAAGGCCACACGAAGTTTGGAGGTCTGTAGTTATTGAAAGTTGGCGACTTCTGTGCACCTCAGCATGCGCTGACCCCGCTCTGTGATTTTATGTGGCCTACCACTTTGTGGCTTAGTTGCTGTTGTTCCAAATTTCTTCCACTTTGTTATAATACCACTAACAGTTGAACATGGAATATTTAGTAATGAGGAAATTTCACGAATGGGCTTATTGCACAGGTGGCAACCTATCACAGAACCACACTTGAATTCACTGAGCTCCTGAGAGGGACCCATTCTTTCACAAATGTTTGTAGAAGCGTCTGCATGCCTAGGTGCTTGATTTATACACCTGTGGCCATGGAAGTGATTGGAACACCTGAATTCAATGACAATGGCAATTCAATGGCAATATAGTGTATATGGTATTTTTGACCGATAGGTTTAAGACAAAATGTTTTAATGTAATGTTGCTGTTGTAATGTATTTATATAGTTTTTCTAGCTTTGTCAAATGAGGACAAACACAGGCCAATTTTACCTCTAAAATAAAACTTTTTGCTGCTTTAGTATGAAAAAAATTTAAAGCAGCTTTTTATTCATTATGAATCACCTTTTCTTTTTGGACGCCCCCATAAGAATGTTTAGTCCGATTGTAACTTCTGAAGACATTTCTCAGCTAATCTCGGTAGATTAGTGAGGCCCTTAGGGTCTCAGAGGAGTGTAGGCCTCAATGCGTGTGTTTTGGCAGATTGCTCCATTGGATTAATGTGTCACTAACAGCTTAGTCACAGATTCACTTTGACCACCGAGACTAATACTCTCTCTCACACACACACTCATCTGAGTGTCCTAATAAGTCGAATTTACTCAAAACATTTGAGGAAACTTGTTCAATCAAATTAAGTAGTTAATAGTGTCTCTCAAAACTTGACATTGACATTTCTTATTATCATCAATGTTAAAAACTGTTGTGCTGTTGCGGTCATGGCTCAAACTGTTGTTAGGTGTTTGGTCTTGTGAATGAAAAGAGACTTTTTTGTTCTGTTAATGGTCTCTTGTCTCATCTGTCACAGCTAGATCTCTATTGAGGGTTTCTCCTCACCCTGGTGTCACTTTCGCTTTCATTCACACTGAGATGTTGTCTGACACGTGTCAGTCAGAGAGAATCGTCTTTTCAGTGTTTGGTCAAAACTATCAGGTGCACATTTAGGCCTGTCTTCAGGCTTTTTCTCTGCTCTTTCACTTAAGTTTTAGTGTCTTTGTATTTCTGTTGGGCTGCTGTCTGGAGTTACAGGTGTGTGTCTTTGCCAGACTGAGCAGGAAGGAGGGATGGAGGAGAGAGAGAGATGCTATCACCTCTGCCGTCCTCTCTCCGCTCTGATCCCTGTCTATCTCACCTGACCTGCATTAAGTCTCCTGTCATTGTAGCGACTGTTGTCACACTAACACCTGGAGCCCTGAACTGTCATCACTGCACTTATGGGCCTGTCAATCACACACAGAGACAGAGAGAGACAGAGAGAGACAGAGAGAGACAGAGAGAGACAGAGAGAGAGAGAGAGAGAGAGAGAGAGAGAGAGAGAGAGAGAGAGAGAGAGAGAGAGAGAGAGAGAGAGAGAGAGAGAGAGAGAGAGAGAGAGAATTGTGAGGGCAGAAACTGAAGAAAGGGGAGGATTTGTTTGTGTAAAAGGGCATGAAGGAACAATAGAGAGGACAATAGAGAGAGAAAAATAGATTTTCATTTATTTATTTTTGTTTGCTGGTCTGTTCAGTTGTTTATTTGCTCTTTTTATGTTTATTTTGTTAATGTATCCTCAACTTTGTAATTGAATTAGTTTATTTGTTCTTTCTCTTTCATTTGTTCTTTTTCTTTTGATGTTTTGTGTGATTTGTTCGTTTTCATAAGTCAGTTTTTCTTTCTTTCCGTTGTGAAAAAGTGTTTAAAACAAGGTTATAGAGATGATGAAAGAAAGATTAAGGCTGTGTGTCCACCAAAGCGTTTTTTCATGCGGCTGGCTGGCGTATTCAGTTGTTTTCAATGGGAGCGCCATGAGCGTAACGAGACGCTGAGTGAGTATTTCACGCTCAAGCGCTGAGCATTTGGCGTTTTTTACTGAAGAATGTTCAACTTTGAGTAAAGCGCTCATCACTGTCACTTTTCACCCACCCATCCAATCACAGTGAAGGAAGGGCGGGACAAATACAACACCGACCAACATTCTGCTTGTACAACATCAACAGATGAAAACAAGCAGCATAAAACATTGGAACAAGATAAATAATTTACATTTTACATTTTTATATAGAATCAATACAGAAATAATCTGTAAAATGAGATACTAGTAACACTTCCGCGGATATTCCGTATCATACAAGCAAAGAGTCTCAACTGAAAAAAAAAAAAAACGCTCTCAAGCGCTCACAGCAAGGCATTTTCAGCAGAGCGCCTAGCATTTCAGCTGGCTAAAAACGCTTTGGTGGACACGTAGCCTAAATCTTGTTTTTTATTTTTTATTTTTATTTTTTTATTTGTCTGATCTTTCTTTCTAGTTTTGGTTTGTTTGTTAAATTGTCTGTTTTCTCTTTCCTCATTTGTTTTTAATTATTTTGTTCTTACCTTAGAAATAATTATTTTGTTTATTTGTTTGTTTATTCTGTTCTTTTTGTCTCTCTTTTGTTTGTTTGTGGAAAAGTTTGTTTAAGATTATAGAGAGAAAACAAAAGAAAGAAAAATTCAGTCTTTAATATGTTTGTTTTTTCCATCTTTTGTTTGTTTTTTTGTGTAAATGGTCTGTTATTTTTCTTCCCTTTTTTTTTACCTTGTTTCTTTTGTCTGTTTGCTTTTTCTTTTGTTCTTTTTATTGTTTGTTTTTCTTTCAGTTGTTCTTACTTTCTATTCATTTGTTTTGTTAGTTAATTTGTTCTTTTATTTGCTTGTTTGTATGTTTTTTCTCTTTACAGTGATTGGCTGAATCTATTCACAGGGTTACAGTGAGCTCATTGGCTATTTATTTGGATATTAAAGGGGTCATGAACTGAGCTTGAGCTTTTGACATATAAGAGGTCATCATACAAACCCGATTCCAAAAAACTGGGACACTGTACAAATTGTGAATAAAAAAGGAATGCAATAATTTACAAATCTCATAAACTTACATTTTATTCACAATAGAATATAGATAACATAGAATATAGTACATTTAACTTTTCCGGCCTCTTATTGCTACCTGTCCCAACTTTTTTGGAATGTGTAGCTCTCATGAAATCCAAAATGAGCCAATATTTGGCATGACATTTTAAAATGTCTCACTTTCAACAGTTGATATGTTATCTATATTCTATTGTGAATAAAATATAAGTTTGAGATTTGTAAATTATTGCATTCCTCTTTTATTCACAATTTGTAGTGTCCCAACTTTTTTGGAATCGGGTTTGTATTATAAAACTATCCTGCAAGTTTCAGAGCTGAAAACTTCCTTGTTAGACAGCTTTTATTGAAACCAAGGCCAGAGAACGACTCGTCGTGGAGTGTGCCTGTAGATGAAAGACGCCTCTGCAGAAGAAAATCAATGCCTACATCATTGCAACTTTGGCCCCACCCACTGGTGTGGTAGTGAGATGATGAGGAGACAAGTTAGCGATTAGTTGATAGCTGTAATAGTAAAAATGTGCTAAAAGTTTAGTTCCACATGTAATACTTAGCTAGGCTATTTGTTAGCCAATCACAGCAGTGGGCCTTTACAAAGTCTCACAGCAGGCACGCCCTTCAAACAGAGCGTTCAAATCAGTGGGTTTAAATCAGGTATAGGAAAAATGACTTTTAATTCTAAATTATAACAATTTTTGATGTAAAAATCATACTAACATTATAAGTGCACCCAAGGAAACATTATAAAACAATAAAACAATGCAGTTCATGAGCCCTTGCATATGAGAGAAGTGAATGTTGCAGTCCATGTCACAGTGAAACTCTGGCCGGTTGGTTGAATACTTTGTAGCTTGGCACCAGGCGAGTGGTTGTCATAATCCACACACACATATAAAAGCACACACAGAGGGTGAGGTCATCATCGGGGCACGTTTGAATCATGGATTCTAATAGTGGCACTGACAGCAGCACACACTCACACAACTCCATGACCCTGTACACCAGCAGCAGCGGCAGTCAACCGAAACCCCATTACCAGCGCCCAGTCGTGATCCATCAGAGAACGCTCACGAGAGAGAGAAATTAAACAACGAGCTCTTACATCATACACTTACCTTGACATTAACATCAGCACCAAAAAAGACCCCAAAAAATAAGCATAGCTGTTAAAGAACATCAAATTTGACGTTCCATTTCAATGAGAATCAGCCAAAAATAATTTAATCAGGAACTGAGTCCATCACACTGTACTGGCATGAGCCCTGGGATTCACACACATCAAAAGGGATTTTGTGAAATGCGACAAACACCAAATATAGACTCTGCAGTCAGACTCCTGCAAGAAAAACCCATGAATGTAGCATAAAACACCTAAATAAAAGTTGAAGACCAGACAAAAGGCTATACGTTTTTTTTTTTTTTTTGCAAAACCCTGGATTAAAATGCAGATTATTATTGAATTGCAGCTAGAAAATTAAAGCGAAATTGGCAAAAGAAACGCTAATTGGAATGAAGTCACACCCTTATCCTTGATCATATAAATAATTCTAGTTCTGGATGCTGATTGTCAGTTTCAGCTATGCTTGAGCTGATTAGCTGGCTTTACACAATTTTTGCGGTTCATAATATTTTCTTTAGTCTTAATGAGTTTGTAAACAACATTATCATTATGCTACATTTTAAACCGTAGGAGGTGGTATTCTATTATCACACTACCATATTACATGCGTAAAGGGGCGATCACACTGCACTTTTCGTTCCATTGACTTCCAATCAAACGCAAACTCATGCGAAAAGTTTTGCATTTTGCTGCGTTCCAAAGTTCAAGCTTGTTGAACTCTGAGCTGTGAATTCGCATCACGTGACGACGTGTGGCCAATAGAAGATCAATACGTCACGGTGTGACCTTGGCTGAATTAAAAGAACAATATTTTTGCAGTAAAGTCGAGTAGACTATATATTTTTTACACTGAGTATATTACTATTTGTTATATGTTGAATTCATGTTCATAAAAAAGATGCTTCCTAGAGTGACTTCATATCACGACCGTTGGCGACGGTCCTTTGTATCAAAGTCTAGTGTGACCGTGGATTAATTCAGCGAGCAGCATCTGTTCATCATTTAATTTTGATAATAAAACATGATTTTTTTTCTTTTTAATTATTTTATACAGCCTGGTCTCATTGGAAAAACTTATCTGTGACAACGTTTTTGCAAACCCCAAAATACGTACCAATAGGTACATATCGCGACAGTTTCAAAGTGAAATGTCCACTGGTTGGCGCTAAAAACGTAGTTTTTTTCTGGAACAGGTGAGCGTGAATCTGGCAACGTTTTGTTACGTTGGTTTTTTTAACGTACACCCACACTAAACCCTAAAGCAAATGTGACCAAAATACAGTTGTATTCATGTCGTTTGAGCTTGTGTTTTGAACTTGTCTTTGAGCTCTTTTATCATGACTCGTTTTTCCCGGGATTTGTACCCGAGCTTTAAACATTGCAAGTACAAATCTGTACCTTCTGAGCTACTGAGCAAGCTTAGTATGTCAGAAAAGCCGAACATAGTTAAGTGACGCAAACTCCAAAATGTATTTGTTTACAAAAAAACAAAAAAAAAAACAATAAAAAATGCTTGCTGTTTTACTGCCTCTAGTGTTCATTTCTGTTGGAAACTGCAGTGATATGTACGTATTGGTACGTATTTTGGGGTTTGCAAAAACGGTACCAAAGGTACATTTTGCCAATGAGACCAGGTTGATTTTATAAATGTAAAATATATTTTGGGAGTTCGTTCAAATATTGTTGGGCCTCATAAGCAGAGTTTAAAATGAATGTACATTTATATTTATTTATTTATTAAATACAATTATTTACTTGACACTGGAAATGGAAGGTTAAATCAGTTGTCAGGTAGGGGGTGGGGTGGTGGGGGGTGTTTTAAGGTACCAGGCTTTATAGGAAGAACTAGTTTGCAAGGCTCATATAAAAGAAAGATATCGAGCATTTCTGTTTGAGACACTTCACGATATACTTCAAGTGAAATCAAAGAACAAACGGTTCCTTTCTTCTGTTCAGTCCATGGAGGTCGGACATCCACGAGTAAATCCATGAGCACATTGGAGAGCTGCTTTAATAGTAGTATAGTATTATAGTAGTAAATGTAGTTGTAATTCTAATAGTCAACTGAATGTATTAAACAGACCATCAAAATAAAGTGAAACCAAACACTTTTATGTTCTGTATTGTTTTTGCCAAATCCAATAAAGAATCTGTAATGTTTTTATATTTGGATGGCTGGCTGCACTTATTTTCCACTAATTTGACTAATGATGTCTGAATAACCTGTCTAAGTTATTATGGCCTCATTGATTTCTGCCCTTAAAGGTCATGTTAGGAAACAAACTATGGTTGGTCACTTTAAATGTCATCAGATGGTCTCTTCCCATCTAAGTGGCCAGTTTTTGGCAGGATCAAACTGCAAATTGGACCAGACGTTGACTATTGGCAAAGTCTGGCCACATGAGGCCATTGAGAACTCAACTGTGTGTGTGTATAATTACAGCAAAAAGCTGCAGAAAACTCTACAAATCAGATTCAGCCCACCAAATCAAGCCCCAATAACAAATGTGCTGCTAAAAGACACCTGCACATCTGCTTTGATTGATTATCAGTTCCAAAAAAGAAAACAAGTTCTCTTTATATCAGGATTTAACAGATGTTACACTTGGCGTGTGTGTGTGTGTGTGTGTGTGTGTGTGTGTGTGTGTGTGTGTGTGTGTGTGTGTGTGTGTGTGTGTTTGAAAAGTGTCACTTGTCAAATTTGATTTTTCTTTCACACATATACACAGCTGTGCTGTTGATTCTGTGGTAACGTTTCTATTAATTTGCATAAAGATACAAGCCAGGTTTGAATCTGTTTCCCTTCAGCACTGAATGACTTTATTTCTACATGCACACACACATTTTATGCTGTCTGTACACTATCTACTTCACTGGGATATCTGTAAATATTCCTGTGCTGTATTTATTATCAAATGCATTGTCATTTTGGGCAGTTTTTGTGATGTTGACTAGATGCCAAATTCAGCATCTGTCACTGTGGTTTCTAGAAACACTTTGTCCCATTTTCAGGAGAAAAATGTAACATGTTTTGATTATGCACTATAAGTTCAAAATTTGTTAGTACTTTAATTGTTTGTAATTTTGTTTATTTAGTACAGCAAGGCCTCTTTAATTTGATCAAAAGTGACAGTAAAGACATTTATAATGTTATAAAAACATTATATTTTAGGCAGCACAACTGTTTTCAACATTGATAATAACAAGAAATCATCATATTAGAATGATTTATGAAGGATCATGTGATACTGAATTCTGGAGTAATGAGGTTGAAAATTCAGCTTTTCAATCACAGTTATAATCACATTGCATTTAAATATATATATTCATATAGAAAATGATTATTTTAAATTGTAATTTAAAATTTGAATTGTATTTTGGTCAAATAAATGCAGCCTTGGTGAACATAAGGGGCCCTATCATACACCCGGTGTAATGCGACGCCAGGCGAGATGCCAGTGTTTGTTGCTAGTTTCAGCCCGATACAGTTATCATTTTCACGTCCAGCACTACGTTGTTTAAATGGCAAATGCACTCATGCCAATCTTTTCGCCTATTTATTTTTGGTCTGAAAACAAGGTGTGTTCAGGCGCATTGTTGGTGTGTTGCTATTTTGAGGAACTGAAAATGACTGGGACATTGTCCAACAAAAACCTGGTCTAAAGTCAATAGCACAGTATTTTTTGTGTTATTTAAAGGGCGCGTTAGTAATATATTATTAAACCCGCCTATAGGCGGGTGCACAACGTGCGTCAATTGAGTCAAGTCTCCTGTCCATGCACTTCATGTGAGGAGCACTAATGGTATAACATGTATAGCTGCTGTCTATGAACAGAAAGGCAGCTCACTAGGTTTTTAAACAGCAGCAAAAAAAAAAAAAAAAACAGTGAGTGAGTATAGAGGTGTGAGTCAACATGTCAGTGAGACCACTTATCACTCATCTTTACTTTCTTTTACTTTAAAGCTTTGCTCTTTTATAAAGGTGGTTCTGACCATCGAAGAGTGGAAGGTGAAGCAAAAGCTTGTGTTGTTTTAAGGTAGAGGACAGGGCAGCCGGTTCATGCCGGCCCATCTGGTGTGAGGAGAGTTCTTCCCCTTATGGTCCTTACTGAAGTGTGTGTGTGTGTGTGTGTGTGTATGTGTGTGTGTGTGTGGGTGTGTCAGCGTTAATCGTGCAGAACAGTGTACTTTGTAGCGTAGGACAGGGGATGCTTACACCATCATCTTAATATTAAAACACTGAAACACTCAACACAAACACACACATTCACATTCACATAGAAATTGACGAAGTGTATGTGTCTTATTGATGTTCATTGCTCTCGGTTTGTGTGTGTCTCTCTGCAGGCCACGGATAATGACATTGGCACGTTTGGAGTGGTTCGGTATTACTTCAGCGATGAGCCAGACCAGTGAGATTATCATTCATTAACATACTGTGACCTTTCACACTGATACAGCATCCTGTTTAATTCATTCATTTCCTCTGATTAATTTAATCCACATCTCTGTGGATTTGCATGCCTTCTCTCCTTTTCCTATAGGCTGATTTCTTCCATAGCTGTGTTTGGAATGGAATACTAGCATACTATTTACTGCATACTCTCTCTCTCTCTCTCTCTCTCTCTATATATATATATATATATATATATATATATATATATATATATATATATATATATATATATATATATATATATATATATATATATATAATATGCTATTTTATTTTTGTAATATTATTTATAAATAATATAAAGTAATTTAAATGTATTTATTTATTGTGTAAGATGTATTGTGGGAATCTGATCAAGTTTTTTTTTTTCAAGTTATACAACAGATTACAGTATTTTTGCACATTATGCTACAAATGTGAGAGGACATCTGGATATTCTGGGTTACAGAAAATTTTTATACTGTGATGTATTGTTATTGTTAACTAAAACCATTAAAAATTATTTTCATTTAAATAAAGCTAAAATAAATAAAATATACTGTAAATATTAGATATTAGATGAAAAAAAATAAAATATATATATATATATATATATATATATATATATATATATATATATATAAATGTTGCCTTGGCAACTATCTGAAATAACTTTAAATTGAGGTTCTACACTGTCAGAAAAAGGTACATTGCTGTCACTGGGGCGGTACCTAAGGTACAAAACCGAAAAGGTACTAATATGTACCTTTTAAGGTACTAATACACACTCTTAAAGTACTGATATGTACCTTTAAGGTACTAATACACACTCTTAAAGTACTGATATGTACCTTTAAGGTACTAATATGTACCATTTAGGGGTGAGTAAGGTACAATGATGTACCTTTTCACTTTTGTACCTTAGGGTACCGCCCCAGTGACAGCACTGTACCTTTTTTTCCCTGAGAGTGTAAAATATAAAAAAAAAGTAAATTAAAGCTAAATAGAAATATTTACCAAAAAACTAATGGCAAAAGTACTAAAACTTAAGTTAAAGTTAACATGAAAGTTGAAAATATAAAAATAAAAGCTAATTCAAAAAATTTATAAATAAAATAAAATATCCTATCATAGTATATACTGTAAATAATACTAAAATAACACTTGCACTGTGCAAAGTATACTTACTGCATATGAATGGCCGTATGCTATTCTGAACATAGGCTTTGCATGATCCAACACTTTCAGAGTTGTCATTTGCTGGTTCATTAATTGATCTAAATGACTTTTGCAACTATTAATTAATTAATGGTGACTCCTTTCCATGTGTTAACCCCAGGTTCTCAATGGATGCTGAGACGGGTTGGGTGACTCTGCGAGACCGGCTGGATTATGAGCTCATGAGGCGCTTTACTCTAACGATACTGGCTCGTGATGGAGGAGGGGAGGAGACTACGGGACGTCTCCGCATTAACGTGATGGATGTAAACGACAATGCGCCAATCTTCCAGAAGGAGGCGTATTCAGGTTCGCTCATGGAGAACGAACAGGCTCCACAGCAGGTCATCCGAGCCCGGGTGAGAAACATAAAGGGATGTGGAGCTTAGAAAAACAGGTGCAAGAGAAACTAGAAAGAGTAAACGCTGTTCACAACGCATTTTAATTTTGTAACTGATGTTTTTTAGAGTAGAACAAACTATTTAGTGATAGAGAATGTAGGGTGGGGTTTGATCTTATCCTTCAGGTACTGATTGGATGATGAAAAGTGAATACTATGTACCTGGATAGACGGGAAGGGCTGAAAATGTCAGCTGAATTAGAACGTTTTTTTTCTGATGTGAGCCCTGTGTAGTCGTGGGTCAGTCAGTCTGTTAGTGCTCATTATGTCTCTGTTAGTGTTTCATTCTCTCATGTGTGTGGATGCTGCAGCACTAATTTCAGCAGTCTGCTCTAATCTGTGCTGTGATTGACAGTTTGACGGCAGCTGCTGCTCTTATCTGACCAGCAGGTGGCGGTGTGTTTATGCATGTCTGCCAGTTCACATTGTTTTTATAACCTTGTAACATCTTCAATACAGTAGTGGCCAAAAGTGATGTCTAGTGGGGATATTTACTCAACGTTTGCTTTTAATGCCACTTCATTAAACTATCAAAATATAAGGAGTATGTTATATTGGGAAGACGAATACACTAAACGTCTCGGTTACGACTGTAAACTTAGTTCCCTGAATAGGGAACGAGACGCTGCGTCACCGCTATGGGAACGCCTCTGCGTGATTGCGTTGTGAAGCCATACTCCTGGTAGAGTGGGCTCGAACAGCCAAGGGAGAAGGCTGTCCGGCAGCCTCATAAGCAAGGGAGATGGCCTCAGCCACCCACTTGCTCATTCTCTGCTTAGACACCGCACCCCCTCGAGGGTGGCCCGTAACAAACGAACAGCTGTTCTGACTTTCTCCACAGTCTGTGGACATGGGTGTCTGGTGCTTTTTTTTTTTATATTTATATTTATATACATTTTTTCTGCTCAGAACCTACAAGAGCTCCTCACTAGCAGGTGTTTGAAGTGGCGAGTCCTCAACCCCTGCAACGATGCTACAGACATCCACTCCTCAGAGCTGGACAACTGCAGCACCGAAGTCGCGCCCCCCGGGCGGGAGAAACCGCAGCACGGGCTCCCGAACCCAGAGAGCCAGCACTGGACCTGCCAGGTGAAGGCAGAGAAAGGGCTGGCCCGTCTCTAACCCCCCTGACAAGACCATATGCGAACCCCCACGACATAAGCTTCCGCCACACCTCAGCAACAGCGGAGCACGAGCCGCGGAGAACACGAGCCGCAGCACCCTCCTCGAAGAGCGCCCGCGGGATTGCAGCACTCTCAGAGGCAAAGCCTCACAATGCTCGCGGCCGACCCCCTCGAGAGCCGACTGAGCGTGCTATTCTCCTAAACAAACACCGCACATCAAATGTGTATTCCCACTTGAGAAGTAACGAGAGCAGGGAGAAACACACTCTCAGTAACGCTGTTCCCTTGCCAAGTGTCTCTCTTTTAGTGTGTCAGTAAGTGTTGCAAACAAAAAAAGTCTGAACTCAGACACAAACACAGAGCTGACAAAGGACAATGTTACACAGAGCGCATGCTGAAGACAACAGAAGCTGACGGCGTGTGTCTGCCGGTGTGCTTTATAGTTTCCGGGTCTATGACGTCACCCGCCTATGACGTTCCATCTCTCCATTGGACTGATTACACAAGTGCTTCACGACGCAATCACGCAGAGGCGTTCCCATAGCGGTGACGCAGCGCGAGTTCCCTTGAAAGGGCACTTGGTTAAGGTATTAAAATTACATAATTATTTAACAAGAAAGGCCAACTCCTGCATATAATTAAATATGGGTTTTATTGTATTATGCAAAAAATACAATATTATTTTGTTGGCTCTCCATTGTTTTTTAATTACAGCATTGACTAAACTTTGCATGTGTCGTGAATTACGTCTTTCCAATCCTCCCTTCCCAAAGTTGAGCTTCATTGGAAGACCTGCATGACTTCTCACAATTCAGGTTTATAATTTCCCAAGGGTTTTCAATGGCTTTGAGGTCAGGCGACTGAGGAGGCCACTTAAAGACTTCAAAATGCTAAGCATGAACACTTTCATTGCATGCAATTCTGTTGCATTTGTGGTGTGTTTGGAAATGTTATCATGCTGGAAAATACACAGCTGATCTCCAAACAGATCCTCCATTCTTGGCTACATGTATTCAGCAGGATTCCCAAGTATTTCTCCATTTTCAAAGTACCAGCAAGCAACACAGTAGATCCTCCCAACGCCTGCTGGCATACGTCTCCAATGCCATTATCTTTCCCCTGCCGTGCTTAATGGCACACGCATGCATTTGGTATTAAAACACTCCAGGCGTCTCCTACAAACATACCTGACACCATCCAATGTTAGGTTGTAAAATTTTGAACACGCCTCCAATCTTCCACACTCCCGGCCTTATTTTCTTTGGCAAATGCAAGGTGTTTTCTGCAGTAGATAAAACTAATCTAAAAACAGAACTACTTTCTTTACTAACACACAACCTCTCAATCCAGCCTCTTCTAGCCATTGGCTTACAGTTCAAGATGAAATAGGAGGTTGTAGGTCTTATTCAGGTCTTTAGAAGCTGTTTTTAGGTGTTCCCACATTCAGGTGATTTTCATCCTTCTGTCAAAATGCTCACTAGCCTTCCTTGGCAGCCATAGCACTTTACATTCTGCATGGTAGTGGTCTCACAGTGCTTTGAAATGATTTTGTGCATTGTGACCGTTCACCAGCACAAGCAATATCCAAAACCGATTGACCAGATTTTGTCATTTTAACAATATCCTCATTGGTTGCAGAGCTCCTTCTGTCTGCCCATTTTCACTACAACCCACAAAATAACATCTACTAATACCGCCATAGTGATTTATTTGGAAGAATGAGTGCAAGATTGGCACTTGGCAAAAAATTATGTCCACACAATTCAGTGTGTTTTATTGTTTCATTGTTTTACACTCCAGGCACAACTTCAAAACATGCATACACAATAAAAAGTTTGAAGAAGCCAATTTTCCTAGGTCACTACATTAATTGCTTTATTATCTTAAAATACAAAAATGCTACTCTTTTAAGACAAAAAGTAATAATTAAATGACTTTATACATTTTTATATTTAACATTGATTTTTTTTTTTTTTAACAATAACAACATTGCTCTGTTTGCTTGAGTGTCACATGTCAGATTCTGACACTACCAATGCCATAAGTTAAATAAGGGGCAGCACTACCTGCCTTTTCCAAATGCTGTGGTAGGATTGTGTGGGAAACTAGTTTGGAAATAGTCATTATAATAAGGATATAATGAATTTCTGCGTCTCTTTTTGTGTTGTTCTCAGGCGACGGACGAGGACTCTCCTCCCAATAACATCCTGACCTACTCCATCATCTACGCCTCTCAGTTCAGATCATATTTCAGCATCAGTGTGGTGGAGGGCTATGCAGGTCTGTGTTCATATCAAAGTCACCTAATAATATGATTTCACTGCTTGTTCAGCCTGTTGACGGGTTACATTAGGCTCTCGCCATCGCTCTGTGCATTAGCGGGGAATCGGATTTAGGTTTAACACCTTAAAGCGTGAAAATGCCTTTAGAGAATCCTTTGTGACCTCTGGGGTTTCATAAACGGATTATAGATGGCTGTCTAATAAGTATGTGCTGTTGTATTTGTTTTTTTTCTGTTTTTATATTTATTTTATTTGAATTTGAATCATAACCCCTGTTTGTTTGCTGTTTGTTCGTTTGTTTAGTCATCACTGTGAATCGTCCTCTGGATTATGAGCAGGTTCCTGCTGGATTGATCTTTCTGACTCTGATGGCCAGAGACGGAGGGAACCCATCCCTTAACAGCACTGTTCCAGTCACCATTGAGCTGTTTGTGAGTACTACACCTACCCTGTCCAATATTCAATATTCCGTATTCAGTAGTCCGCCTATGCCAAGAAAGAGGGAAATCCTGTGGGATCATTTGATGAAAAATTGTAATTTACATTACTGTTGCGGTCAGGTTTTTTTTTTTTTTTTTTTTTTTAGAGAAATTAATATTTTTATACAGCAAGGATGCTTTAAATTGATCAAAAATTACATTAAAGAGGACTACAAAAGTTTGAAGTTTCTATTCATCAAAGAATCCTGAAAACAAAATGCATCACGGTTTCCACAAAACAACTGCAGCTGTTTTCAAAATTGGTAATAATAAATCTTTCTTGAGCACAAAATCCTCATATTAGAATGATTTCTGAAGGATCATGTGACACTAAAGACTGGCGTAATGATGCTGAAAATACAGCTTTGACTTCACAGGAATAAATTACATTTTAAAATATATTAAAATAAACAATTATTCTAAATAGCAATAATATTTCACAACATTACTGCTTTTATTTTATTTTTCATCAAATCAATACAGCCTGGGTGAGCATTAGAGTGTAAGGGTGGATCCTCTACAGCGGTTCTGACTGCAGGGTTGCCGAACGACTAAAGAAACGTTATCAGCAAGATGACAGAAAACTGTACATTTCTCGTCTATAACCACCCACTGCAGCTTATACCAACGACGGAAATAAGCGCAGTTACAATTGCTAAACATTTTGGAGAGATATTTCTATAATGTGACTATATTGTATTGCAATAGGTAACACTTCAAAGTCAATACCAAATCAAAACTAGTTAGCACATCATTTGTAATTTGATGACAAAATCTGGTTATGGTTACACTTAAAATAGTTACAAAATAAATATATGAAATGATGAAAACTTATACCATTAATCGTACCCAGACAGAGAGAGAGAGAGAGAGAGAGAGAGAGAGAGAGAGAGAAAGAAGAGAAGAGAGCAAAGAAGAGAAGAGCCAAAGAGAAGGCCCCCAAGAAGAGAGAGCCAGAGAATAAAAGAGACCGAGCAACAGTTACAATCTTCTTTTATCTATTCCTTGACCATGTGACTGAAACCCTAATGTGAGACATTCAAAACTGACCAATCAGACCAAACTTCCCCCACGGTGTTACAGGTGTGACACAC
Organism: Paracanthobrama guichenoti; assembly: GCA_018749465.1. Lineage (NCBI taxonomy): Eukaryota > Metazoa > Chordata > Actinopteri > Cypriniformes > Gobionidae > Paracanthobrama > Paracanthobrama guichenoti. The sequence continues at coordinate 33,475,879 of CM031955.1, forward strand.
ATTTGGCCTACAGGCCTTCAGCATTTCTTTGTCTTTAGGAATTCCAAATGGCCCTTCTGGTAAGAAGGATGGGGGTTGAAAACAGTAAAGCAAATGTCTTTGTTCATTTTCAGAAATCAAATATTTTTGATTAATTTCAATCCTTCACGAGACTACTTTCAAAAATATTAGAAAAAAAAAAAAGTCTTCCTGACCCCAAACTCTTTCATTTGATGTGTTGCATCTTACAGCAGTAGAACTGTCTTTTAAATGAAAGGAATATTTTGGGTTCAGTACAAGTTAAGCCACAAATAACAACTTAGGCTAGTTTATTGTTTCTTTAAAAGAAAATAAAAGTGGTAAAAATCAAGTTTGATGCACTTACAATGGAAGTGAATGGGGATTTAGAGGATTTAAAAGCAGAAATGTGACACTTGCATTAATACTTCTGTTTAATTTATTTTAAGTATGTGTCTTGTATATTATTTGAACTGTGAAGTTCCCATTCAGTCGGTCACTCTCGACGCCACGTCGGAGTACCGACGAATAGGAATTCGTCCACCAAGCTAACCTCCAAACTCCTGGATCTCGGCCTGAATCCTTCTCTCTGCCACTGGATTGAGGACTTCCTCACTGGCAGGCCTCAGGTGGTGAGAATAGGCCAGTCCACCTCCACCTCCATCACCCTGAGTGTGGGAGCTCCACAGGGCTGTGTCCTGAGCCCCCTGCTCTACTCTCTCTACACGCATGACTGTTTGTCCACACACAGCTCCACCTCTATCATCAAATTTGCTGATGATACTGTTGTCCTGGGCCTCATTTCCAACAACAATGAGACGGCATACTTGGACGAGGTGGAGCATCTAACATCATGGTGCCAGGACAACTGTCTCTCTCTGAATGTTGGCAAGACCAAAGAAATGATTGTGGACTTCAGGAAGAGACAGCAACGGACATACTCCCCCTCATGATCAGCGGGTCACCAGTAGAGAGAGTGAGCAGCTTCAAGTACCTGGGAGTAAACATCTCCGAGGACCTGACCTGGACTGCTCACATTCAGACACAGGTGAAAAAGCCAGGCAAAGACTGAACCACCTGCGCCAGCTGAGGAAATTCAGGGTTTCACCAGCTATCCTGAAAACTTTCTATTTAGGGGCGATAGAAAGTGTTTTAACTCAGTGCATCACAGCGTGGTATGGGAACAGCACCAGTCATGACCGCAAAGCCCTGCAAAGAGTAGTGCGCTTATCCGAGCGTATCTCAGGGTCAGCTCTCCCGTCTCTGCAGGACGTCTACACCAAACGCTGCAAAGGTAGAGCTACCAAGATCATCAAGGACTCTAATCACCCTGCAAACCCTCATTTCACGCTGCTACCATCTGGTAAGCGCCCGAAGCCTGATGGCCAAAACTGAGAGACTCAGGAGGAGCTTCTTCCCCAAGGCCATCAGACTCCTGAACTCAGTCACTTAACATCATGTGACTTCACGTCAGGATAAACATCGATACACTGACATTGCACTGCACTTTCTGTTCTCGTTGTTACTGTGTAACAACCTGTCATAAACCTGTTTGCACATTATACTCTTATACATTTGTTAACCACATATTTATAAGTCTACAGTTTACTCACTGCAAAGTCTACTTCAATTATTTTATTCCACTTTATCCTTATTTGTTACCTTTTTTTTCTTTGACTTGATTATTTATAATTCTACAGATTATATTATATATATATACAGATATATATATATATATATATATATATATATATATATATATATTTTATATATCCTATCCTTCTATTATAATTTCTTCCTTGTGTTTTTAACTGTGAATTTGCACTGTCCATGGAGCGGACCTGTTTACATTTCACTGCCGGTTGTATATTCTGTATATAACTGTGTATGTGACAAATAAAACTCTTGAATCTTGAATCTTGAATCTTGAATCTCGCTCGCGAGAGCCAATCTACTTTGAGTGTAACTAAAACGAGCCAATGCACATTGGCATGCAATGATTGCACCAGGTGCTCATGCCATGCTGTGCGGGTATAAATGAGACACAGGTGATTGCATCAAATTAGCATTTTGCTTCGGAGCCGAGTGGTAGATGGTTACTACAGATATCACTCCTTACTTCGCAGTCCTGACTGAAGACGGAAGCCACCTTTCGGAAGCGATCTCTTCATTCGGTGTTGGTGTGACGGCACAGCAGCGGGTCGTGTGGTTTTCCGATCATCTCTCTTTGTTGTTTGAACAGAACGATCACAAAGGCTGTTCTCACAGCCGGTTTGGTGCGCTAGGTGGAGAGCGCTAAAAAGCCGTTCCCACGGCTGGTAAGAGAACACCTTCGTGTGAGAGAGCGCGCACGTCAGGCTGCACTATCCCCTGACGGTGTCGCCGCGACCCCTCCCCCTGCGTGCTTCAGCACCAAGGAGAGCGTCCTTCTGAAAGAGCTTACACAGATAGAGCTTGCGTCTTTTTCAAGATGACATTCTATCTGTGTGTTTCTGGATGCGGTGGTTTCCTGTCACCGAGGGATGGTCATCAGCGCTGTATCTCGTGTTTGGGCGTTCAGCACGCTGAGGCAGCGCTGGTGGATGAATCATGTTCTCACTGCGGGAACATGACCATCTCGGAGTTGCGATCGCGGCTCCGTCTTGCAAGGGGCGGAGCCTCTGTGCCTCTGCCGTGATCTAACTCTCCTCAGAGAGTTACTTCAGGCAGTAGCCCGGCTGATTTGAGGGTTACGGTGAGCGCGTTTCCCCAGGAACCAACCCCCGGGGAACCCTCATCCCTCTCGCACTCCGCAGCCAGTAGAGCTGCCATTGGAACGCGGTGGGCCGTCCACGAGATGTGCACCATCCGTATCCTTTGGGGGGCTCCCTTGAGGACCAGATGTCCATCGCTGCATCAGAGGGAGGGTCAGAACTCTCTGGAGAGGATGTGTCGGCGCAGGGGGCTCCTCCGGGTAGACCCGCTGTGCCCGATACTGATCCGGAGATGATGGCTATGCTTGCCCGGGCCGTCGAGAGAGTCGGGCTCGTGTGGAACCCTCCACCGTGTCCCGAACCCTCAAGGCTGGATGATTGGTTTCTCGGGGTGGCCCGTGCTGGTTCTCAGCGCCCCACCCCGGTGCCTTTTTTCCCGGAGGTGCACGAGGAGCTCACGAGGTCGGGCCGTTGCTATGCAACTGTGCCCTAACTCCACTTCCAGGGGGAACCCGTGTCTTCCCTCCGGGGCCTGTAGGTACTCATCCGATCTGATCGGGAAGGCCTACCTGGCTTGTGGAGAGGCAGGCTCCGCTTTACACGCTACGGCGTTGTTGCAGGTCCATCAGGCCCCGGCTCTGAAGACCTTGCACGAGGGTGGTCACGATCCCGCAGTTCTCCAGGAACTGAGAACCGCAACGGACCTCGCGCTTCGTGCGACGAAGGTTACAGCGTGGGCCGTGGGTTGTGCGATGTCCACTATGGTGGTCCAGGAATGCCACCTCTGGCTGTGTCTGGCGGACATGAGGGAGACCGACAAAGTCAGGTTCCTTAACTCCCCCGTCTCCCAGACTGGCCTCTTCGGCGACGTGGCCCAGAACTTCGCCCAGCAGTTCTCGGCCGCACAGAAGCAGACTGAGGCGGTCAGTCACATTCTGCCTCGGCGGTCAGCTGCTGTCTCCACCCGCCGCGGCAGCGCTCAGCCTGCTCGTCGCCGAGGGCGGCCGCCTGCGTCTGCCTCCGCTCCCGCGCCGCAGCAGCAGCCTCCACCCAAGTGGCGTTGTGGAGCCGGGCGCAAGCAGGCCGCCCTACCCATCCAGACGCCTGCCAAGAGGGGTGGCAAGGCCAAGGGCAAGCTGCCACGAGACGGGCGACCTGGAGGTGAGGAGGACTGCTCTTCTGGAGATGGTGACCACACCGCTCCATCCCCCGGTGGAGGGCCGGGAGGAGAATCTTGTGTTCCATTTTGTTTCTTTTCCGCTGCTGGGCTCAGCCCCAGCGGTACCCAAATTCTCAACACAAGAGCAGCCCCATGGTGGGTACGCCGGTGGTCCCTATGGTCCTGCTTGTACGGTCCCTGGGAGCCTGGCTAGTGCTCCTCAGTCCGTCTCACTGGCTCATTCGGACCATCAGGCTCGGCTACGCGATTCAGTTCGCCTGGCGCTCTCCCAGGATCAGGGGCGTCCGCTTCACTTCAGTGAATGCTGCAGATGCCCATGTCCTGCGTGTGGAGATCGCTGTCCTGCTGGCGAAGGACGCGATAGAGCCGGTCCCTCCAGCCGATATGAAGACCGGCCTCTACAGCCCGTACTTCATTGTACCCAAGAAAACCGGTGGGTTACGGCCAATCTTGGACCTGCGAGTCCTGAATCGGAGCCTCCACAAGCTACCGTTCAAGACGCTCACGCAGAAACGCATTTTCGAATGCATCCGTCCCCAAGATTGGTTTGCAGCGGTCGACCTGAAGGACGCGTACTTTCATGTCTCGATCCTTCCTCGACACAGGCCATTTCTGCGCTTTGCGTTCGAGGGTCGAGCATATCAGTACAAAGTCCTGCCCTTCGGGCTGGCCCTGTCCCCCCATGTCTTTACGAAAGGCACAGAGGGGGCCCTCGTGCCCATGAGAGAACGGGGTGTTTGCATCCTCAACTATTTTGGCGACTGGCTCATTCTAGCACAGTCCAGGGATCAGTTGTGCGAACACAGGGACCTGGTGCTCAGACACCTCAGCCAGTTGGGTCTTCGGGTCAACTGGGAAAAGAGCAAACTCGCCCCCGGGCAGAGGATCTCTTTTCTCGGTATGGAGTTGGATTCAGTCGAGCAGGCAGCGCGCCTCACAGAGGAGCATGTCCAGTCGATGCTGAACAGCCTGAACACGTTTCAGGGCAGGATGGCGGTTCCACTGAAACAGTTTCAGAGGCTCCGGGGGCATATGGCAGCTGCGGCGGCAGTAATGCCGCTCGGCCTGCTTCATATGAGACCGTTTCAGCATTGGCTACACGGCCGAGTCCCGAGATGGGCGTGGCAACGCGGCACTCACCGGGTGAGCATCACACCGGCCTGTCGCCAGTCCTTCAGTCTGTGGTCAGACCCTTCGTTCCTTCGGGCTGGAGTGCCCCTGGAACAGGTGTCCAGGCATGCTGTGGTTTTCACGGATGCCTCCGCCATGGGCTGGGGAGCCACGTACAACGAGCATGCAGTGTCAGGGGTTTGGACGGGCCCGCACCTGCATTGGCACATCAATTGCCTCGAGTTGCTAGCAGTACATCTTGGTCTGAGCCGCCTCAAAGGGCGGTTACGGGGCAAAGATGTACTGGTCCGCACGGACAACACTGCGACCGTTGCGTATATCAACCGACAAGGTGGTCTGCGCTCCCGTCGCATGTCGCAACTCGCCCGCCATCTCCTCCTCTGGAGTCAGAAGTGTCTGAGGTCGCTTCGGGCCATTCATGTCCCTGGTGTGCGCAATCGTGTGGCCGACGAGCTCTCACGAGCTGCGCTCCCAGGGGAGTGGCGACTCCACCCCCAGGTGGTTCAGCTGATCGGGAGACAGTTCGGAGTGGCACAGGTTGACTTGTTTGCTTCCCCAGAAACGTCCCACTGCCAGTGGTTCTATTCGCTGACCGAGGGTACACTCGGCACGGATGCCCTTGCGCACAGCTGGCCCCAGGGGCTGCGCAAGTATGCGTTTCCCCCAGTGAGCCTACTTGCACAGACACTGTGCAAGGTCAGGGAGGACGAGGAGCAGGTCCTGTTGGTGGCGCCGTACTGGCCCAACCGGACCTGGTTCCCAGAACTTATGCTCCTCGCGACAGGCCTGGCTATGTGCCCAAGGTTCCTACCACTCCCTTCAGGGACCAGGTGGTGAACCTGCAAGCGCTGCCGCCGGAGGAGGCAGACCCAGCCCTAGCTTTGCTCTGTCCCGTCCGCGCTCTGCGGATCTACGTGGATAGAACTCAAAGCTTCAGAACCTCAGATCAGCTCTTTGTCTGTCACGGAGGCCAGCAGAAGGGGAAGGCTGTCTCCAAGCAGAGGATGGCCCACTGGATAGTGGATGCCATCACCTTGGCTTACCAAGCACAAGGTGTGCCCTGTCCGCTCAGGGTGCGAGCACACTCTCCTAGAAGTGTTGCATCCTCCTGGGCGCTGGCACGTGGCGCCTCGCTGTCAGACATCTGTAGAGCTGCGGGCTGGGCGACACCCAACACGTTCGCTAGATTCTCACCTCAAACGGGTAGAAGCACTGAGAGGCCCCGGCTCTTGTCGGCTTGCTGCGCTCCGGCGCTCTTATTCTCCAGAAGCAAACTCTGTGAGTCCTCCATCACCCTCGGTGCCGGACGTCGCAGAACGTCGGGCATCAGGCCCCTTGCCGCTGAATCCTTGAGAACCGGTAATGGGCTGGGGTTATATGAGTGACCTACGGGATCCCATATTTTCTTCCACGGTCGCTCCTACGGGAAGCCCATGTCTTTCCCTTGGGAGAGCCTTCCCGTCACCGGGACTGAGCCCCCTCCTCCCTTGCGGGCTATGGCTCAGCATTGTACTCCACATAACTCCTCCGGGGTACGATGTGGGCTCCGCAGCGGCCCCTTTTCTAGGGCACGCTTTCCCAGTGTCATCCAATAATCACTGAACAGGGTCATGCGGAACAGCAGTGATGGACTTCCTGGTGTGAGCCCCGTCTCATCAGGTAAGAGAACTCAGGCGGCTCACACTAGGCACTGGAAGGGGGCAGAGGCCATGGCACTTTGGTAGGGATTCCTATTCGTCGGTACTCCGACGTGGCGTCAAGAGTGACCGACTGAATGGTATGTAACCGTATGTAACCCTCGTTCCCTGAAGGAGGAAACGGAGACGCCACGTCCCGTTGCCATGTCCTCTGTACCCTGCTGGGGTGCCTACCTACCTACTCGGCTCCTCAGCAAAAGGCTAATTTGATGCAATCACCTGTGTCTCATTTATACCCGCACAGCGTGGCATGAGCACCTGGTGCAATCATTGCATGCCAATGTGCATTGGCTCGTTTTAGTTACACTCGAAGTAGATTGGCTCTCGCGAGCGAGATTCCTATTCGTCGGTACTCCGACGTGGCGTCTCCGTTCCCTCCTTCAGGGAACGAGGGTTACATACGTAACCGAGACGTTGTTTTGTCAGTTACAGTGGTTTTAGGGTTTATGTTACGTTGTCATGGCAAGAAACTAAAATCGTGTTAAATCACATATTGTTTAGATCTTGTGCCTATCCTATTGAAACATTGAGTATTTTAGCGTTTACAGATTGGCCTCAGTCACTTCCACTCAAAGGCCCTGTTTACATCTGGTATTAAGATGCGTTTTGGTCAATCAGATCACAAGTAGACAAGGGAGACACATACCCGTTTACACCTGGTGTTTTAATCCGTCTCCTTTGTCCACTTTCAACCACTTCTGTCCTAATTTCTTCGAGGGGAGGGTCAAATCTTTCGATCTAATGGACAAAATAATCTCACACAATTTATATATGAACGTGCCTGTTAACGACAGAAAAACATATGGAGAGCAGCTTTCTTTTCTGCTCTGACAGCCGCAAGACCAGCCGAACTCTGTAAATGCGTGTTAGAAATCAGGAATGGTGAGAGAACATTGTGCTTGGTACATTTTTAGTCTTTAAATCAAACTTGGGTCTTCAGCCGACAAAGTTTAAATCCCGTCTGGTTAGCGCTCTTCCCATAATGTTTACGCATTAGGTCAGTAGGCGGAGAGTAGACGGTCTTTTGAGGCTGTTTGAACCCATTCGACCACATGAGCGTTTACACTATGAAAGTAGTCCGGTCGAATGTGTTTTCGACTACCTCTGGAAGTGGTCGAAAGTAGACAAGCTCAAAATGTTTTAGACCCCGTTTACACCTGTTTTTAGTGTCGTCCACTTGTGATCCGATCGACCAAAATGCATCTTAATACCAGGTGTAAACAGAGCTAAAGTGATGATCACAGTAATCCAGAATTTTGCTTTTTTTAATAGAAAAAGGAGGGACAAAGTCAAAATCAATGTTACGCCACAAATGCTGTGATTGAGCTTAACTTGTAACCCAGAATAATACTTTACCGTTATCCTAGAATCTGGTAAAAATTAAGAAATGTCATTTCAGATTTCAGTTCCTCACACAAACAGACACAGTTTGGAGTTGTGGAATCTGTGTTCGTTCTGAATTCATTGGTTTTCCTCTGAGGTTCATTGACTAGGACAGATAATCCACAGATCATTTATCTCTGACATTTCTCTGCTCTTTCATTATGATTCCAATTAGACACATTTTATCTGAAAAACAGCAGGGGTTTTGACATATCCATGCCTGTGTGTGTGTGTTATTAGTGAACGATGAGCTGAACTGAAGTGGTAAAACAGTATGAGTCTGATATTGAATAATTTCCCGTATGAGTGTGATATTGAATAATTTCCCATCGCCACAGCCTGTGAGTTTCCATTAAACCCAAAAGCACTCCATCAATACATTTAATTACAACCAAGAGCATTTTTTCCCTGTGGAAAATTAATGAGTTAATATTTAAAGACTTTTTAGATGCCTAAAACACTCCTGCTCCCTCCTTCCCTCCGCAGGACGAGAACGACAACCCACCCGAGTTCAGCCTCCCGTCTTATATCATCAACATACCGGAGAATATCGTTGCAGGTATGTTTACGATTATATTATCAAAAAATGGAAAAATTTATCAACATGATGCGCATGTACAGAGCTCAAAACCTCATGACAACATAACTAGATATCTGTCAGTGATGATTTACAACGTTCAGCCAGCTGTGCACTAGTTCTGTTTCACGCTAATATAATGTTTTGTGTGAATAAGTGCTGTTTTCCCAGACAGGACACAAGCTTAAGGTAGTTTTTTTCAGCTCTGACCACCCAAAAACAAAATGCTTCCCAGAAAATATGGTTAGAGGTTTGTACTAAACATGTTGAACTTATATTAATGAATTAATAAGAATTAATAAAGCCTGAACTGCTTAATATATGACTCCATTCAAGGTTTGTTTTGGATTTGTGCTGCTTATTTTATTAACCTCAGTTAGTGTTATGTGTTGATTCTAATGCACACCAGACATGACAAGCACTAGTGTTTCCTTCGGAAAATGCAAATCTAGTCTATTCAGCTACCTTTTTTTTTCTTCTGTGTGCTGCATTATTTTGGACACATTACAAAACTCCTTCAAGATATTTGTTTCTGTCTTGGCTCTTATAATTCCTTTTATTTTCTTTCTTTTTCTTTTAAATGATAGTATTTTAATTGAGGAAGAAGGTTGTGTGCGGAGGGAAAAGAGACAGAGATGTTCACAATCTAATGCATTTATTCACTAAACGCCTTTATTCCACATACCGTAATAGACTCGCCTCCAATCATTAAAGGGAAATTACATTTGCTCTACCCAGCGTCTTGTGTGTGCGTGTGTGTCTCATGGGTACTGAACGCACGCCACTAAATTCTGATAAACATGAAATCCATAACCCTGTCTCCATCAATGCACACATTAACCACTTCCTGTCTGAAGACCATTACTTACACTTTGCCTGTCTATCACCTTGTGTGTTTTTCTCTTCATACAGCTGTCTTGTCTCATACAGTCATTATCTGATGGCTTGTTTACATCCTCTTTTGTCTTTTGACTCATGCTCTCTCTCTCTCTCTCTCTCTCTCTCTCTCTCTCTCTCTCTCTCCTTCTCTCTCTGTCAGGAGCGACAGTGTTGTTTGTGAATGCCACAGATCTGGACGCCTCTCGAGAATTTGGACAGACCTCTCTCATCTATTCCCTGCAGGGCAACTCACAGTTCAGGCTCAACACACGTTCAGGTGGGCAACGTCATACACGTTCACAGCTGCACATCAACCTTCTGTTTGGGGTCTCGCAGACCCTAAAGGCACCGATATACTTAAAGCGGAATCGAAGAACTGGTGTGTCGTCATTTCGAACAAAATCAGACCTATCTAAGTTTGTTTGGTGTTCCTTTTGGAAGTTCGAAACAGCTTGCCAAAGCGAACTTTCCAGAAATGTTGACTCTGGCTGGTAAACACCTTCAAACTACCACTGGTCTGTGGTGATTACGTAATAGTGTAGGTTCTGCTTTATATTACGTGGAAATCTTCTCCGGTTCCTTTCTTCTGTTCAGTCCGTTGAGGTCAGAAGCGAGTAAAATATTAATACACTGGAGAGAACTGCCTTATAGTAGAAATTAAAGTTGTAATCACGTATTTTTGTCAAACAGAGTTGTGATGTCACTAAACAAATACAAACAACAATATTACTATACATTATCATCACAACCATTTTGAAATCTTGAATCTGTCTTGAGTCTCATCCAGCTGTGTCTGAACTGTGTGTGTGTGAGTGTGTAAACCTTACGATGGCAATATCTGAAATCATTGTCCTTGTGGGGACATTTTTGGTCCCCATGAGGAAAACAGCTTATAAATCATACTAAGTGATGTTTTTTAAAAATGTAAAAATGCAGAAGGTTTTCTGTGATGGATAGGTTTAGGGGTAGGATTAGGGTTAGAGGATAGAATATACAGTTTGTACAGTATAAAAATCATTATGTCAGAATGTCCCCATAAAACATGGAAACCCAACGTGTGTGTGTAGGAGAGATCACCACTACAGCTCTTCTGGATCGGGAGATGAAGTCCGAGTATATTCTGATTGTAAGAGCCGTGGATGGTGGGGTGGGGCCACAGCAGAAAACTGGCATCGCTACGGTAACGGCTGACTCTTTGATCCACCTCAGACAGATAGCATCACCTAGGACTAAAACTACTTTGTTACTTGACAGAAGAATCTTTTACTGTGTATATTCTTAATAATTAAATGGGTGTCTATTTTCATATAGCTGTTTCCACCATGTTTTAAAAGCAAAGTCACTTGAAGCCATGTATTATTGTGATTTTACAGTGTTTTAAAGTATGTATATATTTCTCTTCAGGTGAACATCACTATACTGGACATAAATGATAACGCCCCCATGTGGCGAGATGAGCCTTATCAAGCAAATGTTGTGGAGATGAGTCCCATCAATACTGACGTCTTTACTGTGAGTGCACTGATCTGACCTTTAACCTCTGAACCGACTTTTCGACCCCCCTTTTTTTTAAAGCAATATTTCTCTACAAATAGTTTTTGACAGCTTTGTGTGAAGAACAGACTGAACTTTTCACTGTTAAATTTACCCATGTGCAGCTCTCAGATATCATTCTTTATTCAGCATATATAAATTGGTCCAAACCTTACATGGCACATCAAAAGGCACCTTTTTTAAAGCTAATTTTTATTGAAACATAATATGTTATTAATGAGAGAGTGCAAAAAACATATCTTTACCCAACATACACTTAATAAACCTAAATAATTCATTTTTATTTTAGAGTGAAATTGCATGTGCAGTGCATCCGGAAAGTATTCACAGCGCTTCACTTTTTCCACATTTTGTTGTTACAGCCTTATTCCAAAATGAATTAAATTCATTATTTTCCTCAAAATTATACAAACAATACCCCATAATGACAACGTGAAAGAGGTTTGTTTGAAATCTTTACAAATTTATTAAAACAAAAAAACAAAAAAAATCACATGTACATAATTATTCACAGCCTTTACCATGATACTCAAAATTGAGCTCAGGTGCTCCTGTTTCCACTGATCCTCCTTGATATTTTCTACAACTTGAGTGGAGTCCATCTGTGGTAAATTCATTTGATTGGACATGATTTGGAAAGGCACACACCTGTCTATGTAAGGTCCCACAGTTAACAGTGCATGCCAGAGCACAAACCAAGCCATGAAGTGCAAGGAATTGTCTGTAGACCTCCGAGACAGGATTGTATTGAGGCACATATCTGAGGAAGTCCCAATGAGCACAGTGGTCTCCATCATCCGTAAATGGAAGAAGTTTGGAACCACCGGGATTCTTCCTAGAGCTGGGGCGAAGGTTTGTCTTCCAACAGGATAATGACCCTAAGCACACAGCCAAGATAACAAAGGAGTGGCTACGGGCTACTCTGTGAATGTCCTCGAGTGGCCCAGCCAGAGCCCAGACTTCAACCCGTTTGAACATCTCTGGAGAGATCTGAAAATGGCTGTGCATCGACGCTCACCATCCAACCTGATGGAGCTTGAGAGGTCCTGCAAAGAAGAATGGGAAAAACTGCCCAGAAATAGGTGTGCCAAGCTTGTAGCATCATGATCAAAAATACTCGAGGCTGTAATTGGTGCTAAAGGCTTCAACAGAGTACTGAGCAAAGGCTGTGAATACTTGTGTATGTGATTATTTTATTTTAATGCAAAGATTTCAAACAAACTTCTTTCACATTGTCATTATGGGGTATTGTTTGTAGAATGTTGAGGAAAATAATGAATTTAAATCCATTTTGGAATGAGGCTGTAACAACAAAATGTAGAAAAAGTGAAATGCTGTGAATAGTTTCCTTATGCACTGTATATGTCATTCGGCCCTGCATGTCACAGAGAAACAGTAGAGAGAAAAGTAGCTCTCGCTGACAAGAGAAATTGACCATGGATCATTCAATGTGCCTCACTTCTGGGAATCACTGACTGTAAAAACAAAAGAACTTTATTTGTCCATCTGTTTTGATAAGATGCTCTGTATTCATGTGAATATCAGTGCCTCAAACTACATTCATCCGCAGAGAGGAGCAGAGCCGAAGCACAACCAAAATGTTCTTCCACAAAACTTGTGCCGTTTTATTTTTTAACTGCTAGAAGGCCAAAAATTACAAAGTGCAGCTTTAATTGAAATTAAAGTGTGAATGAAATTTGGATGCAACCATATAAGTGAAGGCATTATCAGCAAACAATGGCTTGAATTTCAGTCTCACAGATCTGTATAGATTAGATGAAATGACAAGATACAGAAACAGTGACTGTTTTGAAACAGAGGTTTGATCCTAATGTCAGCAGGTAAGCATATTTAGTGCTATTGATTTATGAATGATAATGTCTTATAGTTTCTCTCTGAGTCAAATCCCCCCGTACCCAGAGGAGCAAGTTTCCATCTCCTCTCCTTCTGGAGAAAATCGGCTGGAGTTTTACAGCTGAATTCAAAGTGGGCTCTCACCTCGGTGTCCTTGGAACATTTTACGGAGCTCCTATATGGTCCTTTTATTCTATTGCTTAAAGTATGTGAAAGTCCCATCTTGAGGGGTTTTTCTTCCTTTGCTGAATGAATAAATTAGTTCATATGTTAATGTCAGTCATGCCATCTTTCAGTCTCAGCCGGCACTCCCAGGGATCATTCAGAAGTAGCTAGAGGTTTCCAACATCTCAAGCTCCAAAATGTCGGACTAGTTTTAATCTATTTCCACGAGTCATGGTTCACAAGGTTATCAGTCCACCAGGAAACAACATCTTGTTTACCAGGTTCCCGGACTGCTACAGTGAGCTCATTTAAAGGTGAAGTGTGTGATTTATGTGCCACTAGTGGCACCAAGCAGAACTGTTTTCATGACTAACTCATCCCAGTGGATTAGTGTTGTTACGTCTGGCTCTGGACCCTACACTGTCAGCCATTCATATATAGAAACTTTTAGGGTTTCCATCATGGGATCATTTTATGGATTTAATTTTAATTCATGTTTTATTTTGATTACATGTTATGAATTAAACAGCTCGTAAATACTTTGACTAGAATTTGGGACTTGTTAAACATGAAAGTATTATGCAATAATTTAAGATATTTCTCCTTATATAGAACTTCTTTGTCATAAAGGTTCTATATTTAAAATTGAGTCAAGAACCCTACATAGAACCCCATAGAACATTTTTTCATAAGAGTGTACAAATAAATTACACGCTTGACTTTTAAGGAAGAACAAGTCAATTTTAAGGATTTGCCAATGTTTACTAGTTTCATGGCATCAGATCTTTTTAAAGATGTTTAAGGATTTTTTTTGTTTGTTTGAGGCAATTGCTAGGTCAAATATCCAACAAGCACAGCTATATAAAATATAATTTTTTTACTTTTGGTTGGACTCAAATTCTGACCACGACAGAATTTCTGCTATTTTTGGTGATTAAATGACAGCTGTCATTTTTTTAAGTGAACTATCACTTTGTTGCACACTTTATTAACACTACTGTGGTATCAATGATTTCAGATTTATCTGACACTGAACGTCACAGTCTCAATAAGCCAGACCTTTGGCTGTCGCCTTTGACCTCTTCGTGGGGCTTTGTTAGACATTAAGGCATGAATTTCTGTAAAGCTGCTTTGCAATAACATGAATTGTAAAAAACACTTTAAATACTCGTCGGATTACAGATTATTCTGGGCAAGAATTGCCTACGTTACACTCACCAGCCACTTTATTAGGTATAACTTGCTAGTACCGGGTTGCACCCCTTTTTGCTTTCAGAACTGCCTTAATTCTTCATGGCATAAATTCAACAAGGTGCTAGACATTCCTTAGAGATTTTGATTAATATTGACATGATATCATCACAGTTGCTGCAGATTTGACGGCTGCACATCCATGATGCAAATCTCCCATTCCACCACACCCCAAAGGTGCTCTATTGGATTGAGTTCTGGTGACAGTGGAGGCCATTTGAGTATAATGAACTCATGTTTAAGAAATCAGTTTGAGGTGATTTGAGCTTCGTGACACAGTGCATTATTCTGCTGGAAGCAGTCATCAAAAGATGGGCTCATAAAGGGAAGGACATGGTCAGCAACCATACTCAGGTAGGATGTGGTGTTTAAATGATGCTCAGTTGGCATACAGGGGCCCAAAGTGTGGCAAGAAAAATCCCCCACACCATTACACCATCAGCAGCCTGAACTGCTATGAGGCAGGATGGGTCCATGCTTTCATGTTGTAAACCAATTTCTGTCCCCACCATCTGAATGTTGCAGCAGAAATTGAGACCAGGCGGCATTTTTCCAATCTTCTGTTGTCCAATTTTGGTGAGCCTGTGTGAATTGTAGCCTCAGTTTCCTGTTATTATGAGTGGCACCGGTGTGTCTTCTGCTGCTGTAGCTCATCTGCTTCAATGTGTTGATCGTTCAGAGATGCTCTTATGTAGACCTCATGTAACAAGTGCTTATTTGAGTTACTGCCACCCTTCTCTGACCTCTGATGTCTGAGGAACTGCCGCTCACTGGATATTTTCTCTTTTTCTGTCCATTCTTCATAAACCCTAGAGATGGTTGTGCATGAAAACCCCAGTAGATTAGCGGTTTCTGTAATTCTCAGACCAGCTCGTCTGGCACCAACAACCATGCCACGTTCAAAATCACCTAAATCACCTTCCTTGCCCATTCTGATGCTTCAGCTGATCGTCTTGACCATGTCTATATGCCTAAATGCATTGAGTTGCTGTCATGCGATTGGCTGAATAATTTGTGTTAATAAGTAGTTGAACAGGTGTAAGTGAACACTGTAAATCAGCCTTGTGAATAGTTGGTGCAACAATTTCAGCCAGTTTTGTAAATTGGACATGCAGTATAAATCTAAACTGTGGGCGATATCTGTGCATGTGGCACCTGAGGAAGCTAACTAAGCGAACTGATGGTTTTTCAGTATATTGGGAAAAGTATTGAATTTGAGACGTGGGTAGATTGTGTGTTCAAGTTAAATGTGGTCAGGCCTCTAGAAACCTTAGACTCTGCTTGTAAATGTTTAGGTGTTTTATAGTGGCTCTGTCTTTGGCTAAATATTCCCCTGATTGTCCTTTAATTAACAAGCCAAGGCTGAACTTCATTAGGAGGTTCCGATGACTAATTAAAATGTAGCCCAGAGTCAAGTGCATATTTGATTACCCTGCTGGACACTGTGCAGAGAGAGAGAGAGAGAGAGAGAGAGAGAGAGAGAGAGAGAGAGAGAGAGAGAGAGAGAGAGAGAGAGAGAGAGAGAGAGAGAGAGAGAGAGAGAGAGAGAGAGAGAGAGAGAGAGAGAGAGAGAGAGAGAGAGAGAGAGAGAGAGAGAGAGAGAGAGAGAGAGAGAGAGAGAGAGAGAGAGAGAGAGAGAGAACAAAGGAAGAAATGGATGGATAATTTTAATCACAGAACAATGGATGTAAAAACCAAATGTATTCAAGCTTTTGACTTCTGCACTCTGGTCCAGACTTCCACAATCAGGCTATTTACCAGTCAACACATTGGTATTGCATTTACTCACTATGCCATTTCAGACTCCTTTTATCTGATGATTGACAGAATTTCCAAGCTGTTCTTTTCCATACAGCTTATGATAACATTCAAAAGTTTGGGGTCGGTGAGGTTTTTTCTTGTTTTTGAAGAAAACAGAAAATCATTCTAATATGCTGATTTGCTGCTCATGAAACATTTCTTATCATATCATGTTGATATGCGGCTTAATATTTTTGTTGGACTGTGATACAATTTTTTTTTTTAAAGATTCTTTGAACAATTGAAAATTTTGAATAATAGTGCTTACAACAGACAATTTTCATTGAATAACAGTTTACATTTCAACCTTTTGTTTTTCACACAAAGCTATCATGTGACCTCATGATGTGTGATTTATCATGGTGATTTTTTTTAATAATTTTTGAAACTTGATAGCCCCTTGTCTCTGTATGCTTTCATATGGAAAAAGATACGAGGACTTTCTGCAAAGCAGACAATTGACTCTGCATAAGATAGGATAGGAGAATTTTAACATTGCAAAATCACACACATCAACTTTAAAATGGTCTGTAAACACACGCCTGAATAAATGAATAAAATCCCTCAGAGTTCAAATCAATTAGATAAACTTTACATTAGACCCGTGCTCTACATCACCTGTTTAAACTCCCTCTAATCAATGAAGAACACAGTCGTCTGGTCCTTCCTGTTTTAATAATTAAAGGCCTACAGAATCTTTGTTCTCTAATGACCAATTAAGTGATTTTCAGTGCTTCTCCACCAGCACTGTGAATAATTGATTGGCTCTTTAAAAAAAAGCCAGGGTTTAAACAGTTATGTCCCATGCATAAATCTCCCATCATGCCATTCTGTGGGGAGAGGATTGGTGTGATTTAAATTCTGCCCCTTAGGACTCTGTTTTGTGACTCATTTTTCTTCTCTTTCTCTGTGCAGATATTAGCGGTGGACCCTGATTATGGTGATAATGGGACGGTGGTCTATTCCATAAATCCAGAGAACCCCTTCTATACCATCAACCACAACACTGGGAAGATCCGCACCAGTGGGGCGGTGCTGGACAGAGAGAGTCAAAACGCCTGGTCCGCACAGCTTATGAGGACCATCATTGTCTCTGCTACCGACCGTAAGCAACTCTCACCTGTCCCATAACGCCTCGCTCTCTCTCTCTCTCTGAGGCCACAATACAGGTAGTTTAGCAGTCGCCAACATTCAGTGTCTTTAAATCATGCTGACACACAAGTCTTCTCATTTCTGAAGTATATAGTTTATATATTGTGCACAGTATGTAAACTTTGTACACACTACCATTCTAAAGTTAATAATTTAGTACTTATAATTTAGTTAATTATTCACGCATTAAATTGATCAAAAGTGACTGTAAAGACATTTATAATGCTACAAAAAGATTTCTATTTCAAATAAATGCTGTTCTTTTGGGCTTTGTGTCCATCAGATAATCCTGAAAAAAAAAAAAAAGAAAAAAAGTTCAGCAAATGTTTCTTGAGCAGTAAGTCAGCATATTAGAATGATTTCTGAAGGATCATGTGACACTGAAGACTGGAGTAATGATGCTGAAAATTCATCTTTACCATCACAGGAATAAATTACATTTTAAAATATTTAAATAGAAAAGTTATTTTAAATTGCACAAAAAAAAAAAAAAAAATAAAAAAAATTGCATAATAATGCAAATGCATAATTGATTTATTAGAGCATAAGAGAATTCTTTCAAAAATGTGACCTTTCACAAATTGAATGAACCAGAAGTAATAGCAATAATCCATTTTTGTTGTTGTTGTTGCTCATTATTTTCTTGGACTTCCACATTTGGAGACATATTTAGAAAAATATCATTTATTTTTTCCAGAATGTATTAATTCCAAGATGTCCAAAGAATGTATTGTTTAATATGTTGATCATTGCCTAATTCTATTTTACTTACTATTAAAAAATAATAGTATCACGTGTGTATACTGTGCAGTATTCACTAAGTAGTAAGGTATTACTCCATACAACACACCCATTTCTCCCTATATTAGTTGTGTTTGACAATATAAACTGACATTTCTTTAAAGAATTCCTTCCCCCTCAATGGATTTAATGACTACAGAAAACTCAGATAAGTTATGCCATATGCGAGTATTCTCTTTGTTGTGCTGCCCTCCTCAGGTGGGACACCTCCACTACGCTCTTCAGCCAGCGCTACGGTGTATGTGAACCTCTTGGACCTCAACGACAATGATCCTGCCTTTCTCAACCTCCCATTTGTTGCTGAAGTACCAGAGGGGCTTCCTATTGGATCGTCTGTGTTCAGGGTTAGCATTTGATTGGTCTACAGGGACTGAGAGTGCACTGATTAAATATTCAACAATCATTTAATTTAGTATGCAGTGGGGCCTGGGTTCATATACTCTTTTGAGATATTTATTTGAAATAAACCAAGCAAAATTGCAACTGAATTTTGACAGTCAGTGGTCAACCAAAAAAAAATTAGCAGATTTTATATTTTGATAATGACTATGTTGGAAAAATGGTTGAAAATGGCCTGTAAAAAAATGCATCATGGTATCCACAAAAATATTAAGCAGTACAAGTGTTTACAACATTGATAATAACTAGAAAGTTCATTGGGACAAACTTTTACGTTGTCTTGACAAAGCCTTAAGCTTCCTAGGATGTATCATGTTGTTAGCACGTCTTAGCATATCTAGCGTTATTTTACATTTTGCTAACATGTTGTAATACATTGCTAGCATGAATTAACATGTTGCAAGCAATTTTGACATGTTACAAGCATGAAATACCAAAACACAAAATGTTGTTAGCATTTTTTTGGCCATTGCTACATTGATTTAGCATGTTCCTAGTATGTTTTAACACATTGTTAACATGTTCTGGCACATTGCTAGCATGTTTTAACACATTGTTATCACCCCCTAAACCCTCAATCACTATTCCCTATGTTAGTCCACTAATACAGTTCACTTGAAGGAGTGAATGAAAACAAGTGAATAAATTCATAAAACCGCCGTTGAGTGTACATCGGCTGCACACTTGTTATTACGGTGTAACGTGGGATAGACCACTATGGTTTCAGACACCACTACAAATGTCTGCGATTTCGGATTCAGCCATGAATTACAATGTTGCTAGCATGATTTATTGTTGCTTACATGTTAACACGCTGTTAGCATTAATTAGCATGTTGTTAACATGTTTTAGCACATTGCTATTATGAATTTGCATGCTGCTAGCATGGTTTAACATGAATTACCACGCTGCTAGCATTAATTATTTTGTTGCTTACATGTTTTAACACATTGCTTGCATTAATTAACATTTTTAACATTTTGTTAACATGAAGTAGCATGCTGCTAGCATGTTTTAACATGAACTACCACGCTGCTAGCATTAATTTTTTGTTGCTTACATGTTTTAACACATTGCTAGCATATTAACATGTTTTTGCATGTTGTTAACATGAATTAGCATTCTGCTAGCATGTTTTAACACATTGTTCACATGAATTAGCATGTTGTTAACATTATTTAACATGTTGTAGCATGTGCTTGCACTTTGCTAGCATTCATTAGCATGTATTAACATTTTGCTAGCATTAATTAGCATGTTGTTAGTGTTTTAACTTTGTGTTAGCAGGTTGCTAGCATCTATTATCACATTGCCAGCATGAATTAGCATGTTGCTAGCATGTTTTAACACGTTGCTAGCATGAATTAGCATGTTTGCTGTCATGAATTACCTTGTACCAATTCTGGGGTTATCTTTGGTTCATTGTTGACTAATGAAGTTCTTGTAATAAAACTGTCCTTCTGCCCCCTGCTGGTTTCCTCCCTCAGGTGCAGGTGCAGGACCCTGATGAAGGTGACAATGGTGCGGTTACCATGGCTCTTCAGATGGGGATGCCGCGGCTGGACTTCAGGCTCAACATCACCACAGGAATCCTGGTTTCCACGGCAGTGCTGGACCGCGAGCAGATTGGCCAGTATTATCTGAGGATTATTGCGTATGATGCAGGCCAGTTTCCACGAACATCCACGAGCACTCTCACTATCACAGGTACGGAGCAGGAGGACCAATCACTGTCCGGCTGTTAAAACCTTGTGTTCAAATGCAAATGCTAAATGATGTGTCACTCTTTCTGTGCAGTTTTGGACATGAATGATGAGACGCCAACCTTCTTTCCCAGCGTTTATAACTTATCGTTGGATGAGAGCGTGCCCCGTGATTATGTGGTGGTCAGGCTGAACTGCACAGACAATGATGCGGGTCTTAACGCAGAGCTCAGCTATTTTATCACAGGTCAGAGTGCAGAAGGTCACAGATCAGAGGGTGCAAATGAGTTTGTGCTGATGGAGCAACACTGTGGTTTTTTGGCTGGGGCTGCTGTGACCCGCTGTGACTCGCTTTCAACAAATGTGAAGCTAAGGCTCTGTTCCAAAATCTAGTGAGCTGCCCACATAGGCAGCATTTTAGGGGTCATAGCCTTCACAACACCGCATTCCAGTTTCTAAATATACTCTCTGCCAACTTATTGAGCTCAGCATTGCGTTCAGTTGCAAGATGAGAAAATAATCTCATTCAGTAGTGAAAAGTGATAACTTTGTTTAGTGTGTAATGTTTCTGCTTGTGCATGAAAAAGAACTGCAAAGTTACAAATCACAAAGTCACTCCAAAGGGAGTTATTCTCTATATCAGTGCACACTATTTCTGAAACTCCCTGAAATGCCCCTATAGTAGTCTTGAGTTTTCTTCTGGGAACAAGCACGTCACAATATTCCTTATTTAAATAATTAAGACCCAAGGCATAAGCTAAATTAAAGGACGAGGACTCTTGAGTAGTTAATAGTGTGTTGAAATTCTCAGTTATAGTAAGGAACGTGACCTTTTCAAAACACTTCAGGCAGTTGACCAATCACAACACACTGGTCCAGCCGACCAATCAGAGCACATTGCGCTTTTCGGAAGGAGGGGCTTCATAGAGACAGGAACTAATAATCAGTGTGTTACTGACAGACTTGGGAATAGATGTGCTGCATCCATGTAAAATGTGTTAAAATAATGTTGTTTTTTTGGGGGTTTTTTGCATTCAAGCATGAAAACCCATTGTAATAGACCATAAAAACAAAATCAAGACTGTTAAAGGGCATAATATGGCCTCTTTAAATATTTATGATTAAATATACGATTAAAATATAATTATATTATTATCAAATTGTGTATTTCATGCTTATTGGAAGAGTACCACATCATTATTATGTTAGCAACGATGCTAATGCCATCTCAGTTGAAATCAATTGTGTATTAGTATGACAACACAGGAGCACGTTCCAAATCAGTCAATTATGATGTTCCATCTTTGAAGGCAGCACACTAGGGTTTGGGACAGAGCCATGATTTGTGATTTTCTCAGCTTGTGTTTATGTGTCCCAATAGAAGGGAACCAAGATGGAAAGTTTAGCGTGGGCTTCCGGACCGGTGTGGTACGGACCGTGGTGGGTCTTGACCGTGAGACTCAGGCCTCATACAGGCTAGTGATTGAAGCGATTGGTGAGTTTCATATAGTTGTTAAAGGGCTAGTTCACCAAAAATTGAAAATTCTATCATTAATTACTCACCCTCATGTCTTTTGCTTCATCTTTGGAACACAAATTTTTTAATGAAAATTTTAATGAGATTTAATGAGATTCTGTTCCTCCCTTGGCTGCTACGCAGTTACCACTTTGACATTTCAAAAAGTTCATAAAGGGATCGTAAAACTAATCCATATGAATTGAATGATTTAGACCAAATTTTCTGAAGAGAGATAATTGCTTTATATGATGAACAGATTGAATTTAGGCTTTTATTCACATATAAACAGATCAGTAAACATAAACAGAAGCCTAATGAACAGCATGAATCTTATTGATTCTTGAGGAAGCTCAAACGTGCTGCGTAACATGAGAATTAACCTCATTGTTAATTGCTGGAGCTCAATTGTGCTGTGTAACATGAGAATGAACCTCATTGGTTCTTGAGGAAGCTCAAACGTGCTGTGTAACATGAGAATGAACCTCATTGGTTCTTGCTGAAGCTCAGTTGTGCTGCGTAACACTAGAATGAACCTCATTGGTTCTTGAGGAAGCTCAATCGTGCTGCATAACACAAGAATGAATCTCATTGGTTCTCGCACATCAAGTTCAACATGCCTGAGCTTCCATTTACCAGAACTGATGTGTGTTGATGAATGCACAACTACCACTTTGACACTTCAAAAAGTTCATAAAGAGATTGTAAAAAGCCTATTATCAAGTCTCTTTCTGTTTCGGGGGACAGAAAGCTCTCAGATTTTATCTGAAAATATGAATTTGTGTTCCGAAGATGAGCGAAAAACTTATGGGTTTGGTGCGACATAATAATTAGTGACAGAATAATTAGTGATAGAATTCTTGGGTGAACTATCCCTTTAAAACAACTGGTTATGTATGTGTGCATGCAGATGTGGTATGATCTTTTGCAGTTTCCTGTGTAAATGACTTTGAATAGAACGAAGAGTGCTATGGTTTCCTGTTTGAGCTGTACAGAGTTCAGAAATATGGCAGATGTACTAATACCAGTTTAATTAGCTTCTATGAAAAGCCCACTTTTTTCAGTACTGATAAGTTCATCACCATACTTCTGTTTAATTTAATTATAAATGTAATTATAAATGTAAATTATAAATTATAAATATATATATATATATACACACATTTATTTTTTTTTATTTTTTTACACAGTTTTACATTTATTCCAAAATAATAATATATTTATAATTAATTATAATTAAGTTATTATTAATAATAATAACTGTGCATAATTATTATACTTGGGGTCATAAGTATTTAATAATTTGATGTATAATTTTTGGAAGGCTGGAAGTGGAAAACGCCTTATATTCAGGTGTGCATAATTATTAAGCAGGTTTTCTTTTACAGGTAAAATGGGCCACAAAATAGATTTAACTTGCACTGAAAAGTAAAAATTATTAAATGCACATGAGAAGAATGCAATATGCCTCAGATGTATATGTATATATTTATTTCAATTAATATTTCATATACCAGTAACTGTGGTAGCAAAAACAGTTAAGGTTTGTCTTTCGTGGGTTTTTTGTATGTGCCTCAGGCCAGCTTTAGCACAGTCATGTTGCTGTTGCTTGGCACAACTAATGTTTTTTTTTTAAATGGCTAGTATTAACATGCAACACCAGTGAAGATATGAGTCAGAATTGCTGTATTGCTGGAACTATTAGCTAGAATGTGAATTAGAACGCATATAATATGAATGAGAAACTATAAAATAAATTATATTATTTTGTTTCAAGTATGCTTTGTTTCAAGGTCCATCTCTTCTTTTATTCAATCTCTGTAAACATCCTGGTTCAGTAATCCTGAATGACTGGAAATGTCATAGAAATTGGTCATTTTATTTAGCATTTCCTAGCCGTGTTGGTCAGACTGTTGATGGTTTTCCTATAGATAACGGTCCAGCGGGGGGCCGGAGGACAGGCACAGCTACAGTATATGTGGAGGTGCTGGACGTCAATGACAACAGGCCTATATTCCTACAGAACAGCTATGAGACCAGTGTCCTGGAGAACATATCAAGAGGAACTAGTATATTACAGGTACACATGCACATTCACAGTTCACTATTCCATATGAAAATGATATAAAATCAACAACAACAAAAAATTCACAATATTATTATGAAGTAGCGCATGGGGTTTTAAATTTGTTATGTACATTGTTTTTGTTTGTTTGTAACCATGACACCATTACCATGTCCTGTCAGTAGTTTTCTGTGATGTCATGTTCCAGTGTGCTGGTAACCATGACCATTTATAGACTGGCAACAATTTTCATAATAGACCCTTATTAAAGCTCTGTTTGGGGAATAATTCATGTTTAATGTGCAAAGCTTTGTTTGAGTTTGCTGGAATTTGCTGTTATGGAATAAAATAGCATCCCACTGGCACAACAACAATGGTTTGAACAAACCTATAATTTGAAGACCTAAAGCGCACTTAAAGTTGTATCAAAACAGTAAACCAAGTCACAATTAGTTTAAGATAGCACAAACACACTTATTTACTTTTAAAGCAAAACATTTCATAAAAATGTTTTAAATGATAAAACAATAGATGTATTCCTATATTATTCAGTAGTATAAAATGAGCACACTTGTTTTGCTGGGTTTGTTTTGCTTTCTAATGTGATGACAGTGATGATTTTTAAGTGTGACACAAGTATACAAAAATACTGTCAGGCCACTGTACACATAAACATACATGCAAATGAATGTGAATGCCCTCCAAATAAATAGTGGTGATGTAAATGCCCTGTCTAAACGGCCACCATTTGTCAGAAAGCTTCTTGTTTGTGCTGGAAGTTCAGGATGTGATGTTAGCAATGTCCAGCTGTTTGTAAAGTGTAAAGTCAGCCACCTATGGTTGAATTGTTGAGTCACATCTTGTTTCGATTGAAGCTAATGGTGAATGAAATGAGTTGGCTTCCTGTACACAGCCTGATTTCTTTCAGTACTGATAGCCGAGGACGCAGGATCATGATTGTGCATATAGGTACGTATCTATAGCTCTTTTCCAAAACCTAGTGAGCTGACTACCTAGGCAGCATTTTAAGGGATCATAAGCACACTCTGGCTGCAACTAGTCTTCCCATGAAGTTGTAATACACATGGAGAGCATTATTACACATGGACCAGATCCAGCATCAAATCATATATATAACTAGAGTTAAATAAAAACTAAAAGTGAAATAAAAATAAATAATTTTTAATTTTAGTTTTAGTTCAGCTTTAATTTTTATTTATTTCCAGTTAGTAATTTCAGTGCTTTAACTTAAATTTGTTTTAGTGAGTTTTAGTCATCTAATATTTATATTTAATTTCAGCTTAATTTCAATGAACAAAAATGTTCTAAATAATTTTAGTTTTAGTTTGTTAATAATAATAACATTGGCAACCTCATATGCATCCCTCAAGGGAAAATGTAATCCCAGAATGCATTGCATTGACCAGACAAGGGCAGATAAGTTTATAGAAATGTCAATTCTAAATATACATTTTATT
Organism: Paracanthobrama guichenoti; assembly: GCA_018749465.1. Lineage (NCBI taxonomy): Eukaryota > Metazoa > Chordata > Actinopteri > Cypriniformes > Gobionidae > Paracanthobrama > Paracanthobrama guichenoti. The sequence continues at coordinate 33,501,154 of CM031955.1, forward strand.
CAGTTCCTGAAAGTTTTGATTAAAAACAGTTAAATCTAATTAAAACTAATTGTATCTAATATTTGTATGTTATGCATTTTTATGCTTATTAGCAAACATTTTTTAATCAATTTTGAGTCTAGTTTCCTGTAGCTGGAGTTGCTCCCTTTGAAGGGCACTTTGAGTCACTTTGAGTCACAGCTGCCTATGTAGGCAGTAGACCGCATGGTGACTCACTAGGTTTTCCAAAAGAGCTCAAATCTCGGTGGCATACTGAAGCAGAGACGGTATAGTAATATAAGTGTGGGAGTCATTTGTCTTTGACTCTGCGGGTGGCATTGACCCTGATTGCTTCCTGCTCTGGGCCACGTATGGTTGAATGGGTCTTCTGAACGCTGGTGTGGAGGAGAACGACTGCCTCATCGAGCCCAAGCGCTTCCAGAGCTTTAGCTGGGGCTCGCTGGACAGAGCCTGCCCGCATGCGAGACCGTCCCCCGGGCCGCAGTCCCCATCCACACCCCAGGATCCTCCAGGCGAGCAGCCCACCGCCAGAAAGATCACACAGCCCCCGAACAGAACAAAGAGACACACGATGATGATGATGGTCGGGAGGGGATGTTGAAGATCCAGAGGTGGAAATGTTGGGGAGATGGGAAGTGAGAGATTAGAGAGGGACAGATTGAAGGGAACATCCATTTTGTTCCTGGATCTGTAGAGAAGCAAAACAGGAAGTGTTAAATCTGAGTCAAGTGGAGTGCGCTTATAGTGAAGATGTAGGTGTTTTTGTGTTCAGGCTTGTGTGAAAGTGCACTTGTGCAAGACGCATGCAAGGTTCCAGGATGTGGTTAACAGGTGTGTGTGTGTGTGTGTGTGTGTGTGTGTGTATGTGTACACTTCAAAAGAAAAAATCTTTTTAATATCTTCATTTTTTGCCTTAGGCAGCAATCATATGGCAAGCAACTGGATACTTTTTTTTATTATTTTTTTTTTTATTTAAACCTAAGGTCTAAAACACATACACAACAAGTGTGTGAAAATAAACGGTTCGAGTTTGTATGGGTCATAGTGGTCTGAGATTACACAATTCAAGTGTGTTTCATTTTCACAAGGTGAGGAATCTTCTTCTGTGGTCTTTTTTTTTTTTTTTTTTTTTTTTTTTAGCTAAAAAGACCATACTAATCTCACATGTGAGTTTTGAACAAGATTACAACACTGCCTCACGCTGTGCTCATATTTGCTAAAGTAATCTGCAATCAGAAGTCTGAGATTTAGGAAGCTCATGATCTCATTTCCTGAGCTCTGTACTTATAACTGTATGGCACCATTTGTGTCTAATTTATTCATCTTAAGTAGTGTTGTTATTGTTAAATAAAACTAAAACTAAAAATACTATTTTTGTTAATTGAAATAAAGTGGAAATAAAAACAAATATATAAATATTTGTTGAATAACATAAACTTAAAAACTTAAATTATAAATGTTACACTAACTGAAATAAGTTTAAATTGAAAAACTAAAATGACTAAAACTGAAATAAATTAGAGCTAAATCGGAATATTTTATGAAACCTAATAAAAATTACAAAAATACTAAAACGTAAACTAAAATCAACATGAAAAAATAAAAGCTAATTGAAATTATTAATATATACTATAAAATAATGCTTAAAACTGCAAATGATGCTGCTCATGATTTTTTTTATTTTTTAGAAGAAACAGTACAATACTCAAGTGAATCAGGTGTAGAAGTCTTCTGAGCAATGAAAGCGCAACATCTGAGCACATTTTCCTCTAGGTAAGCACAGCCGTGGTTTGTGGTGGACGTGACTGAACACTGAACACCTACGGTTCACGCATCTTATCATCACCATCTAGCATCTCTACACATGGCACTCACAGTGCTTCTCTGCAAGACTATCAAAATGACTGAGCGATTTCTGTAAAGAAATGTCAAGAAATGTCAACGTATAGTAGATTTATATTGCACTGTATTGATTACAGATTAGCAAGTCTCTTACTCACACTCACACACACACACACACACACACACACACACACACACACACACACACACACACACACACACACACACACACACACACACACACACACACACACAGAGACAGAGCCAGGGGTGGATTAAGGTCTACACAGGCCTCTAGGCTCAGGGATTTCTGCCTGGAAGAGGATGTGTGTCTATATTGTCTTAATGCATGGTGAGGAGGAGAGTTTGAGTGGACAAAGACTCTCCAAGGATCACAGATGGAGAATCACAGAGATTAGTTGAGTCTTGGGGTCATGTAAGCAGGTGATTTGCTAAGCATAAACATCTATGTTTATGTACTTGCGTATGTTTCTGGCATATATCACTCCCATAAACACATTTGAAATGGTATTTGACATTAAAAATGTTGGTGCCCCACTAAGTGAGCAGTCAGATGAGAAATGTGGCTAGTTGTTTTTCTTTTCTTTCTTTTTTTCCAAGATAAATTGGGTCTGTTATATAACTCTCAATCCATCTGATACACACACACAAACACAGCGTTACACCCAAGTCACCAATTACTCTGCATATCTGCTCCTAAATGTCAGCATGTTAAATTCTGAGCACACAGAGTGTGACTTATCGCTTTGATGAAAACACATTGAGACATGAAATTATTCTTCATCTTAAATGCCACAAACAGGCTGAAAAGGCCACTCACACGAGAACTATTGTTAGGGAAACACTTCATTAGTTACTGTGGTACGGATCTGCTGAAATACGTTTTTGCACACATCATCACATTTTTGCTTTGCTCATGCAGGCAGATAAATCTGTTTTATGCTTCTTCTTCTTTTTTTCTTTTTTTTTTTTGCTCTTGGTGCACTACTCTTGGGTGGGGGAAAAACACGATTTGCAAAAAAAAAAAAATAATTCTGATACAAACCATATTTATATGGCATTTCAAATATAATTTCTAATTTTCTTTTTGTACATTTGCAGTGAGAACAGTGATATTTGAAGTAGTTTTTGTCATACAGTATTGTTTGTGTTTTTAAAAGAATTCTCTTATGTTCACCAAGGTGGTCTGAAAACAGTGATAACTGTAATATTTCAAAATATTACATTTAAAAATTTAAATTAAAATGACACTTATTTCTGTGAATTTTCAGCATAATTTCTCAGTGGTCTTCAGTGTCGCATGATCCTTCAGAAATCAATTTAATATGCTGATTTGCTGCCCGCAAAACATTTATTATTATCAATGTTTAAAACAGTATTTTAGTGGAAACTGTAATACATTTACTTTGATGAATAGAAAGTTCAAAAGAACAGCATTTATTTGAAACAGAATTTTTGTTACAATGTAAAATTCTTGTGTAAAGTTACAATGTAAAAGGGACACTTCTGATCAATTTAATGCACCCTTAGTAAATAAAACAAATAAACTTACTGACACCAAACTCTAGGATGGTAGTGTATGCAATGTGTACAAATGTGCTCTCTATTTCCCTTTATAGTAACCTTTGTGGCACAGCATATGCATGAATTAGTAAAATACAATAATGTGAACGTGGCTTATGTTATCCCATGTACTTTAAGACTGACACCATTGCAAAATAAAATCGGTTCAGCCCTGCTGAATGAATGTCCTTGCTGGTCTATGGTGGTTAGTGTGGGTTTGGTGCTGGTGGACCAGAATAGCCATGTTGCACAACAAATAAAAAGCCCAGTAGGAAAACCAGCATTCAAAACTTAACTTATCCTGGTGCTTTCAACAGGGGTCCAATGAATAACATTCATTTTTCAGTTTATTCTTTGTGGTTCAACTTTACCTTTAGTGTTGGACACGATTAGTTACTCCTACAAAGTTCCTCTTGTTTCAAATCACGTTGTCACCAAGAGCGTTGGAGATGAGACAGCTGGAAGATGTTGATCACAACGTATGCAGAAAGTGGGAGTAAAATCCGTTCAGAGAGACTCGAAATCAACCTTCGTTTTTGACCATAGCAGTGTGTTTCGTGAGCTAAAAACCCATTCTGAGCCAAACTTTTTGCCTCAAGTTTTAACCCCCTTGTGATGGTATGGTCTGGTCTGCTTGTTCTATTCATCTCTCTCCAAAAGACCCCCCTAGACCCCTTCTTTCTTTATCTCCCCCTCCTCCTCCTTATCCCCTACTCCTTTCTTTTCCTCTCCACATTTCTTTATAAAGCTAATGAGTTTGAAGGAGGGGCCGTCCTCCTCGCTGTCAGTAGGATTTGACTAATATATGGATGTATTCAGTGTATGCTAAATGGTTTTACTGCTTAATATGATGAATTTTTGTGTGTAAATGTGTTTAGAAACAATTGCTGATCCTTGTTTCCATGACATGATTGTTGAAATCGTATGTGTGTTTTCAAGCCCCTGTAAGTTACTACCATGACAACTATTTAAAAGTGAAGTGTCTCATTTCTGTTCCGCTAGTGGCACCAAACATGACGAGTCATATAACTCGTGAATATTCTATATTAATGTGACATTGCTTAGCAACCATAAACAGCCAGTGGTTGGGCTATAATGAACTATATACATTATATTGCCAAAAGGTTTGTGACATATGCCTTTACATGCACATGAACTTTAATGATATCCCATTCTTAATCCGTAGGGTTTCATGTGGCCAAACCCTACGAGTTTCGTCCGTATGGAGTTGTCCCACCCTTTGCAGCTATAACAGCTTCAACTCTTCTGGGAAGGCTTTTCACAAGGTTTAGGAGTGTGTTTATGGGAATTTTTTACTATTCTTCTAGAAGCGCATTAGTGAGGTCAGGCACTGATGTTGGACAAAAAGGCCTGACTCATAGTCTCCGCTCTTATTCATCCCAAAGGTGTTCTGTTGGGTTGAGGTCAGGACTCTGTGCAGGCCAGTCAAGTTCCTCCACACCAAACTCGCTCATCCATGTCTTTATGGACCTTGCTTTGTGCACTGGTGCGCAGTCATGTTGGAACAGGAAGGGGCCGTCCCCAGACTTTTCCCACAAAGTTGACAGCATGAAATGGTCCAAAATGTCTTGGTATGCTGAAGCAACCTTTTAAAAACAACCCCACACCATAATCCCCCCTCCACCAAACTTTACACTTGGCACAATGCAGTCAGGCAAGTACTGTTCTCCTGGCAACCGCCAAACCCAGACTTGTCCATCGGATTGCCAGACAGAGAAGCGTGATTGTTCACTCCAGAGCACGTCTCCTCTGCTCTAGAGTCCAGTGGCGGCATGCTTTACACCACTGCATCTGACGCTTTGCATTGCACTTGGTGATGTAAGGCTTGGATGCAGCTGCTCGGCCATGGAAACCCATTCCATGAAGCTTTCTACACACTGTTCTTGAGCTAATCTGAAGGCCACACGAAGTTTGGAGGTCTGTAGCTATTGACCGTAGAAAGTTGGTGTCTTCTGCGCACTGTGCGCCTCAACATGCGCTGACCCCACTCTGTGATTTTACGTGGCCTACCAATTTTTTTTAATTTTTGTGTATTTTATCATATTGCTGTTGCTTTAATCGATTTCAAGCTGTATTACTGGAATTAAGGAGTTTTAGGTTTAAACAGTCTTCTAATAGAGTGCAACGGAATTAGAAAGTCAATTTTCTCCATAAGGAAATTGATTTTGAACGATAATAACTTATAAACCTTTAAAGACAGACCTACTGTGAGCTACGAGTTTGTTAATCCGTGGTATTTGCGTCAGCCCACATTATTTGAGCTTATTTTTAAAATAATCATGTTTAACATTGAAATTCCTGGTGTAAAACTACATTACCCATGATGCTTTTCAAATTACACCAATTAGAGAGTCGAAAAGCAACTATATATATATATATATATATATATATATATATATATATATATATATATATATATATATATATATATATATATATATATATATATATATATATATATATATATATATATATATATATATATATATATATATATATATGTGTATATGTATGTATGTATGTATATATGTGTATATATATATATATATATATATATATATATATATATAAAAGCGACTAACTAATTTTCCATCATTAAATACTTTAAGTCTTGTATCTTTGTCTTTTTGTCTGACTTTCAAAATCTTTTTGCTTGTAATTCACATTGTAGCTGATTGGTGTTACATGTCTAGTCTGTTTCAGTTGTGTTTTTGATCCTGTCACATGTTCCTTTGTTCTAGTTTTCCCACCACTCCTGTGTTCCCATGGTCACCCTCATCAGTTAATTTGTCCCAGCTGTGTCTTGTTAATTACTTCATTTAGCCCTGTGTATTTAGTTCTCAGTTTCCCCTCAGTGTTTGTCCGTCGATGGTTGTGTACTGGTGTTTTGAGTGGTCCCTGTGAGTTTGTTCAATCAAAGTTCCTGTTCCAAGTTTGCCTTCTCTTTTGTGAGTTTGAGCAACACTAGTTTGTAACAATTGGCTTGCTTCATGGCTTACAACTCTTATAAAGACTTTTAAAATCACTATGGCAAAAATGAATGAAAAAAATACTTCAGAAAAAGGTGACGGGCACTGTTACCCAAACTCGCACCACTGGCTGAGCCAATGTCTGGCTCAGGCCATTCAAATAAAGAGATTGTATTTTATTTGATGATGCTAATAATGAATAAATGCACACAGACATTGAGACTGTAGAAAGGAGGAGTCCAATTGTTTGAGAGAATAATATGTGTTGTGGTTATAAAATGTTGTTTAGGTGTTTGTGGGCATGCAGTTTAAGTGTTACTTTCACTCTTATTTTTAGCAGTACATGTGTGTTTATGTTTTGTGGTTACGTGTGTTTGTGTCTGTCTGCAGGTTCAGGCCACAGATGCAGATCAGGGGGAGAATGGAAGAGTTCTGTACAGGATTCTCTCTGGTAAATATTCTTCCTGTATCCTGATGTTGCACCTCAATGCCTTCATCAGATGCGCTCCCACTGTGTACTATACTAACCAACATTATTGCAATATATATTGCAAAAAAAATTAAGAAAATATTTTTATAGGGATATTTTGAGTATTTTCAGAATGTCTATGGCATACTGTAAACATGGCCACAATGCAGTGTTAATCGATATAAAAACAGATTTTATTTTCTTTTAGAAAAATATATTTCCTTTTTTCTTTCTCCTAGTTTTTGTGGTGAAATATGACTATACATGTTTAGACAAATAGAGACAAACCCTGCAAGGAACACAAGTTGTTCATTATTGTTTTCAACCTCAGGCTTCAGCAGTATGGCTCATGTGTGTGTGACGTCTGCTCTCTATAGGAAACAATGGTCAGTTTAGCATGGACAGTCTGTCTGGACTCATCAGCAGAGGAACTGTGGCTCTGGATCGAGAGACGCGCAGCTCTCATGTGCTGGAGGTGGAGGCCTACAACAGCGACCAGGGCAGCATGCGCAGCTCTGTCAGGGTGTGTTTATGTGTGTGATCCTGGAAAAAAACCCTACTTTGTAGGGACAAATATTGTGACTTTTTTTTCGTCCCCATGAGGAAAATATTGTGTGTGTTAATGGGATGTTCAGTGTATTTTCCATCAGGAAAATGGCTTGAATTTCCAACCAGGATTTGATTAAAAGAGTGCATTGCATATCACAAAAGTTGCTAAAACAGTGTATATTTAACTAAGGGCTTATTTACATGTTGCATTAACATGTCACCTGTATCCGGATGTTGCCCACATACACATTGAAAAGACAAAGCATTTGTGGTACAGTGGGTAGTCGAGGACACATTGTGATCTGATCTCAGTGTAATGTAAACGTGCAATCAAGCCATAGTATCTGTATTCAGTTCAACGTCACACAAAACCAACGATTTTGGATCCATATGTCTCTCTTTACCATTTTGATCACTTGTATTTTTATTTGCAACCTCGTCCTCTTCATTTTACGAGATTTGAAATGCGTAGCTCCACGACTGAACGTTACATGCACAAACAATCACAAGCTATATATACACAAGGGACACACCTGAGAACAATCAAGACTAATCGACAAGAAAAACAACTACAAACATAGCACTCGGGACCGGAAGTAACATAAAAGTCCAAACACAACACAGAGAACATGTAACAAACATAACAGAGATTTTTTTTTTTGAAAGATGACGTAGTAGTAGGCCTTTTCTAGAATAAAAGGAACTGTGTGTGTGTGTGTAGCAGTATGTGTTAGTTGTGAATCAGACTGATTGCAAGTTTGCATTTGTAGGTGATAGTGTACGTGGAGGATGTGAATGACGAGACTCCAGTCTTCACTCAGTCACAGTACAATCGCCTAGGGCTCAGAGAGACTGCTGGGATTGGTACATCTGTGGTTGTGGTCCGAGCTACAGACCCTGACACAGGTACACAATAAACCCAAACACACTACGCATGCAATGTAGCTTTGGCCACACCAGTTCACTGAGGAAGTAAATTTGTCTTTCACAGAGAGATAGGAACAGATATGATTACTAATATTATTTATTCATAATACTTCTCATTTATTATTTTTATACTTTTATAAATACCATAACTACGTGTGTGTCATACACTTGATATAGCTCAAGCTATGTTGTATTTTTCCATTGATTCTTAATGCCAAAACAATATCACAACATTTCTGTTGCACTTCTGCTTGTGTCCATTACTGCTTCCCTGTTTCACTTCCTCATGGGGGATGTCCAGCATGGCATAAGCTGGACAGACGTCTTCCCATCTTCTCATCTTTGAAGGCCTCAGTTCAGATCTCTACATACTCTAGATAAATTGTTGACAAGCTGCTTTTTGGAAAAGTCGGCTATACTACAAGCTACTAACCAAATGTGCATTGAGTGTAGAGTGCCACTATAAAGTATAACTTTTATAATCACATTTCAAATTGACATTTCATAAAATGCTTGTTATTATAAAAGGTGTAGTTAAATGCAACAGTAAATACAAATTTAATGTAAAAATTTTTTTACGTGTGAACACTATTATTTAAATAAATGTCTATTTAAATGTTAATTTGAAGTGATTTAAAAGTGATTTATCTATTTACATTTTTAATTGATTATAATGTGTACCTTTTATTCTTTATTTAATTGGTATTTTTGTACAATATTAATCTGACAAAATGGTGTTATCAAAAACATAGATTTAAAATTATTTTTATTATCTAATAAAACTAAATTTATTCAATGCCATAACATTTGAGGTTGGTAAGATTTTTAAAGAAGTCTCTTATACTCATTAATAATAAAAATAAAAACAGTAATATTGTGAAATATTATTACAATTTAAAATAGCTGTTTTCAATTTAAATATATTTTAAATATAATGTATTCCTGTGATCAAAGCTGTATTTTCAGCATCATTACTCCAGTGTTCAGTGTCACATGATCCTTCAGAAATCATTCTGATATGCTGAAATATTTCTTAATATTATTAATGTAGAAAGCAGTTTTTGCTGAATATTTTTGTGTAAGCCATGATACATTTATTCAGGTTTCTTTGATGAATAGAAAGATCAAAAGAATTGCATTTATTTAAAAAAAAATTGTAACATTTTTGATCAATTTAATCCATCCTTGCTTAAAAGTATTCATTTCTTTCAATAAAAAAAAATCTTGCTGTCGCTCTCTTTTTAGGGGATGGGGGCGCTGTGGCATATGCTCTGGTCTCTGGTTCTGACCGTAAATTTGAGGTCGATATGAGTACGGGTCTGGTAACCACGGTAGATTACTTGGACTACGAGACCAAGACCAGCTATTTAATGAACGTCTCGGCCACAGATCAATCACCGCCGTTCCACCGTGGCTACTGCACCGTTTACGTCACTCTACTCAACGAACTGGATGAAGCCGTGGCCTTTCTGTCAGCTGGTTATGAGGTATCACTGAGGGAGAACATTGCCACAGGAACGGAGGTGGTCCAGGTGAAGGCGCAGTCGGCCGATAACCTGAACCAGCTGTCATACCGCTTTGACCCCGACACCTCACCTGCTGCCCTGGCACTCTTTAAGATTGACAGTATCACGGTGAGGAAACTCGATATAACTCAATAGTTGGGTCTGGTTTGAGAGTGTCACTGCTGAGTGTGGCAGTTTTGCAATTTGAACTATTACACCAAGAGTGATGCAAACACAACTCAAAAAAATAACCCTGTATGTGACTACTCATTTTTACTAATTGATTAGTCAGCAGGTCAATGTTTGACTTATTCAAATGACTCACCGTACAGCATGCAGCTTAAGCCTAGTCCCAGACTAAATCATGTTTGAGCTGTTTTAACTGAAAGCAACTTGCACGGACAGATCTTAAAATATATCAGTGTCACTGTTTTGTCTCAAGATGCACATCAGTAATGTTTTTTCTAAGGCATGTTTATAAAAGATACATCAATCTCTTAATTGAACTAAGGCCGGATCCTAGCTTAATCTAAGCCCTGTCTGTGAAACCAGACCTCAATATCTTTATGGAATGCTGAATCTGGACACATGAGCCTAAAGCTGAGATCTTATTGATCGCTAAGTTTTCTTGCAGGGTGAACAAAAAAATCAAGTCATTTTCTTTGTGTGTTAAAATGAGCTTCTTTTTACAGCTTAAAGCCTCCTTAAAAGTGAAATGTCCATATATCATTCCCCTTGTGTGTTTAAAATTATTTTTTTGGTCCATTGGATTATAATCTCAATACAACAATACAAATGTAATACTCTCAAGTCCGATTAACACATGGATTGTGCTTAAATTCATCCAATTCAGATTTTTCCAAAATCAGTGCAGAAATTGTGGAGAAACTTTGCAGATTCTGGGCTTGCCCTAAAATGTAAACCAAGGGCCAGATTTACTAAACAGGGCAAATTAGTGCGAGAGCGCAATTCCAAAAAAGCACAGATGGAAGTGGACAGTTCTGCACGTGATCTACTGACGATGTGCAAATTAATGAACACAGATGCAGCTGGATCATTTCCATAATGACTAACGCAATCTAACAGTAGAAGTGCAAATTAGCGTCTGGTTTAAGAATCTTTTTTTTTGGCTGGTAAATAATGACGCAAATACCAGTACATTGACGAGCGCAAACCTTAGTAAATCACCTTGCGTGATTCATTTAATGAAAGGGATCTGAAAGGGAAACTCCTACAAATGCATATGCATTATGTTCAGCCGCAAAAATAACTGGACCCATGCCTTTTCAGCGCTAATTTATCACTGCGTGTCTTTAATAAATCCTGACAGATTTGTGCTGCCTCAAGCTGTTAGTAAATCTGGCCCCAAGTCTTAAATATTGTTGATCAGTGAGTTTTCTTGCAGGGCGAACAAAAAAAATAAATCAAGCTAGAGAGTTAGAATGGGTTTTGTTTACCATCTTGTCACAGCAAAAAAGTCCTGCGTGGTGTGAATAGACCAAGTGGTCAAAACCACTGACTGGACTGTCTCACTTTGGTCAAAATGATTCTAATTTAATTCAGTCTTGAAAAGATTTACCTAAATTGTGTGTGCTCTACAGGGTCGTATTAGTGTGACGGGACTGTTGGACCGAGAGCAGGGCGATTCATACACTCTCACTGTTGTGGCCGATGATGGAGGACCCAAGAGAGACTCCACTGTGGTAATGACTTTTCTCCCTGATCTGTAGGTCAAACTCATACTGTAGAGAAGCACACACGTTCTCATCCTGAACTGTGCACTCTATGGCCATGTTTGTTTAAAGTACATTTTAAACGCATGTCTGTAAACAGGATTGTGTCCAGAAGCAAGAGTGATAGTGATGCGAAATGCATATGACAATATGATTTTGATAAACATCTAACCTGTTTTATTCTCTTTTTTTCTGATTTCTGTCTTGATGCACATTTGTAGAAGGTAAATGAGTGATTCTTTGTCATCGAATCATCTTTAAATGCTACAAATGTTAATATTATGTCAGAAACATCATTCATTGCTTTGTACTTTTGACAGGTGTCAATCACCATTCTCGACGAGAATGACAACAGCCCAGAGTTTGACATCACTTCGGATTTGTCGGTGGCTATTCCAGAGGACACATCCATTGGCCAGAGAGTTGCGGTCGTGTTGGCACGGGACAAAGACGCTGGAAGAAATGGATTGGTGAGGGAGAGATTCTCAGAACACTGTCAAAGGAGGTGTCAATCATTCGTAACCCCGCCTCCATCGCCCTCTTGTTTCCTTTAGGTAAATTTCACCTTGATCGCGGGGAACATGCAGGACGTGTTTAAGATCAACACAGCCAATAACACATATGGAGAGGTTTACTTGAATGCCCGTCTGGACCGTGAAGCCGTGGACCGTTACCTGCTAAGAGTGAGAGAGACACTATGGACACATGCTATCACTCTGTACCAAACTGTAGTGACTTTCTAAATGTTGTCATTTGTAATGTATTTTATTTAATCAGGGACAATGCAATTAATAATACATAACAATATGTAAAATGCACCAGATTTGGCCAACACTGGCTAATTTTCATTTGTAGTCCCTTGGCAGGTGGATGTAAACCTTGTTATATATCATACACATGCTCCCAAGAGGTTTCAAAATGTTATATTTGTAATATACACTACCATTCAAAAGTTTCAGTCAGAGTCAGTAGGATTTTCTTTAAAGAAATTAATACTTTTGTTCAGCAAGGATGCATTAAATTGATCAAAAGTGACAGTCAATACATTTATTTTCTGCTTCAAATCATTTCTGTTTCAAATAAATGCTGTTTTGATCTTTCTGTTCATCAAAATAATCCTGAAAAAGTTTCGACAAAGATATTAACCAGAATTGCAGAATTGAATTAAACAATCAGAAATGTTTCTTGAGCAGCAGATCATCATATTAGGATGATTTCTGAAGGATCATGTGACACTGAAGACTGGAGCAATGATGATGAAAATTCAGCTTTGCATCACAAGGAAATAAAATTACATTTAAAATATGTATACATTAAAAAAAATAGCTTAGTAAATTGTAATAATATTTAACAATATTAGTGTTTTTTTCTCTGTATTTTTGATCAAATAAGCGTAGCCTTGGTTGAGCATAAGATACTTCTTTCAATAAGTCATGTCTGCCAAAACTCCAGCAGGCCGAGCAGTATGTGTGGTGTGTGACTTTGTACATGTTTCCTTGTACAGTTAAATATAGAATGTTTTGCATAATATGTTCTGAGGGATCTGTGTGTTTGTTTGCTGAAGTTTACATGGATACCTGTGTGTGTTTGTGTGTTTGGATCAGGTGCGGGCGACGGATAATGGCTCCCCTCCGAGGTTCACAGATGTGTCGCTCACAGTGAATATTATGGATGTAAATGATAATCCTCCTGTGCTGCAGAGCCCTCGGGGATACAACGTCAGCATCAGTGAGGTCAGTGCGGTTAAAGCACCTCGAGCCAGTGATGACATCAGCACCTCAGACGATTCTGGGTGTTAATAATATAAATGTTTGCATGAAACATGTCAAAAGAACGAAATGTAATCACTCTATCAGAGTGAAATCGGCTTAGTTTGTAGTTAAAAAAAATGTGATGTTTAAGTGATGTTAAAGTTTGTTAACATGACCGTTTTACATTTTAATTATTATTATTATTATTATTATTATTATAATTTAGAATTATTTTAAGATGGTTATAGTAATAATGTAAATGTTAGTATGACTTTTTACCAACATGTATCAAAATTATACTGGGTAAATGTGTGTGTTGTTTTAGAATGTTGGGGGTGGTACATCGGTCCTGCGTGTTGTAGCGACGGATCGTGACATCGGACCCAATGCCATGCTGTCGTACTACATCACCGGTGGGAACCAGGACCTGACCTTCAGAATAGATCGTATGACGGGAGAGATAGTAACCCGACCGTCACCTCCTGACAGAGAAAAACAGCAGCAGTACACACTCACTGTGACTGTGGAAGATGACGGCACGCCACCTCTATCAGTAAGTGTGTGTGTGTGTGTGTTAGCTGCATTTTTTTCTTTGTAATCTTTCATCAAATTAATCTCCATCGCTAATTTACTCTTGTTTTTCCCTGACATTACCAAGGCCCATTGGTGGGGAAAAATACCCTACATTTAATGTGTGGATCCAATAATATGATAACCTACATTTTATGATCCAGTCAGATCCCAATGGATCAAGCCCCGCCCCCTACATTAGTACATCAGAAGTTCCTGCAGCTTCTTGTAAACAGATTTTGACAGTTTTCCTTTGTCTTTTATTTTTTGACATTAAACATAAAATACTACGCTTGCTTTTTTAAAAGCCAGTCTGAACAACCAAACAGCAAAAACAGGAAACCACAACCTGACTTATTTCTGAAACAGGAAGTTGCACTCTTAAGAGCTCGTTGATTCCTGTTGTGAACCTCACAGCGGTCTGGGTTTCAACAAGTGTGACTTTTGGTCCTCTAATGTGTGGATCCACTTTCTAGAGCTAAATGCTCAAAAAGTGACAGGTTGTAACTACATTTTAGGGATATGTTGTCTTTCAGATGATTCCAATTAAACAGCGAGATTATACACTTATTGGAACATCTAAGTTAAAGTTTTTATTTTTTTAGTAGAGGTTGGGTAAGCCTCTCATAATGGTTCAGATGCCTCGTCACCCATCCGTAGACCATCTGCTGTCTCGGGCAGTTCCGTGTGATTTGAAGAGATTATTTATTGTACAAACATGGCACAAAGACTCTCAGCTCTCACATTTTATTTATTTAAATTTTTATAAAAAGAAATGTAAGCAAATGGAATCAGCAGTTGTCACAGCATCGTCACTGTAGCTACATATATGGCGCTATCTTTGTACAGGCACATGTGCAACTTCAAATATACAAACTAGTAAAGTGGCGTATTTATCAGCATATGTACAATATCATTTTGCAATTATTCACCAACAAATCTTTCATTCATACACAAAGCAAAGTTTTGGCACTCTGTTTGGCAGTGGATTTAAACTTTTAAGCTTCCAACTCTTTGCTTTTTTTTTTTTTGTTTGTTTTTTTTTTTTTTATAAAGAAAATGAATATACACTCACTCACACACACACAAGCACACATATCAGATACAATCAAATTCAATAGAAAAGATAGAAAATCTTATTTTTTGAGCCCTCAGACCCTTAAAGCCACAGGTGATGTAGGACGTTTGTGTTTGGTTGTCACAGATGCAACATTTACCACTAAAAAAACCTGCACTCATTCTGACAGAATGCATCATAGAAGCTACATGTATCATAAAAGCACCACACTCACCGCAAAAGGGTTTAAAAAAAGCCCATTGTTTCTCAGCAGGTCTAACAGTGAGTGTACTGAGAACATCCCTTTTCCACCGACACAATGCCGGTGCTGGTCTCAATCTGGGTCTGTTATATATTATAAAGACACTTATTTTCAAAAGTAAAACCAGTTTTAAAACTTTGAAACAAAGTCATGTGCATCATCATTCGGCTCTCGGAGTCAGTAGAAAAACAGGCCAGTTCTGAGATCTGCAGATTCCCCTGGCTGAGCACCAAATCTGGGACCAGCACCAGTGCCATTTCAGTGGTAAAGTGATTGAGTACTTTGGCACTGAGTATTGAGAAAGTACTGAGATGGGTTAAACAGAAGTGGATGAGGTATTATTACATCCCTGACCTCTATAAGAGAGTGGATGAACAATGATTCAGTGGAAAAGTGAGACGAGAATAGGAATAGACAGATTAGAGAATAGAGAGTGGAAAAGAGTAATTTAAGTGCAAATGAAGCCTCGTGTGACTGACACACGAAGCACGGGACAAACAAAAATGTGTGCAAACAGCTTAGCTGAAATCAATTTTTCAGCTCAAATGGCACAAAAGGACATCTTTGGATCCTCTTCATAAAAATTCCCTGTGATCGTGCTCTCCATAGTGCCCTGACACAGACGTCACCAGATAAGGGGTCCCATCATAATAGCGGAGAGAAGGGGTGTGCGATATTGACAAAAAAAGATATCTCGATATTTTCTGGGATTTTCTCGATAACGATAATTAGACGATATTTTGCTGAGTGTGTTATTGTGCTGGTACTATGGCAGGTTTAGGACTGCTATGGTCAGCTGTCTCCTAAAGTTTATGATATTCTTCTGTGTGGTGGCCAGTTCACAGAAGTAATATAAATCATCTT
Organism: Paracanthobrama guichenoti; assembly: GCA_018749465.1. Taxonomy (NCBI): domain Eukaryota; kingdom Metazoa; phylum Chordata; class Actinopteri; order Cypriniformes; family Gobionidae; genus Paracanthobrama; species Paracanthobrama guichenoti. Next base: position 33,517,257 of record CM031955.1, read on the forward strand.
TTTTTACCTTGATAAATTTATTTTTTACATCTTTTGTGTCAATTTCATAAACTTAATAAAAATTATAATAAGACACAATAGGGCTGTTACCAATCAAATTAAATAAGTATCAACAAAATTAATCTTTGCAGTGCAGAGGAAACACAGAAGCTGCATCTGAAGTGGCATTCTGATCATTTACACCGCTCAGAAGTGACAAATTAATAACCTGCAGTTATGCATAAATAATGTTTTGATGTTTAAAACATGTTGAATAATATTGATATTTGAAATTATTTAAAACATGAAAAGATACTTTAACTGAAATTAAAACCGCCAGTAGGTGGCAGCAAGTCACGTCATTGAGATTCAACTGATTAATTCAAACAGCTGATTCATTCAAGGAACGAAGCATTCGACTATCTTAATCTAATCATTGATTCAATTGATTCTATCAAAAAGCTGATTCATTCAGTATGAAAACACCGCCGTGTTTTGCTCAGAGATGCAGATACAGTGCTGTGTCTTTGTTTTCAACTATTTTTCGGTGGCGAAATAGAGCAAAAACAGGCGATATGGAAGTCTAAACTGTACCTGTTAAGTCACTTAATATTAACCTATTGTTTAGTAAGCTTGCATAAAATCAATATCACATTTGAAAAACTGCAATCTTTGTGTGATATTAACTATATTATGCGATATTATCACGCAGTGAAAGCGTGTACTCTAATGCGCACCCGCACTAGTCTAATCAACAAAACTACATCACGTAGTGTATGCGTGCACTCTCTGCGTGTGTGTGAGGGATATACTCGATAATGTCAGATCGCACATCGTTAAAACAATTACGGTATTATTGCAGACGATATAAATCGCACACCCCTAGTGGAGAGATGAGTTCAGTTGTCATTTTTCTTTGGGGTGAATCTCTCCTTATTATCCTTGCAGAAGACAGGAAGAAATGAGGCATGATGATGATGTGGAAGAGAAGGAAGAAGCACTAGGTGTTTCTCTTACTCCAGTAAGTTGGGAGACTCAGGGATGGGATCTGAAAAACAAAAGGCATGTTAGGCAAGATTTTTTTGCACCGCCATAATTTACGTGTAGAATCAACAGGTCTATTTTTGCTGCTCTACCTTTAAGACTTCTATATGCCCTCTGTTATGATATGAAATGCCCTGTTACATATGAAACGTTTACATTGTAGTTTTATGTCGTTGCATAGCTATTTTTCATTTATGCATTCGGCATATACTTTTTTCCCCAAAGCAACTTACATTGCATTCAAGGAATACATTTTAAGTTATTTTATTCCCTGGGAATTGACCCCATGATCAAGCTAGTGTTTGAGCAAGCTGTATTACAGCTCAGACAACATATACTTAAATGTTTATCACTTTTAGCCATGTTTTATGTAAATTCAAAGGGTTTCCTGTAAAATGACACAAAAATTGTGTATTTAGACTACTGTATGTGGGTATGGGAAGTGGTCCAGAGTAATTTAGTGTAAATAAGTTACTTTGTGTAATACAAATGCCAAAGTGATGCATATCTCCTGAAAGTAGACATTTTAAGCTTTCAAATATGAGGTCAGAGCTCCTCCATAGACATTTAAAATTTAAAGTATATACTTGATGACATCATTCAGGACCCTTATCAGGGTCCTTGGATGCTATTTTAAAAGAAAAAAAAAAAAAAAACAATTTCCCCTGTATATTTGGTGTAATAGAATGTTAATGCTTTAATGTTCAAAAACACATTCTTTTTCACATACTGTATATTATTGCAGCTCCTCTATTCTCAGTCTGTCTGAAACGAGCTGATTTCTACAAAGCCTCTAATTGGCCAGCAGACCCAGTGCGTTGTGATAGGCCAAACACCTCAAACGTGTGTTGGAAATGTTGCGCCAATTACCATAATTGCGAGCTTCAGCTTCTAAGGCTTTAAGCAATTGGAAACGCACTTAATAATGTTGTCGGTTTTACCGTATCAGTTTGAGCCAGAGTCAGATTTTGAAAATGCGGATGACCAAGCCAATCAATAGGAACCAACTTTGCAAGCACAATGTCAGCAGAACGTAACCAGCGTTGTACTCTCCCAGGTTCAGGATACTGTCCTCTGTAAAATTCGCTCTGAGCAAACTCTTGTGAACAGCTTCATAAATAAATCATAACCTCTGATTCCATCTTTTTTCAGAAGGCCAAACATAGAGATTTCGCTTTCGTAAACACACAACGTCTCTGCAACATGACAACAACACTACAATTCACCGACACCTCGTCTGCTTTCTTTGCGTATGCCTTTAGGGGCGGCATTATGCTAATATTTCACAAGTGATGTAGACGTTTGAGGAAGTAATATCTAGATTTCGATCTGGAGCAGCATTCTCTGTTAGATAGAATTGTGGGAGACTATGAGCTCTGTAACTTTGCAGATCGTATACATGCTAAAACGGATACTTTACTCACTAAAGGAAAGGGAAAACATGAAAAAGCATCATATGACCTCTTTAACATACATTTTTGTCTTATCAAGCATATTATGTTAAATATTGTGTTTTTGAAAAAATACTGCAAAAAAAATCAAATGTTTTTGTAATCTTTTATCAAAATACAAGAACTTCCTCGGATACTACTTTACTTTCCAGCTGGCGTTTTTATCACCCACTTTCAAAACTGATCCAGTCAATCCTTTATCGTAAAATATCCTGTTTTCACTTTGAGTCACATGTAAAATGGTTAAATGGGTTGCAAACTTGTTTACCGTTTTTGTGTGGGAATACAGAACTGTCTGTATGTGCCAGTAGGTCATGTATAATGAAGAAACACACATGAAAGTGACACGCATGCATACACACGTTCTCGGTTTCTCCGAATTTGCCTTGCCATCAGAGAAGCAGAAATGAGTGTTGTGAAATGAGGGAGAAAAGGGGAAATTGACGTTCTGTAAATTCCGCTGAGTTAAAGGTTACAGGAGGAGGCGGCGTGTGTCTGTGTGTGGAGACTAATGAGCTGGACTTCATAACGCTCACCTACACACACGAGACTCTGACTGTGTGCAGATTTGCATGCATGTGTTAATTTTTCATTGAAACCGTGTGGGTACAGCTTTTGCCTACCAAGACGTAGAGAAAATTCAAGAAAAACTATTTCTGTTTGTGTGGTGTTGTGCGCATTTGTTTAAGATTGGGTATGTTAAGCGCGATGATGCATGTGTGTATCTGTGTGTGCAGTGGTTCTCCAGATGTTTCTTGACAAGCTTTAGATTTGGAGATTTAGCTATTTGCAGTTGGATTACAGTTTCATGTGTGTCGTACCATGTGCTGGGAAGAACAATTCCCCTTGGATGTTTGGGGAGAGTGGAGTCCCTGGATCCGACAGGAGGTGGCGTCCTGTTTCAGATGACTGCCTCATGATTTGGGATACAGTGCGGGGTTTAGGTTGTGGAGAATCGCACAAAAACACTGGGTTCTCATGTGCCTGTGCTTCACTAGAGAGAAACAGAGGTTTAATGAAAATATTTGTATGTATGCATTTAATAAATATATAAAAATATTAGTGCTGTCAAATTTATTAATTGTGATTAATCACATCCAAAATAAAAGTTTGTGTTTACATAATATGTGTGTGTACTGTGTATAATTATGTATATGTATATATAAATACACACACATGCATGTATATGTTTAAAAAGAAAAGTTATATTTAAAATATAAAAATGTATATACAGCATAATATACATTATATGAATGTGTATTAATATACATAATAATTATACACATTACACACACATATATTATGTAAACACAAACTTTTATTTTGGATGTGATTAATCGATTTTATATATTGTTTACAAGTAAATGTTATGAAACCTGTCAAGAACATGTCTGAAACATGTTTCATCATAAAAAAGTTTTTTTTTATGCATTGTGAAATTATTTTTGACAGGCACATTTCCTCCAAATTGTCATTATAAAATTATTTCATGTAAAATAATCAGTCATAATGGTACATTTAAAAGAATCACATTTACTTTGTAAAGTACGCTAAAGTATGCTTATTTATAGAAATGTTTTCATTTATTATAAAAACATTACAGTAATGAGAATCACCATTGAGAATAATACAAATAGCAAAAATAAGTATATAATCTGGAAGGAATTCAGAAGGAAAATGTACTTTATTATCATAAAAATAATGTTAAAAAAATCTGCAAATTTGGACATGGTTTTGTGAGATTCAGCTGAATACCCTTGCTGCGTCTAGAGTATTTTGCTCACTGTGGAAACTCACCTGTCCATACGCACCAGCTCATGTGAACCTGGGAAAAACAGGAACAGGAAATGGTTCATAGTGAGAAAGGAAATGCAGTCTCTTTAAAACAATTAGTGCAGCTACTGCACTGCCATCAGCAGACTGTGCAGCGCAGGACATGTGCAGCGCTCTCTCACACACAATATAGGTCAGAGTAAGTGTGTGAGCAAAACATGACTAAGTGTGCGTGTGTGTGTACTCACGTCTGTGTCGCTCTACTGTTTGTCTCTGTCTGTAAACTAGCATCAGAATGAGTGGGAGGCACAGAATGAAAGCCACGCATGCTGCGATAGCCAGACCTTCAGCCACTGAGTCTGAAAAAGAAAGACCGAGAAGTTATTGATAGAAAAGAGAAAAGACATCTGTAGTGAATCAGCACTAAAAGTATTTGGACACTTGAAGCCACACTGAACAATGAATGAATGTCTCATTTCATAAAAAAGTTGGGGTTTAGAGAATGAAACAATAGATTTAAAGGGATAGTTCACCTAAACAAATGAAAATTGTCATAATTTATTCACCATCAGGTTGTTCCAAACTTGTATTAATTTCTCTCTTCTGCATAACACAAAAGAAGACATTTTTAAGAATGTTTGTAACCAAGCAGTTGTGGGGCACCACTGACTTCCATTTTTTTCCCATACTATGGAAGTCAATGGGGCCCATCAACTGTTTCGTTCCCCATATTCTTAAAATATCTTCTTCTGTGTTCAGCAGAAGAAAGAACCTCATGCAGGTTTAGAACAACGTGAGGGTGAGTAAATGATGACAAAATGTTCATTTTTGGGTGAACTATATACCTTTAAGGGTGACTTCACTAAACAGCCACCCCATTTTGTATACCATGTTGCAGCGCAAAAAACTTGCATCTTATTCATAAACTTAAGTCATTTGTAAATAGGCACAGAAATAGAGTTTGGGTCAAAGTCAATGTAATTAACACAGACGTTAAAATAGGCTCATTATACGTCTTATTCTCAGAACTATACTTGTGAACTTGAGGTGAACTTTCATTGATTAAAAATGCTAGCTCTGAGAAAATACATAGCATAATTTGTTTGCAGATGCCACTTGGTTTGACATTTTTAAATGTGACATGTCCTAATACTTTTTAGGGCCTCTGTGTTATTTTTGTGTTGTTGAACGTACCATCTGAAGGACTGTGAGACAACTCCGAGCACTTCAGGCTGCCGTTGGGAGTATGTGCATTTGCTGTGAAAACATGTGACATTAAGATCACACAAGAACAAAGGGGATACATGATTGTCACACCTGACCTCTCTCCTGGATCACTTACATGGCACCACAGTCAGGTAGATGAACTCATGGGGGTTCTGCTCGACCTTGTTTTGGTGGCTATGAAAGTCCAGAAGCAGGCAGCAGTATTTTCCCTGGTCCTTGTGCTTGATGGTTTGCAAGAAGATGGAGAAGAACTTGTCACTGGTGATGTATTCCACTCCCAGAGACCAGTTGGTGTTTCTGGACCCGCGCGGGTGTATGCCCTTGTGGCAGTGCTCCTGTGAATGAGACGTGAAGAGCCAAGTCTTCATCAACTTGTCGTCCGGATAAGCCTTGGATCCGGACTGAATGCATGTCAGGGTGACGTTGGCCCCTTCAGGACACTCGTAGATCCGATGGGGCACAGAAACACTTAGAGAGTGATGCTCACTGCTCGCTGGAGAGACAGAAAGAGAAAAATTGAAATATAAGATTTACATTTGATGTTTGTTTGTTGAGCAACGCATAGTTGTCAACAGAACTCAACTGCACGCACGCTGGTAGAAGTATTAGAAGAAGATGAGTGTAAATGATCTTTGCCGGTGTTGTAAAAAGAATTTGTGGCTACACGGAGTACTTACTAACACGATCATCATTTTTGAGAGAAATAGTAAAGATGAATGCATATACAAACAAGTTCTCCATTTAGGATTAGAACTCGACTACACGGCCAACAAATCTAATCGCTCTTTGGTGCCGTGGATGATTGCGTTACTGTTGATGATCTGTTTATGGTTTAAAGCCTGCCCTGACAATTTGATTGGTCCAAACAGCTCTGGTTTGAGCATAGTTGCTCCACAATGGATCAAGTCCAGACCATAGACTGTAAAAAAATATGGTTGTAGTGTCCGTGACATCACCCATAGGTTTCTGAAGAGAGTTTCTGAAGCCTCAAAGTCGGCTGTTGCCATCTTGGCAGCGCGTCACTCCCGGACAAGAGAACATGGGCAAAGAGGCGGGAAGTGGATGAAGCTGAGGTGACGTGATGACTAACAGACAGCAGACAAACAGCTATCCACCTGTCACTCAAAGTGGCCATGCCCTTAATTATGCAGAACTTTAAATAATGTAAAAGAATGAATTATAAAAAAATATATATTTTAATTTGTACCAGGCTTTTTTTCTGCTGTAAAGTTGGGCATTTTAACATGGGGCTCAATGAGATTCTGCTCCCTTCTGGAGCCTGTCTCTATAGCGGCCAGTCGATGAATTGCAGTTTAAGTCACTTCCGCATTGGCTTCACTTCAGCACTTTAGAGTCAGCTGACCACATGTGCATCTCTGTCAGAGTTTGTTTACTACAGTGGTGTCTTGGTGGCTAGGCTTTAGCATTTGTCTTTACCTTAAAAATGTTTAATCAATGTCAAATTTTAAGCCACACATTTAAACATGTTCGAGTGTCACTGGAAGTCATTTGTTAAATATTATTATATTATATGTAGTATTTATTTTAGGTATAATTTCAAATCAACCAAACATTTGTTGTGAAATGCTTAATTTCATTTTATGAAAACATTTATAATCCATTATTTTATCAATTATTTTAATTCAACAAATGACTTTAAAACTCTGCCTTTCAAAAAGTGTAAATTGTTTTTCTCCAATCACATTAATACAAACCTGATTCCAAAAAAGTTGGGACACTGTACAAATTGTGAATAAAAAAAGAATGCAATGATGTGGAAGTTTCAAATTTCAATATTTTATTCAGAATACAACATAGATGACATATCAAATGTTAATGAAATGTATAATTTTAAGGGGAAAATTAGTTGATTTTAAATTTCATGGCATCAACACATCTAAAAAAAAGTTGGGACAAGGCCATGTTTCCCACTGTGTGGCATCCCCTCTTCTTTTTCTAACAGTCTGCAAACGTCTGGGGACTGAGGAGACAAGTTGCTCAAGTTTAGGAATAGGAATGTTGTCCCATTCTTGTCTAATACAGGCTTCTAGTTGCTCAACTGTCTTAGGTCTTCTTTGTCACATCTTCCTCTTTATGATGCGCCAAATGTTTTCTATGGGTGAAAGATCTGGACTGCCGGCAACGGCGAATGGCACGGTGGATTGTGTTCACCGACAATGTTTTCTGGAAGTATTCCTGAGCCCATGTTGTGATTTCCATTACAGTAGCATTCCTGTATGTGATGCAGTGCCGTCTAAGGGCCCGAAGATCACGGGCATCCAGTATGGTTTTCGGTCTTGACCCTTACGCACAGAGATTGTTCCAGATTCTCTGAATCTTTGGATGATATTATGCACTGTAGATGATGATAACTTCAAACTTTTTGCAGTTTTTTCTGAGAAACTCCTTTCTGATATTGCTCCAGTATTTTTGGCCGCAGCATTGGGGGAATTGGTGATCCTCTGCCCATCTTGACTTCTGAGAGACACTGCCACTCTGAGAGGCTCTTTTTATACCCAATCATGTTGCCAATTGACCTAATAAGTTGCAAATTGGTCCTCCAGCTGTTCCTTATATGTACATTTAACTTTTCCGGCCTCTTATTGCTACCTGTCCTAACTTTTTTGGAATGTGTAGCTCTCATGAAATCCAAAATGAGCCAGTATTTGGCATGACATTTTAAAATGTCTCACTTTCAACATTTGATATGTTATCTATATTCTATTGTGAATAAAATATAAGTTTGAGATTTGTAAATTATTGCATTCCTCTTTTATTCACAATTTGTAGTGTCCCAACTTTTTTGGAATCCGGTTTGTACATTTAAATGTTGCTTATGTGTCCAGTTGTATACTAAAACTACTGCAACACTATTTTACACACACACACACACACACACACACACACACACACACACACACACATATATATATATATATATATATATATATATATATATATATATATATATAAAAAAAAAAATAAGCTTTGTGAAACACAGATGTGCTCTGTGGAGGAAAAGCATTTCCACCACATTAGTGAACAAACAACAGGTGCCATTTTAGACTTCAGTCCTCGGCTGCTATTGTTTCTTCTATCCATGACTCTGATGTTCTGTGCTCAAGTTTTATTGTGTGTGTGTGTGTGTGGGGAAAATATGGTAGAAAATAAGGGTGGCACACTGAGTACATTGTTTCCTATCCTGTAATAGACAAAACAGACCTACACCCTAATTACACATACAAACCCTATGAACCAGAGCCAAGAGTTTACCTACAAGGCAAATCAAATGGGGAAAAACCCAGATTTCTCATGAATAGGTAAATATTATTTCCTATATTTATGAATGACTGACCCAGATATTGACTGCTTGAATGCATGGATGCCAGTCAGTCTGTGCCCCCCTCTACTATCAATACATGTGCAGTTGACCTTAATGTACAGTCTGTAGAAATGGTTCTTTAAATTAAGATGAGTGACTTAAAATGCACATGGCCTAAATCTGTGTGTATGTGTGTCAGGAAGAGCAATAGGAAACGGCGTCTGTGTGATAAAGTGCAGCTCAGGGCGCTGTGTCCGTTCCTGTCTCTTAAAACAGTTAAAACCCCTCATGCCCTATTATTCCCTATAAACCTTATCCCTATTCCCAATCAGCGCTCGTAATTATCCGGTTCAGGGCTCCATTTCCCACCCTGTGAGATCCTGTGCTGGGAATCCGCTCTGGCAGCTGCCAGCAGTTCAACATGTCTTTGTTGTGACTGGATGTAATACTACTCTGCACTCTGGACATAAATGTGCCATCTCTAAGTACCGGGTCGTGATTGGATCAAAGGCATGTTAGAGAGGCAGAGCCAATCTAAAATTTTGCTTCAAAACAACATAAGCACGATTTGTTGAAAGATCGGAAGATGTCACTGACCATAACTTGAGCCCAGTACTCATCTGCGAGGAGAGAGAGAGAGAGAGAGAGAGAGAGAGAGAGAGAGAAATAATAATGAAATGTCCCCTGCCTGAGGACATCTGTCTGCAAATGTGTTTATCTGTGTTTATCTGTGCTTATCTTTGACGTCAACACAAAAGCATCTGTCCCACTAAATTTGCATGGACATCACCATCTATCCTGCTCCTTGTTACTGATATCTGAAGAGTAATCCCATTTACATGTCGCTGACATGCACCACCATCCAGAATCTGTTTCATTTGGTTTTTTTCTTCTTTTTTGAGAAAGAATGTCTTTATGATTGTTAGTCGAAGATTGAAACCTCTTTAAAGAGAGATTTATACTGCCAAGATCAAGATGTACTGTTGATTAAAATGCTAAATTTGGTATTACATTGGGGGTGGAAATGAATAGACTTGGACTTGGTGTTGGTAGCCAAATGGTGATACCAGAATAAAAATATTCATGATTCTGAAGCCGAAATAATTATTTGAGACGAATATGCTTGCACTCTGTCACTGACTAAATATATTTAAAATAGTGTAGGCCACATTTTACTGGCAACATAAGACATTTGGCATTTTCAGGACCCACAAATATTCCCCCATTGCATTATTATACGTTATATACAACATTAAATATAGTAGTTTAATGTAGTACTGACACTAAAACTCGGCAAACTTGAATTCTTTCTCACACAGTAATTTTCATTTTGGGTGAACTATACACAATACAGATTGTCACTATCCATGATACATATTCTTGCATTTTTGTACTGCGATATAAGTCATTCACTGATCATTACTTCTCTTAAAACTATCAGTCACAAACCAAGTTTAACAACAACACTTTTGGAATTGAACACAAATGCAAATGAAATTTGAGAGCTTTGATGGAGGGGGAGATTATCAGTACATTTTGGACTGTTCCCCACACAAAACTCTCATATGACTTCAGAAAAACTGGAATATTGTGGACTTCTTTTATGATGCTCTATGCTGCTTTTTGCCACTTGACAGTATGTATGTATTGAATGGAAAAGAGCAGCTTCACATCTCATTTTGTCTTTCATGGTAGAGCATTTTGTGAACTGTTCCTTAAATAAAGGCACAATAAAGTCCCCATTGCTGCCCTCACCTACATGTGTTGGTCTCATTTCTCACTACCACTGTGTATGTAAGAGCCCCATTATAAGGTGTTAATGAAAGCCACAGGGGTCTAAGAACCCCCCTCCCATCTGCAGAGAGCATGACTGTGAGGGACTGTCCCATTTAACCTGAAACCTCCTGCAGATCAGCATCTGCCTAACATTACAGAAACTCCTCAGCTTCATGCATTAACAGATTGGTTTAGTTATGGAGTATTTTCCAGAAGCAAAATCAATATATTTTGTGGAATTATTATTATAATAAAGATCTGTTTGAAATCATGGGGGGCAGGTTGGAAAATGGCACCATTGCTAAGAGTCGAGAACAAAAAGCAATAGTAATGTTTCGTTTAGCAAGCACCACTAATGCTCATCATTGCATCATCCTTCCCCTCTTGTCATTTTTCTCTTAGTTCTCAGTTGATCATTTTGTCCCCTTCGTTTTCTTGCTGAGAAGACGCTGTGGATGTAGCCTCTCCTAGGGACTTAAAAACCCAGGGGGTCAGGAATGTAATCCCAGTGCAGTATCCGCAGAGAGAAGTCTCCCTGTCTCATTCCATTTGGGATAATTTCAGTCTGTCTCTCCCTGTCTCTCTATATATGCTGATTTCTCTGGCCTAGTTAAGATGAAACCATCATTTTATTTAATTTTTTTGAGAAAGATCACACCTCCATATAAGGGTGTATGGATGGTTAGGCAATGAATCGATACCCCCTGGTATGGAAATCTGAACAGACGGATACTTAATAACAGCTTCCCCCTGGGAACAAGCCTCACAAACACCTCACACTGTCTACCTTTAGACCAACTGCTCTAAAACTGGCAAAAATCAATATAGCTAAATGATGAACCAGCCATAGTCGACTACTATGGATTATTGAATTCATCTGCAAACTAAAGCTGCATAATCGGTTGAAAAAAACACAAATAGACTATAAAAATAATACATTTACATAAAGTGTGATGTGGTTCAATCAGACCTCATGACATTTTATTGTTTATAAATCATATATAAAAGAAAACCAACATAACTAAAACATTTTTTTTTCTAGGCTGAGAGGGAAGCTTGTGCTGAATGAGGAAGGAATGATCCAATTAAAGCTGATGTATTAACAATACAATCATTATAAAATGTCATGAGTTCTGACGGAACCACACATTATGTAAAAGTATAATTTTTTATAAAGTCTATTCGTGTTTTTCTTTTCAACTGATTTGTTCTGTAACATGATCGGGTCAAGACAACGATGCGTAACTAAATTATGAATCATAATATTGATCAAACTAATATTACGTAGGCTATATGAGTGTACTTAAAAGCCAATTGTAGATGTCTAACGCCCACTAAACCTCACATGAAAGTGATATTCACGAAACATCAACATTAGCAATAAATTCGCTTGTTGTGGTCGACGCACGAGAGAGAGAGAGCGTAAACTCAGCGACTTGATGCACCAAAGCATTGGGTTTATTCGGTGCGATTCCACCTACTTAACCAAAATAACACCGCTTTAAACCACAGTAGAAAATTAAAAGGAGCAACCGAACTAAATGTCAGTGAAGTAGTAGCGTGTTGTAAATCAAGAGTAGCCTACATAGGAAAATATGCGATACACAATCGAAATGACAGGTGTTGACACACGTCCGATCAGCCCCGAGGACGTTTTACAAGTAAACAAATGCCAATCCGAGCACGCGTTTGGAACGCAACGCGACAGAAAAGAACGCGGATGTCTCGAGACGTGTTCTAAAACTTGGAACCCTACAAAATTGCAAAAGCGAAATGCGTCAGTTTGACGGACATGCAAACAGAAGAGCTGTTCATTATAACGCAGCAACGCCAGAACGCGTTCTGGGCAGAAATAGAGTAGATTTACCTTTAACTGCAGTTAGAAAATGAACGCAGAGCAAGAGAGCCCAAAATACATCCATCAGTCCTGTCTTCAATTTAAGTCCAAAGTCCTGTACAATTCTCCCAGCCGTGATGACAGAAAATTTGTATAGTCTTCCTCTTATTCCCGTGTGTTGTGAACTCAGTTAGTTCCCTGAATCATATCAGAAGTGAGCCACAGAAACAAGAATCTATACTTCACTCTGCTGTCTCCCTCCTCCTTCCAAAACACTCCTCCCACTAGACTAGAAATACTAGTTCAAATTAAAGTTATTTTGAATGCATTGAATTATAGTAATTGTTTTCAACCATTATAATTTAAAGTATATTAAGTCAAGTCAAGTTACCTTTATTTCTATAGCGCTTTAACAAGTCCCAATTGTTTCAAAGCAACTTCACATTGTTAACAGGAAAATAATGCAACAGAATCTGTACAGCCGTTCTGGTGAAACGGTGATGTTATCCAGCTAATTTCAACTATCATATAGTGTCAATGCAGGCAGATCGGTAATATAGATGAAATTTAGGTGTCCCCGACTGAGCAAGCCAACAGCCAGAAGCAACGGTGGCAAGAACCAAAACTCCTTCAGGGCCAGAATGGAGAAAAAACCCTTGGGAGAAACCAGGCTCAGTCGGGGTGCCAGTTCTCCTCTGGCCGACGAACAAACAGTGTATGATTATAATTCTGGCAACATAGCAGGTCTTAATTCATATTAGGTAAATAGATATTCGTAAGATTATTTGAAAGTAATATGTTTAATATGTAATATTATTAGTAATATGTAGTAATTATTTAATTGAAACATCCACATTTCTCTGTATGTTTCTGAAAGTTTATCATTCGCAGTAATAATTTAAATAGACATTTTTAAGCCTATTGAAACCATAATTTTAATGATAATTAATCTGGTTAAATACAGACTTTGCATGATTCTTGATTTTGTACTATGTTCCTCTTATATTCAGAATGACCACATTTCAGCTTTTGCGCTTGAGAGAACTACTTGAGTGATTTTTTGTGGGAGACATGGTATCGGTTTGAAAGCCTATTGATAGCACACATGCACACACCAGTAACCTCCTGCACACTCCATCAGGTTATGCAAATGTATTTCAAACTTGCTACTCCAGTTCACTATGATACCGCGGTGTGATCTAAGGTTACTCCACACTGGTGTATGGTCTGTTCAGAAGAAAACATGCAAATACTCCAGGAGAATAAACATTGCCCTGCTATCTAGACATACATCATGTTTACATTTTTAGATAAAAACTGTCTTTTTTTTTTTTGCTAAATAGTATATTTCATAAAAGTTTACCTATTTGAAGTAGGATTACACTTTATTTTAAGGTGTACTTGTTATAGTGTAATTATACATTTAAGTACTGAGTAATATTAATTTACAGCATGTACTTACTATATAATTAGGGTTTAGGTTTAGTGTAATTATATATCATTTCCTGTTATTTCTAAAGTAAATACAGTACATGTAACATATGTAACAAGGACACTGTATAAAGTGTTACCTGAAGTAGTTATAGTGTTTTATTTTTCAATGCATTGACACTGTTTTTTTATAAGGGACATGTTTTTATTTTAATATACACATACTGATCAGGCATAACATTATGACCTAATATTGTGTTGGTCCCCCTTTTGCTGCCAAAACAGCCCTGACCTGTTGGGGCATGGACTCCACTAGACCCCTGAAGGTGTGCTGTGGTATCTGGCACCAAGATGTTAGCAGTAGATCCTTTAAGTCCTTTAAGTCCTGTTGCGAGGTGGTGCTCCATGTATCGGACTTGTTTGTTCAGCACATCCCACAGATGCTCGATTGGATTGAGTTCTGGGGAATTTGGAGGCCAAGTCAACACCTCAAACTCGTTGTTGTGCTCCTCAAACCATTCCTGAACCATTTTTGCTTTGTGGCATGGCACATTATCCTGCTGAGAGAGGCCACAGCCACCAGGAAATACAGTTTCCATGAAAGGGTGAACATGGTCTGCAACAATGCTTAGGTAGGTGATACGTGTCAAAGTATCATCCACATGGATGGCAGGACCCAAGGTTTCCCAGCAGAACATTGCCCAAAGCATCACACTGCCACCGGTTTGCCTTCTTCCTATAGTGCATCCTGGTGCCATGTGTTCCCCAGGTAAGCGACACACATAAACCCAGTCATCCACATGATGTAAAAGAAAACGTGATTCATCAGACCAGGTCACCTTCTTCCATTGCTCCGTGGTCCAGTTCTGATGCTCACGTGCTGATTCTCACTGTTGGTGCTTTCGGCGGTGGACAGGGGTCAGCATGGGTACCCTGACTGGTCTGTGGCTATGCAGCCCCATACGCAACAAACTGTGATGCACTGTGTATTCTGACACCTTTCTATCAGAACCAGCATTAACTTCTTCAGCAATTTGAGCTACAGTAGCTCGTCTGTTTGATCGGACCACACGGGCCAGCCTTCGCTCACCACGTCCATCAATGAGCCTTGGCCGCCCATGACCCAGTCGCCTGTTCGCTGTTGTTCCTTCCTTGGAGCACCTTTGATAGATACTGACCACTGCAGACCGGGAACACCCCACAAGAGCTGCAGTTTTGGAGATGCTCTGATCCAGTCATCTAGCCATCACAATTTGGCCCTTGTCAAACTTGCTCAAATTCTTACGCTTGCCCATTTTCCCTGCTTCTAACACATCAACTTTGAGGACAAAATGTTCACTTGCTGCCTAATATATCCCACCCACTAACAGGTGCAGTGATGTAGAGATAATCAGTGTTATTCACGTCACCTGTCAGTATTTATTTATTTTTTTACTTTTTACTGTAAATTGTTTCAAGTGTTTAATTCACGTGTCATCCGTCTCCACAGACTTCCACCACCGTGTGGGTGCGTATAATTGATGAAAATGACAACGCACCTGAGTTTCCAGAGGAAGAGTATGTGACGGAGCTTAGAGAGGGGCCAAACACTGTAGGAGCCATCATCGCCACAGTTACTGCCATCGACCCTGACGAAGGTCTCAACGGAACTATCCGTTATGCCATCTCCAAGGGCAACCTGGCCCAGACGTTCCAGATCAATAGCATAACGGTGAGACAGTCAGACAGGAAACAAGGACTGGTTTAGATACACTGATGCGTTTGGTGTTATTGGATTATTTTTTGCTGTTTTTATTTTATTTTAAATATAATAAAAAAAAAATTCAGGGAATTTTTTATAACTTTGTTTGAAAAGGTTACTGTTTAAGTTCAATAAATCCTTTTTTCCTACCTCAGGCCCACATGGCCAAATGTGAATGGTCCACCCAATATTCAGATTAGATATTCAAATCCTTAATTTGTGGGTTCAACATATGCATATGTCAGTTCTTATATGTTATTACTAACTCTAAGCATAGTTTTAAAGCACTGCTTTATTTTAAACCCAACAGGTTTTTTTATTAATATACTTAGAATTTGTATAGATTACATGGATAACTAATTTGCATAATAACCACAGTACACTATACCTGATCATATCTGAGCCTGAAAATGGCAACATAAGTGTAAACATAATGCAGTGCTGACAAAGACTGAACTTTTGTTTTAAGAATATGGTCAAAATGTTGTGATATTTCCTCTCAAATATGAATATAATACTGCACAAGCAGAGAAAGAATGACATTTTAATGTCATTAAAAGCAAAATATAAATCAATTAAAATTTTAAAATGAATGTTAAGAGCTAAATCATTAAAATCATTTGTGTTCAATTACCTGTTTATACTACTTAAGTTTTTTTTTTAGGTGAAAACATTATGCTCCTAATTTATATCAAAACAGTAATATTGTGAAGTCAAATGAACTGCTTTATATTTTAATATATTTTAATATGCATTTATTCCTGTGAAGTCAAGCTGTATTTTGTCATTCCTCCATCTTCAGTGTCACATGATCCTTCAGAAATCAATCTAATATAATGATTTGCTGATCAAGAAACATTTATGATTATCAATATTGAAAACAGTGCTGCAGATGTTTAATATTTTTGTGGAAACTCTGATACAATTTTTTCAAGATAATTTGCTGACTAGAACGTTCAATAGAACAGCATTTATTTGAGATAGAAATCTTTCATAACATTATAAATGCCTTTTTCACTTTTGACCAATTTAATGCATCCTTGCGAAAAAAAAGGAGACTTGATAGTTTCCTGAGAATGATCCTCCACTGCTGTGTGTGCTCATTGTGTGTTTGTGTGTGTTCACAGGGTCAGATTGTAGTCATTAGGGAACTGGATTATGAGATCAGTAATGGTCACTATGTGCTGACAGTCACAGCCACAGATCAGTGTCCTATACCTCAGTTTAGACTGACCTCCAGCACCACAGTGAGTTCACGTCTGCTACACACACATTTATAATCCTCATGATTCCTTTATATCACACTCACACACTGTCATGTACCGCAGGTCCTGGTGAACGTGGTAGACGTGAACGATAACGCACCCATCTTCCCGCGTTCATTCGAAGGTCTTTTTGAAATCCCAGAGGGTCAGCCAGGCCCACGTGTCTGGACCGCTAAAGCCACAGATGCCGACTCTGGATCCAATGGAAAAGTGGAGTACAGCATTACCGCAGGGGACTTGAAAAGTGTGTGTGATGGATAGCTGATTCAGATCCAATCAAAAAAGTATTAGCGTTGATATTTCTTGTGTTTTTTGTCTGCATTAATATGTTTTTATTGTTTTCTTTCTCTCTCTCTTGATCCCAGATGAGTTTGTAATTTCATCAGTTGAGGGAGAGTTGAGAGTGAGGAGAGATGTAGAGCTGGACAGAGAAACTATCGCCTATTACAACATCACCATTACTGCCAAAGATCTGGGAACGCCAGCGCTCAGCGCTATGGTATGCAACCACACATCTCGGTTCATATTCTTCTACTACGTACAAATGTATGAACTGAGGGAAAAGGACATACGTTTGTGTATGTAGAAAGACAATATGCCAGTATTGTACACAATTTTAAGTAACATGTGAAGGCCAAGTATGGTAACCCATACTCGGAATTTGTCCTCTGCATTTAACCCACCCAAGTTAGTGCATACACATTAGGAGTAGTGAACACACACACACTGCAAACTGTGCCCACCCAGAGCAGTGGGCAGCCATTGATGCCCTGGGAGCTAGGAGGGTGTTAAGTAGGGCTGTGCAATATGGACAAAATAATCAATTTTTATGAATATTGCAGTTGCGATTTTATTTGTGATTTTGGCAATTGTTTTTTGCTTTTTCAAACATGCTACATTCTAAATGTGTTCAGTGCACAAGAAGTGCATAACAAAACATTTCACAATGAAATAACAGTATAACAGTTTGATAAAGCTGTAATAAACTGTCTTTAAAACAGACAGCATAAAACAAATTAAGGTTAACTAACCTAAACTCCAGTCATAACAATAAATAAAAACGAACAGAATTTAAGACCAAAAAACAGATTGTTCTCTTAAAGTTTTAAACCTGCATGTCCACCATTTCTGGCCCTATTTGTTAACAATTAGTTAATGCATTAGCTAAAATCCGTTAACTAATAATGAGCAATTCTAATGCAGCATTTTTTAATGTTAGTTCATGTTAATTTTAGCATTTTACGAATACATTATTATAATCAGACGTATCAATAACATGAATCAAACATTGTCTCTGTTAACATTAGTTAATGCACCATGAGGGACTGTATTGTACAGTTATTCATGTTAGTTCGTGGTGCATTAACTAATGTTCTTTCCTCCCATTTGTCTATTCTGTTCTCCCACTCAGCTTCATTGTAATTTGCGCAGTACGCTGAGTGAGCTCTGATTGGTTAATATCTTAAACGTGCACAAGAACATTGCAGTATTCTGAATTAAAATATAAATAAATTAATAAATAAAATCACAGCCTTATGCGATTTAGAAATTTTTTTTTAAAAAATTTTTTTTGGCAGGCCTGAAATCATGGCTCAATGACGCACTGTAGCCACTGAGCATATGGCCCCTCCCCTAAAGGTGATGATACACGGGACAACTTTTTTGAGCAATTTTGCCCAGCAATGTTGCTTGGGCACTTTCCCATTGAGAATCGGCAACAAATATCTAGCTGGATACTTTGATAGATTGGTCATGAGCCCTGTGTTTCACCCGGTTGCTCATTGACGGCAACATTGCCCAGCAACATTGCTCAAAAATTTGCCCGTGTATCATCACCTTAACACTATAATAACTAGAGCGCATTAACATCAGTGGTTTGTCCGCTCAATCATCAGTTACATCAGATAAATGCATATTACCTGATTGCGATAATTTACAAAACAGCTCAGTCTCAGCTCAGTTTAAATTTCCTAAAAATGATGATATCAAGAAGAGGTGGATTTAATTTTGTGAAGAGCTGGGATGAGAGCTGAGGATCACCACCAACACCCGCCTCTGCTGTGAACATTTTCACCTTTCATCGATGAGACAAATGGTATTCACTGATAATTCGCTTTTACTGGTGAATGGGGCAGTTAAAAACAATGAAAGAAACTTCCTCAAAATCCTCGTCCTTAGGCAATATTCGTACATAAAGCATGCACAGAGACACAAAATTAACAGGAAATAGAATATGTTTCAAGCCACATTAATTCTAATCTTGCATACTATTTAGTGTAGTTTAGTGTAGTGTATGTGAATTAGTAAGCACTTACATATTTTCCATAATTCATGTGGTGGTTTTGTTTTTCTGTATCAGGTGGTAGTGGGCATTCAGGTGTTGGACATTAATGATAACGACCCCGTCCTGCTCAACTTACCGTACAACACCAGCGTGAGCGAGGGAGCACCGATTTATACCTCCATCACTCAAGTACGGGCGCAAGACTCAGACAATGGCCGCAACGCTCTCCTCACGTACAGCATCACTGCCGGCAACACTGATGGATCGTTCTACATCAATGAGACGGTAAGGCAGAGGGATACGGGACAAAAACAGCAGAGGGAAAGAATAAGAGAAGGAAATAGTAATGTAATAGTGAACATATTGATGTGCTCTCTCCTCCAGTCAGGTGTGCTTCAGGTGAACAGGCCGCTAGACAGAGAGAGAGTGGCTGAATACAGCCTCACCATCACCGTCAAAGACAACCCAGACAACCCTCGCATCGCACGCAGGGTAAATAACATGACACAACACAGACTGTGTGAATATCACAATCAGGTGAACACTGCAATGAGACCCTTTTCTCTCTGTTTAGGACTCAGAGTTGTTGGTTGTGACTGTGCTGGATGTGAATGACAACAGGCCCATCTTCACCCAGACCAGCTACAGGGGTGAAATCAGTGAAAACTCAATCACAGGTACCAAATGTTCTCTCTAACCACATCTTGATTCTTTGGTAGGGTGTGATGGTGTTTGACCAGCTGAGAACTCATGAAAAGCTTATGTGTAAAGGAGTCTAAACAGTGGCAGGAATCCGTCCGTCACACACACAACCAAGATCTGCTGTGATGAGACGCAGTTCTGATGCCTGTACCGAACTTTGATGGGCAATCGCGACTATGACAGGGGTGTCCTGTTTTTGGTTCGTTTACATATCTTTGGTCTGTGTTGCGTTCATATTTCATTTGGAGCGCACCAGAGTTCGGCTGGAAGCAGACCGAGACCCACATTTCAGCGTTTAGTGTGCACTAGGGTTTGGATGGCAGCGTTCACACTTATTCACACTTATTCAAATGAACCACACTAACAGAGCAAACATGCCAAGTGTGAACATACCCTTGAAATGAAACATTGTGCAAAGATTGTCACTTCAAAGAAAGGGAAGAAGCTTTTTTTTCATTAATGATGAAATGACTTTAAAAGCAGTTCTGCAGAATATAACAGAACTTAGAATATATCAAGTTTTGTTCTCATCTGATAGTGTCAGTGCAGTCAAATCAATAATATTTGACTAATATAACTAATATACTAATTTGACATACACCGAGAGTGTGAACAGGGATCATGGTCATGACTCATCACATCAAACAATATCTCCGAACCTCCCTCTCTCTGTCTGTCTGTCTGTCCATCAGGCACCACAGTGTTGATTCTGAACGGCCCTGTTCTAGCAGAGGACAGAGACATTGGGGTGAATGCAGTGGTGAGGTATCGTCTACTGGGAGCCAGAGTGGACCTCTTCTCTATAGACTCCCTCACAGGTCAGAAGTTCAGCACAGATGTTATGGGTTATGTTCATTTTGTTTTTAAAATGTCTTTTTAAAATAGTTTAGTTTTAAAATAATTTTGAAATAGTTGTTTTTTTGCTAATATAGTCCATTGATTTATTTTTTTATTTGAGCATCACCAAACAGATATATATATATATATATATATATATATATATATATATATATATATATATATATATATATATATATATATATTATATATATATATATATACCTGTTCACCTAAAGGATTATTAGAAACACCTGTTCAGCTGTTCAGTTTCTCATTAATGCAATTATCTAATCAACCAATCACATGGCAGTTGCTTCAATGCATTTAGGGGTGTGGTCCTGGTCAAGACAATCTCCTGAACTCCAGACTGAATGTCAGAATGGGAAAGAAAGGTGATTTAAGCAATTTTGAGCGTGGCATGGTTGTTGGTGCCAGACGGGCCGGTCTGAGTATTTCACAATCTGCTCAGTTACTGGGATTTTCACGCACAACCATTTCTAGGGTTTACAAAGAATAGTGCGAAAAGGGAAAAACATCCAGTATGCGGCAGTCCTGTGGGCGAAAATGCCTTGTTGATGCTAGAGGTCAGAGGAGAATGGGCCGACTGATTCAAGCTGATAGAAGAGCAACTTTGACTGAAATAACCACTCGTTACAACCAAGGTATGTAGCAAAGCATTTGTGAAGCCACAACACGCACAACCTTGAGGCGGATGGGCTACAACAGCAGAAGACCCCACCTGGTACCACTCATCTCCACTACAAATAGGAAAAAGAGGCTACAATTTGCACAAGCTCACCAAAATTGGACAGTTGAAGACTGGAAAAATGTTGCCTGGTCTGATGAGTCTCGATTTCTGTTGAGACATTCAGATGGTAGAGTCAGAATTTGGCGTAAACAGAATGAGAACATGGATCCATCATGCCTTGTTACCACTGTGCAGGCTGGTGGTGGTGGTGTAATGGTGTGGGGGATGTTTTCTTGGCACACTTTAGGCCCCTTAGTGCCAATTGGGCATCGTTTAAATGCCACGGCCTACCTGAGCATTGTTTCTGACCATGTCCATCCCTTTATGATCACCATGTACCCATTCTCTGATGGCTACTTCCAGCAGGATAATGCACCATGTCACAAAGCTCGAATCATTTCAAATTGTTTTTTTGAACATGACAATGAGTTCACTGTACTAAAATGGCCCCCACAGTCACCAGATCTCAACCCAATAGAGCATCTTTGGGATGTGGTGGAACGGGAGCTTCGTGCCCTGGATGTGCATCCCACAAATCTCCATCAACTGCAAGATGATATCCTATCCTATCCTATCCTATCAACTGCAAGATGCTATCCTATTGGGCCAACATTTCTAAAGAATGCTTTCAGCACCTTGTTGAATCAATGCCACGTAGAATTAAGGCAGTTCTGAAGGCGAAAGGGTCAAACACAGTATTAGTATAGTGTTCTTAATCTTTTAGGTGAGTGTATATACAGATTTAATAATAACTGTTTTTATACAGGGGCCTGTCTGCCATTGGTTGAAAAACAGATAATCCTACCCAAACTCAAGCCATTGTTTGAGTCACTGCCATATTATGCTGGTTGAGATGCTCAAAAGAACAGAGCAATGTTTTTTTCACAGTGTTTAACATGCCTTTAATTACTTGTTTTCTGTGGTGTCAGATATACATGATAAGAGTCCTTCCACCTCTTATACACCCACAGAGTTTCTCATAATCAAGCACGACTCCCACTCGTGACACAGTCTCTTTCACACCCCCTCTCTCTCGGTCTCTAGGGATAGTATCAGTGCGTGGGGGTGCTATGCTGGACCGGGAGGCTTTCTCTGTGCCGCGGGTGGAGCTGTTTCTGCTTGGGGAGGATGTGGGAGGTTTAAACAGCAGCGTTCCACTCACAATCACTATCCTCGACATAAACGACAACCCACCTGTTTTCAATCCATCCAGTTTCACTGTACACCTGCCAGAGAACAGCCCCACAGGTGAGAGGCACAGTATCAACTGATGGAGCTGGATTAACTGGTAGAGGAACTAGTTTAATCTGGTTTGTTGGTCCCATTTGCAATATAATGGGAGTGGGAGTGTGTGTCATTGTTATTAATATAATAAATAATTTGTAATATTAACTAATATTAAAGCATTAGTTCACCCAAAATTAACAACGTCTGCTCTCGCATCAACACAAAACACATGTGTCGTGATGCTCTCTTGACACTCTTAAAGTGGTAAATTGTTATTTTGTGCAAACAAATCACTTGCGTTGCTTCATAAAATCGAGGCGAAACCACTGGAGTCATAATAATTCATAGACTGTCAATGGAGGGACAGAAAGCTCTTAGTAATTTTTGGTGAAGCCTTTAATAACGTATAATAATTTTAATAATAATATTTAATATTTCAATTAATTAAGTAAGGTAAGTTATTGTTTAATATATACAATTTAATTTGTGTATATATGTGTTATAAATATAAACATTAGATAAACATTTTTTGCTACTAACTGGAATAAATAAGTTTAATTTGAAGTGCTACATTTACTAAAACTGAAATAAAATTAATTAAAGCTTTATGAATTTTTTTTTTTGAACAATAAAAAGACAAAAGCACAAAAAAGTACTAAAATTTTAAATAAAACTAAAGAGCCACTGAAAATATAAAAGTTAAAGCTAGTTTAAAATATTAATAGATAAAATAATTATACATAAATAATACTAAAATAACACTAAATAGATATCAGTGTCCTATTGTCCTATTATATATATATATATATATATATATATATATATATATATATATATATATATATATATATATATATATATATATATATATATATAATTAGTGTATTTAGTGTATATGTACACACTCGTACATACATACTACATACTGTTAAAGGTTGTTGTGTGCTATTGTGTGTATTTTCAGGTGTGGTAGTAACGCAGCTCTCGGCGAGTGATGCTGATGCCGGCTCTAATGGTTGGCTGCAGTATCGGTTAGACACCGGCGCTCAAGACCGTTTCATCGTTGACGCTCTCTCTGGTGCGGTTCTGGTCGGCAATGCTACACTGGACCGAGAGGAGCGTAGCTCGTACCGGCTGGTGGTCATAGCAACTGACCGAGGCACACCCTCTCTCTCGGGGACGGCGACATTGTCTGTTGTCCTAGATGATGTCAATGACTCTCGTCCTCGTTTCATACGCCCTGTGCAGACGATCAGTGTTAATGAGTCAACTCCACCTGGAGAGGTCGTAGCTACGCTCACCGCCGAGGACCCTGATCTACGTCCCCGCCTGGAGTATTACATCATCTCTGTGGAAGCAAAGGATGATGGGAATAATCCAGTGGATGGGCTGCAGCAGTCATTTGGGATTGACTTTCATACAGGTGAACGATTTATGTTTCACAAACTACAATTTAAGACATTTTTGTTGCACAGGTTGCACTTTCATCCCTCTGAGACGTCACATGTAACTCTTCTTCTGGAATTCAGCAACTAAACACTGTATATTTTTATTAGTAATCTATTTTCTACTGATAAAATGAACCCTGTTGTCCATCTTCTCAGGTGCTGTGTTTGTACGAAATCCTTTGAACCGAGAACTGGTTGCCACTTTTGAGATCATCATTTCAGTGCATGACAACGCCAGCGATGTTATTGACATGTCAGTCAGTGTACCTAATGGTAAGAAAGATCTTTCTTCTACTTTATTCTTTCTTTCTTTGTCTCTTACCTTTTTTATGTTGTTCATCTGTTTAAAGGAGACCTATTATTCCTCTTTTTACAAGATGTAAAATAAGTCTCTGATATCCCCAGAACGTGTCTGTGAAGTTTCAGCTCAAAATACCCCACAGATCATTTATAATACATATGTTGTAAATGCCCATTTTTGAGTGGAAGGAAAAACATGCTGTTTTCAACGTGTCCCAGCCAGGGGGGTATTCCAGAAAGCAAGGTTAACTTACCGTCACATATACCCTGAACTCTCGGTTGATTAACCCAAACCTTGCTTACTCGAGGTGTGCTGGTTCCAAAAACGAGTCCGGTAGTGAGTTCAGACAACCCAGAGTATGATCCCTGTTAACACACAAGGCATTCTCAACAGAGCGACGAATCGATGATTCACCATAGAAACAGACGCTAATTAAAAGCATGTCATTCTACTTCCTCTTCTTCTTTTGTTTAATGGCGATTTACATAACCTACATAGTGTACGTCGCCACCAATTTGGTGGTTATGCAATAATTTTTTCATTGTTTTCTTTTAATAAGTCTTTATTCAATGAAAATAAGGATTATATTGTTTGTTTGATGCTAATTAATTGAATGCAGATCCATGTGTGAGATGACAAAATAATAAATATATTTTAATTGAATTAACATTTAAACATATTTTTTATTTATTTTTATTCTAATTCTTTATAATTAATATATAATATTGTATATTATATAACTGAAACAAATTTGGTTATATTAATAACTATATTAATTATATAAAACACATCTGAATAGCTCTTAAGCAAACTAACCCTGGATCATGAGCTGCTCATGAGCTGCAGGTTATGTTCAGAGAGTGAGTTGCTATGGTTACTTGCATACCCTGAAAGTTACCGCCATTTTTTGGAACCGAAAGTTGAGGTTATAACGCTAACTTACTCTTAAACATACCTGGGTATGTCACATAACCTGCTTTCTGGAATACCCCCCAGTCTTATTAACTAGTCTTATTGACCAGCAAAGTTAACCAGTTTTGACAGAAAAGCCATGCTGGTAACTAGCTTTGCCAGATTGTCAGGTTTTCCTTCCTATGGTTTCCATAATCTAGACCAGCACTTAACCAGCCTGGGGATAATTATTTGCTAACTCACTTAAATTGTATTTCTTTCCACAGCCAAATTGACCATCAATGTGCTGGATGTTAATGACAACTCTCCTCGTTTTCGACCTTTCCGGGTGGCGAACTTCTCCGAGAGGATTCTGGAGGGTGCTGTTGCTGGTACCACACTGCTGTCAGTGACTGCTGTTGATCCTGATAAAGGACCTAATGGACAGATCATCTACCAGCTCCTGCATCTGCCCCGGGGAGACTACATAAGACTTGAAGACCCATCTACAGGTTGCACATTTCCATTTCTGCAAGATTTATATTGACCAATCAGTGTTCTAATTTAAAAAACGGGTCAATTTTATAAAACTGATTTAATTCCATGTATAAACTACATTGTGGATGTCTTTCAATGTCACCATCCCCAGGTAAAATTGTGGCCAATCGGACAGTAGATTATGAACAAGTGCAGTGGTTGAACTTCACTGTGCGTGCTCAGGACTACGGCACACCTCCTCGCTTTGCTGAACTTCCTGTCTATCTACGCATTGTTGATGTCAACGACAACAACCCCGTCTTTCAACAACCTTTATATCAGGTACATCAGCACAAACCACAGAATCAGGCTTCCCAGTTGTATTCAGGAAAGACAGTGGGGTCAAACAGTCTGAGACTTTAGGGAAAATGCTTCTGTGTTGCTTTTTGATAACTTAATGCAACATTTTAATGGAATTAATTATATTATAAATTGTTAGTATTAGTTATGACCAATGTCACTTATTTTTTTAGAACTACAAAATGTGTAGTTTTTTATGTCATTCTTCACATTTTTCAAAAATATATATATTGTTTTAGACTTTTGGACCCCAGTGTATTTGAAAAATATGTTAAAATATTTGTGTAAAACAATGTTCAAGATTCAAGATTCAAGAGTTTTATTTGTCACATACACAGTTATATACAGAATATACAACCGGCAGTGAAATGTAAACAATGTAGCATGGTTTCCACAAACATATATAGCAGCACAACATTTCAACATTGATAATAATAAGAAATGTTTCTTGGGCAGCAAATCAGTATATTAGAATGATTTCTGATCATGTGACTCATCATGTTTCACAATATTTACTCTATTTTTGATCAAATAAATGCAACCTTGGCGAGCATACAGTGAGACACTTTTAAACCAAAGTATTTGTGTATGTGTGTGCAGAAGTCCATTTTTGAGGATGTTGCACTCGGCACCATTATTGTGAGTGTGACTGCGACAGATGCAGACTCTGGCCTGTTCTCTGTCATTGAATACGGGCTAGTGGATGGAGAGGGCAAGTTTGGCATCACACCCACTACGGTAAGTGTGTTGGTGTGAAAACAAAGCAAAGACAAAAAGAAATGTCAGGTATAATGTTTTATATTCAATATTGATGTCCTTTGTTATCAGGGTGACATCTACGTCCTGTCTGCCCTGGACAGAGAGACCAAAGACCGCTACACTCTCACAGCCTACGCCAGGGACAACCCTGGTGGCAGCCCCAACAACCGCAGAGAAAACTCTGTCCAGGTAAAAATATGAAATTGCATCTGAGCTCATTTTAATGAACTTCACATCACAATTATGACTTCCAAACATGAAAGTAGGAACTTGGAGGCAGCATAAGTTGCCCTTTTTAAGCTTTTTTAGATCTGGCTCATACAGACACAACCAGATGAACCTGTGTCATCCTCTCAATGTGAAATCAACATTCAAACAACCTGTTCTGCAAACTGCAAAGACCAGTTGATGACAGGCACATAAAAGAAAAACCAAACATGGATAAAAGGATTTGAGCAAGCGTGACCATGACGCAGACAAGGCGGAGTGTCGTTCACTTCCAGTTCCTGTTTAAGAAGGATATGAAGAGAGCATCAGCTGTGCAAATGAGGTTTCACAAGATGTGAAGATCGTGGGTTGGCTGAGCATTCAGCTCACACTTCCTCTATTCACACTCTGATAGTACAAGGAAATTGGAAGTGTAGAAGCAAAACAAGCAGAAAATCTAAATACCGTCAGCTGTTGCAATGTACAGTGCAAACATTGCAGAATATTTAGGAATTATTTAAAGCACCAAAAGCGAGTAAAGTGCACCAAATCGGCCAACTGGGTCCACTTTTTTGGAACTGAATCATCATTTATTATATATGTTTGAATTCGAATGGTTGGTTTGCTGTTTCTCCAACCAGTGTTTAGATATCAAACTCTTGCACATTTGCATTTTTTGCACAGAAAGTTTCAGTTTCATGCAAGTTATGCATGAGCTGACCTCAGATGCTTGGCAAAACAACCAAAACAGTTTTGTTTTGGTACTCCGCCTTTAACACATCTGTATCAGATCTCTGAACCTATGTTTCTGTGTCTCTCAGGTGCAGTTGACAGTGATGGATGTAAATGACTTCCGTCCACGTTTCTCAGAGAGAGTCTTCACCACTAGTGTGTTTGAGAACGAGCCGGTTGGTACATCGGTGATCACACTGAAGGCCACTGACCTCGATGAGGGCGAGAATGCATTACTTACGTACAGTCTACAAGGCCATGGAGCAGGTACAACACACAGACATACAGAAATATAGATATATGGGTTGTGCAGAAATCAAAATTTAAGAATTGTCTCACTTTTAATTTGTGAGCTGGAGTTTATCTACAGGATGTTGAAATGAAACTTGAATTGGAATGACAGAAAGAGGAATTTAACACATTAGTCCAAGAGAAAGATCACTTGTTCCACCAAGGCACATAAAATGTTAAAATTACAGTAATCCTTGTTTTCTACCTTGTTAACAAAGCAATTCAAATTCAGAAAAGGAATTGGAAAGTAAAGGCATTTTCACTTCAGTTTTGATGTAGAATTTCATAAACCCACTCTAGTACAGCTACAGCGTTTGACATTATTGCTGATATCTCTTCCTCTCTCTATCACAGATGCATTCTCTCTGGATCCTGACACTGGGCTGATTCGCTCCCTGAGGTTACTGCAGAGTTTTGAGAGGTTTAATCTGACTATGGTGGCGACCGATCATGGCAGACCGCCCCTCTGGGGCACCGCCAGTCTTCAAATCACCGTCATAGATGTCAATGACAACAGGCCTGTCTTTGTGCGGCCTGCCAATGGCACTATCATGTACATACTAGAGGTGTGTAACGGTGAAAAAACAATCACTCATTTTTTGCGCTTTATTTGAAGTGATATACAGCGCTGCATCTCTGTGTGATATTAAAGAGTGCGTGCCGCAAGCACATTAACGGCAGACAGTGAGGACAGGAAATTTAGTTTTTCTACGTTTTTCTGACATATAGCCTGATAACATCTCATCAGACTGCAGATAATGAATAAGGACAATGCGTTTCTGACAGAAGTGTCACCAGTTTTCACGCACGTCTTTCAAAATAAAAGTGCATCGAAAAAACATTTGTTGTTGTTTCTTAGACTGCACACAATTGACAGTCTTGCAACCCACCAGTTGAGAAACACTGACGTAGGTTATATGTCTACTGTTCGCCGTTCACTATTGTTCTGCTGAAGCTCATTCGGGACCTGTACATTTTCCGCACTCATGTGATTTGTGCCTGCTGCTGAGGTGAAGTTGGAGTGCGAGTCTGAAAAGTCTCCCGTATTTTTGTGGTCTTAAAGAGACAGTTCTGCGTTTAAATAAATGCAATTCTTGTCCAAAAAAAAGTTGTTTTTGGGGTGACCAAGCTTAGGCCAACAGTCAAACCAAAAATTATTCAGACACCAGATATATTTTTTTACTATTGGGTGCAGGACACTATAGTTCATGTATGTAAGTGAGGATGGCAAAATAAAGTAAACTGTGACATATTATACCCCAAAATTCTTCATACAGTGGACTACCAATAAAATTTGTTATTATGACACTTTGACCTGACCATGTTTTACTTAAGTCTGTTTTCTTTAATTGCTAATGCAACCTTTTAAACCACAGACTGAACAAAATAAGGCATTGCTTGGTCATTGGTTGACTTGTAGCTGTTTTATTGTAATTCAAGGCAGGGTTCATCACTCATCTTATAAAGTACAACTCAACCACTTTGATGTGTTCTCATCTGTTCCTCCTTTTGTCTGCGTCATTGTATTTCTCACATATGTATTACATCTGACAGCCAGACTGAAGGAGTTAGCCACAGATAGTATTTTGAGTACTTTAAGAAAACTTTGTAAGTTCCATTTAAAGTAAGTGCAGTCTTTAAAACAATCTTTAAAACTGTAGTGCATCCGAGATTGCATACTACATTTGAATTTACTTTGTGACCCTTTAAAAAGAAATTCGGAAGCACTACATCTGCCATGTTGTCAGTTGTGTTGCTTCACTGCCTTTCATAAATCCTCTCCTGTGGCCTCATGGGATAGTAAAGTGTCCATCAAATGCTCACTTCAGAATCTCAGCAAAAGTAGTAGGTCTTCTGGGTACATTTTGCTTACTGTTTTACAATTTCTGTGTAAAACTGTTGTTTGGTGTACTGTTTTTCGCATACTATATAGTAGGGAAGTATTTGATTTTCAATTAGATTGAAAAGTACTAAACAGGCCTTTTTATGCGTCAAACAAAAAAATAAATAAATTAAGGGATTCCCTGCTTGCGATTTTGACTAAAGTCTCTTGTGTGGACAAATTTACAGGGATGAGCTCTTCTCACTGTTCATCACTTTGACCCAAAGCTGTCACATTGTATTTGATTCCCCATATCTGGCTTGTGAGAGATTGGATGACCTATATTTGGCATCATGAATGAGTGCGTGTTCTCTCATGTCTGTGCCGATACAGGAACAGCCTCCTGGGCTGTCGGTGTATCAAGTGAACGACACAGACAAGGATGCAGGGGTGAACGGAGAGGTCCGGTACAGCTTCCTGCAGACTGGAGCGGGAAACAGAGACTGGGAGAACTTCCGCATTGATGCAGTGACAGGAAATATCACCACTGCGGTTAAACTGGACAGAGAGAAACAAGCCCTGTACAGCGTGAGTCTTTCTTTTGAACCAAGGCCACTGAAAAAGTTGAACTTTAATGACAAAATTCAGGACACAATTGAAAATAAAAGACAGATGAAAACATAAGAAAACCATCAAAAATATAACAATAATAATTTAAATCTCTGTATTTGTGTGTAGCTTGTAGTGGTGGCGTATGACCTCGGACAGCCTGTCCCATATGAGACCATGCAGCCGCTACAGGTGGCTCTGACTGACATTGACGACAATGAACCTGTCTTCCTTAAACCTCCGGTAATGTTTTGATCGCAGTATTATTATTATTTTTTTAAGATCACATGTATCAGTCTATTTTTCACTAGAGGCCAGTTTAGGTGCAGTAAGCGATTTCTGAAAAACGCTGTTGAAAGTGAATCGGACCGAGTAGCACAACACACTTGTAGCCAATCAGCAGTAGGGGGCGTGTCCACTCATGATGGGGGAGGAGAGAGAGTGAGGAAGAGGGAGATTTGAAGAAAGACTGTAGAAAGAGAGATGGATGAGAGACATTACAAAAGAGAAAAGCTCAGAGGAATATCACTGGATAAAGAAGGGTTATGATCAGGCAAGAGCTTTAGGAATTGTGTTAATATTAGAAAAGCTTTCCAGCGCTGGAGAGACCTCAGCGGAGAAGACCTGGGAACGGATGCAGAGGTTGCGTTGTTTCTGCTCCATACTTAGTAACACTGGTGTTGCTGTTTCACAGAACTAAGATAATCTGCTGTTGTAATGTTAGCTATAGTTACAGGACAGTGTTGAGTGGCATTGTTTGTCTGGAGCTGCTGTGCTGCTGGCGACTAACAACCAACTCTAGCTTGTATATACTCTTGTGTACTGTATGTTCATTTATTGTCATTCGTTTGTCAACTTCACATTATATTTCACAAAGCATTATTTTGCTTCGCTTAAGCTATCATAAAGATACATTCACTCATGCATTGCATGTACATGCATTTTTGGGGCGTGTGAAGGGAGGGGTGTTTTTTTTTTTTTTGGTGGACTTCAAATATCAACAGTGTTTCTCAGAAATTGCTTACTGCACCTTAAAAACTTTTACATCAGGAAATGTGATGGTTGGAAATGTTCTAATCACTTATTACTTAAGTCTTGACTTATGTGTTGCGTGTATTTCAGAGAGGAAGTTTGCCATATCAGTCTCTGTCGGTACCGGAGCACTCGTCACCTGGGACTGTTGTGGGTAATGTGACGGGTGCAGTCGATGCAGACGAGGGCTCTAATGCTATCGTCTACTATTTCATCGCAGGTGCCACAAAAACAAACCCCTGTAGATGCACTTGCATCATTATACCATGCTTATGCAGTGTTCACCACTAGAAAAGGAGTTTATGTCTTTGAATTTTGGATCAGCTGCAGTGCTTGAATTAACAATGTATCTGACAGTAATCTCTCTGCTGAACATATTAATGAAAGAATATACATGAAGGTCAGTGAACCTAGGTCTCAAACAAACACTTTTGATTAACTACTGGAGGTCAAGACCTTTTCTTCATAGTATCTTTCCGCCTGCAGTTGCCAATTAATTCCTCAGTTTGCACAATTTTATTGCATCAGCGGAAGATGCTGAAATCCAGATTTCTGAGAAACTTTACTTGTAAACTTAGCAGAACAATGACTTTGTTCAAAATAGAACACTACTCGTACTATGCCTGCAGTATATAGAATGTATGCCATGCACAATATGCAAAAGATCTCTATGCACTGGATACAGTAAATTTGTATGTGCAATACAATAAAGCTTACTGTACTGAATAATACATATATCCTTCAATCCAGTGTGCTTGACATGACCTTCCATTTAAGCATGATAAATGAACTGGGCAAAATTATAGCAATGATTTTTAACGTCTATATGAATTCATTATTTGATCAAACTGCCATTAAGACATGTTTTGCACATTTGATAGTATAGCAAAAGCCTCTGTATTATTTACTATGTAAAAGGATAGTGGGCCATATGAAGTGTATACTGCACAGTATTCAGTAAATAGAAAGGTAGTTTTCACTCCATGCACAGTCAGTGTAAATGTTTCGTTAACTGCATTACTAATGTTCTTCTCTAGGAGGCAATTCCAAGGGAAACTTTGCTATGAGTGAGGCTGGGGTTTTATGGGTCATGAAAGATCTGGATCGAGAAGAAATCCCAGTGTATTCCATCATCGTTAAAGCTTCCAGTAACCGAACTTGGTCTCTTCTAAAAGTCCAAAGGTCACAGCGGGCCCAAGTGCTTGACCCGAGCCGTGACCCCACATTACAGGAAGTAAGAATCTTCCTTGAGGACATCAATGACCAGTCTCCAAGATTCACAAAGCTGGAGTACACCGCAGGTAACAGATTTGATTTATTTTGATACCATTTTGTTTTTTTCTCTATTTAATTATTTTGATGTTAATAATTAATCTGTAATCTGTTGCATATAATTATTTTTTTATTTCAGTTTTCTTAGCACTGTTTTTAGGTTCCGTTAATTTTGAACTTTCATTTATTTTACATTAAATATTGTATTTTTATTTTATTATTGTTTTAGTCTAAAACCCTCAGCTAAATATTGGTCTTTTCTTCTATTTGTAACTTTTAAAACCTTTTGGTTATCTAATTTTGCTTTTGCTCATCTAAAATTGATTGAATTTAATTTTCAGTCTCTGCCTGTTACAAAACTGTAAAATATATTGTATAATGTATTAAAATCTGATTAAAACCATAAATAAGTTATAATGGCATGGTAAAAAAGTTACCAAGTACGTCATATAACAGAAATAAAAATAAATATTATTTATTATATAAATAATATTTGCATTTTATTTAACATAAATTATTAAATAAAAACCAACACCATTATATTTGAATATATACTTATAAATTATATTATATTATTATATTTAATCACAGGTGAAGTGAATAACACTGATTAGTGGGTGGGATATATTAGGCAGCAAGTGAACATTTTGTCCTCAAAGTTGATGTGTTAGAAGCAGGCGAGATGGCTAGACGACTGGGTCAGAGCATCTCCAAAACTGCAGCTCTTGTGGGGTGTTCCCGGTCTGCAGTGGTCAGGATCTATCAAAAGTGCTCCAAGGAAGGAACAGCGGTGAACCGGTGACAGGGTCATGGGCAGCCAAGGCTCATTGATGCACGTGGGGAGCGAAGGCTGGCCCGTGTGGTCCGATCTAACAGAAGGAATACTGTAGCTCAGATTGCTCAAGAAGTTAATGCTGGTTCTGATAGAAAGGTGTCAGAATACACAGTGCATCACAGTTTGTTGCGTATCGGGCTGCGCTATGCATCTATGCACAGACCAGTCACGGAGCAATGGAAGAAGGTGGCCTGGTCTGAAGAATCACTTTTCTTTTACATCACGTGGATGGCTGGGTGCATGTGCGTTGCTTACCTAGGGAACACATGGCACCAGGATGCACTAGGAAGAAGGCAAGCTGGCGGAGGCAGTGTGATGCTTTGGGCAATGTTCTGCTGGGAAACCTTTGGTCCTGCCATCCATGTGGATGTTACTTTAACACGTACCACCTACCTAAGCATTGTACCAGACCATGTTCACCCTTTCAAGGAAACGGTATTCCCTGGTGGCTGTGGCTCTTTCAGCAGGATAATGTGCCCTGCCACAAAGCAAAAATAGTTCAGGAATGGTTTGAGGAGCACAACAACGAGTTTGAGGTGTTGACTTGGCCTCCAAATTCCCCAGATTTCAATCCAATCGAGCATCTATGGGATGTGTTGAACAAACAAGTCCGATCCATGGAGCCCCACCTCGCAACTTACAGGACTTAAAGGATCTGCTGCTAACATCTTGGTGCCAGATAACACAGCACACCTTCAGGGGTCTAGTGGAGTCCATGCCTCGAAGGGTCAAGGCTGTTTTCACAGCAAAAGTGGGACCAACACAATATTAGGAAGATGGTCATAATGTTATGACTGATTGGTGCAATATTTTATTATATTACGTTATATAATATAATATTATATTAATTATATTATTAAAGCAATAGAGGGACAACCACTGTGGTATGTCCTTATTTATATACAGCTAGTAAACGTGTGTGTGTTTATGCGTGAGCTTACCTGTCTCTCTCTCTGCCTCTATCTCTCTCTGTCAGGTGTGGCTGCAGATGCTAAAGTTGGCTCTGATTTGATCCGAGTTCAAGCGATTGATAATGACATTGGCAACAACAGTCTTGTTCTCTATCACATTCTGTCCATCCGCTACATCAAACTGCATTCCAATGACTCTGAAGACATGGGCAACGTCTTCATCATTGGTCTGTGTGCTCTAAACACTCTTCACAATTCTGTTGAAATGTCAGTTTATTTGAATGCCATTTATTGGTGTTTAGTGACTTTTCTTTCTTTTCAGGTGAGACTGATGGAATCATCCGTACGTTTGACCTGTTCATGGCGTATGATCCGGGTTATTTTGTGGTGGAGGTGCTGGCGAGAGATCTGGCAGGACACAGTGAAGTGGCTCTAGTGGGCATTTACATTCTGAGAGATGACCAGCGGGTAAAAATAGTCATTAATGACATACCAGAGCATGTCCGGCTGTTTCAGGAGGAGTTTATAAACCTGCTCTCAAACATCACAGGAGCCATAGTCAACACTGATGACATACAGGTATATGTGTGTTTGTTCTGTCATTATTAATATTGTGAGAAATAATATTACTAGACAATCTGTACAGAGTTATATCCAATATTTCTCCTGTCATGGTCATGCAAATGAGTTACTTCAGATATTTCATTCTCGTAGTTTCATGTGGATAAGAAGGGAAGAGTACACTTTGCTCAAACCGATGTTCTGATTCATGTGGTCAACAAGCAGACCAACCGTATTCTGGATGTGGAAAGGTAATATGCCAAACATGACCAATACATGTCAATTAGATGTTTCTTGAACTTTGAGCTTCTTATTAAAATAAAATAAAATAAAAAAAAAAATATATTATTTGTATAATAAATAGTTTAATCAATAGTGTTAAATTATGTTTTACATATAATTTATATCCATCCATTATCTTCCGCTTATCCGGGGCCGGGTCGCGGGGGCAACAGTCTAAGCAGAGACGCCCATACTTCCCTTTCTCTAGTCACTTCCTCCAGCACTTCCGGGGGAACCCCAAGGCGTTCCCAGGCCAGCCGGGAGACATAATCCCTCCAGCGTGTCCTAGGTCTTCCCCGGGGCCTCCACACGGTGGGACATGCCCGGAACACAACCCCAGGAAGGCGTCCAGGAGGCATCCGAAATAGATGCCCGAGCCACCTCAACTGGCTCCTCTCGATGTGGAGGAGCAACGGCTCTACTCTGAGCTCCTCCCGAGTAACTGAGCTTCTCACCATATCTCTAAGGGAGCGCCCAGCCACCCTGTGGAGAAAGCTCATTTTGGCCGCCTGTATCTGGGATCTTGTCCTTTCGGTCATGACCCACAGCTCATGACCATAGGTGAGAGTAGGAAACGTAGATTGACCGGTAAATCGAGAGCTTCGCCTTACAGCTCAACTCCTTTACCACGACAGACCGATACCGCATTACTGCAGAAGCTGCACCGATCTGTCTGTCAATCTCCCGTTCCATCCTTCCCTTACTCGTGAACAAGACCTCAAGATACCTGAACTCCTCCACCTGAGGCAGAAACTCTCCACCAACCTGAAGTGGGCAAGCCACCCTTTTCCGACTGAGAACCATGGCCTCGGATTTGGAAGTGCTGATTCTCATCCCGGCCGCTTCACACTCGGCTGCAAACCGCCCCAGCGCACGCTGAAGGTCCTGGTCTAAGAAGGCCAACATGACAACGTCATCCGCAAAAAGCAGCGACGAAATCATGTGGTCCCCAAACCGGACACTCTGCGCCTAGAAATTCTGTCCATAAAAATTATGAACAGAACCGGTGACAAAGTCCGACTTGCTGCTGGCAATGCGGACCAATCTCCTGCTCCGGTCGTACAGGGACCAAACAGCCCTAAGCAAGGGGCCCCGGACCCCGGACTCCCAGAGCACCCTCCACAGGACGCCACGAGGGACATAGTCGAATGCCTTCTCCAAATCCACAAAACACATGTGGATTGGTTGGGCAAACTCCCATGAACTCCCTCCAGCACCCTGGAAAGGGTATAGAGCTGGTCCTTTGTTCCACGACCGGGACGAAAATCACACTGTTCCTCCTGAATCCAAGGTTCCACTATCAGCCGAATTCTCCTCTCCAGTACCCTGAGAAGTTTATAATATAATAAATCTTATTTTTTGTTTATTAGATTTTCGTTTTTACCTTTGATCCAGATCCAGACATTCATTTCTACACTGACGATCCATCACAAAATTGTTTATTGCATGTTCAAAACTCTGATAAACAAAAAAAAAAAAAAGTAAAAAAATAAATAAATGTATTGCTGTGTCCTTCCATAATAACATACATATTCAGTGATGACTTCTTGCCTTGGAATAGTCTCATCCACAGTTAATTTGATTCATTGGTTTTCAGGGTGATTCAGATGATCGATGAGAACAAGGAGCAGTTGAGGAATCTATTTCGAAACTACAATGTCCTGGACGTTCAGCCTGCCGTGACTGCACGCGCACCTGATGACCTCACCACCTTACAGGTGTGTGTGTGTGTGTGTGTGTGTGTGTGTTTGTATTCAGTGTATTTGCTGTATCAAGAATAAATACAGAATATATACAGAAGGAACGAACACCTCTTTATCTCTTTCAGATGGCCATTATCATCTTGGCAGTTTTACTCTTCCTTGCAGCCATGTTGTTTATCCTGATGAACTGGTATTACCGCACAGTGTGAGTATTTGTGTATGAGTATGGCATGTATTACATTCTGAATGAACTGAGATTAGTCAGAGCACTTAAAGGGATAGTTCATCCTAAAATGAAAATTCTGTCATCGTTTACTCGCCCTCAAGTTGTTCCAAACTTATTTTGAAGAATAATGGGAACTAAACAGTTCAGCAGGGAAAAATTACTATGAAAGTCAACGGGGTCCATCAACTGTTTAATTCCCATTATTCTTCAAAATATCTTCTTTTGAGTTCAGCAGAACAAAGAAATTCATAGAGGATGGAACAACTTGATTTTTGGGTGAACTATTCCTTTAATACTTTTGACATTTTTTTTTAGAGAAGATGCATTAGGTTCTCACAGAAAGAAGTACCACATAAGATCCTGTTCTGCTTCTTGTCATGTTCACTCACTTCCTTTTCAATGCATAACCAGAGGTTATCTATGGTTCCTTTATAAGCATTTACGCTTTTTGTTTGTGTTTTAAACAGGCACAAAAGGAAGCTGAAGGCAATTGTTGCCGGCTCCACAGGTAAAATGCTGGGAATGTCCCATCCCTCCGATTAGAGGAAGCAGAGACTAATCCTCACACATGTTGAAGTTGGACAAATATGGCTTTGTGTTAGTGTTGTTACTGTAATCTCTCTCTCTCTCTGCAGGAAATCAGGGGTTGATGGATATTCTGGATATGCCCAACACTAACAAGTACACTTTTGAAGGGTGAGACGGCGATAGATGGTGTTGGTGATATGAGCCTTTTTGTATAGCCGCTTTTCCAGCTGTCTGGCCAAACCATTCTCGTTAGTTAACCACTCCATTCCGCGCCGATCCAGCCCAGCCGTTACGGATATGGTTTAATTTTCCACAGTGGGGCTGATAACGGAGCTCTTTGGAATGTAATACAAATACTTCAGTCTTTGCTTTGGTAACGCAAGAGTTTACAGACGTTATGAGGTGTAAATAGCAACCGTGTTATGGAGGATGATTGGGTATTTCTTTAATTTTATTATTAACTTCTGTTTACATCACTCAAATAGCAAGCTTGGCCTGCTACAGAGAAACGGATAGCCAGGCAACAGACAAGTGACCAATCCTGAGTCGACGTCACTACATGCATTCTACCAGCAGGGTTCAGAATGGTTAGACAACTGTGCTGAGAATTCTGGGCCGAGAACGGTTTGTAATCGTGCGTGTAATTAGAACATTTCGGCCCAGCGGTGGAAAAGCGGCTTATGTGTTAACTGCTAAAATGGTCACATGTGTTACAAAACATAACATACTCTTACTATGTGTGAAAACATTCAAAATATAGTGTTGGTTATTATCTGTATCACAATGCTTCTCTTTCTCTGTATGTGCTTATAGAGCGAATCCAGTGTGGCTGGATCCTTTCTGCAGGAATCTGGAGTTAGCTGCACAGGCGGAGCATGAGGACGACCTTCCTGAAGACCTGAGTGACATCGCTGATCTCTGGAACAGCCCTGCTCGCACACACGTAAATCACATGCAAAAACACTGTCAGAATCATGCCATGGTGCATGTATTGTCATCACAAGAACCTAAACCTTCTCTTTGTAAAGTATGGAAGTGCTATCTTGCCTTTGTAGAATACATAATTGACATCTTGACTTTATAGGGTACCAAATAGAGATCTTCTCTTCTATAGGGTACATTTGGACGAGAGCCTCAGGCCTCTAAACCAGAGGATGACAGATATCTACGAGCTGCTATTCAGGAGTATGACAACATTGCCAAACTAGGGCAAATCATGAGAGAGGGACCCATCAAGGTGAGAACATGCACTACAAATCTAACATCTAAAGGCCCCTTTAGACGCAGCGTAACATGATAAATTGAAGCAAATTGTAGACGAACAGAGCTTTCACACTGAATGCGAAACAATTGATTGCCTTTAGCTAATTAATGTCTGCACAATAGGTGACACTGACCAAGAATACATTTTCGTCATGCATGTATCTCGTAAATTTTCCCATTTGGCTTTAACCTCATCTGCTGCACAGCATAACACGGTAAATTAAGATAAGTAAAGTTTGGGACTACACGGAAACCATCATCAAGTGTGCATAATAACTTCCGACTGTGATCTAAAGTGGATTTTGATTAAATAGGCAGATGTGCATTATTTGTAGTGTTTTATAATGAACTGAGCGCTACACCTGCGTAGCATTTCTCATGCAAGCATTTCTCATTCTTTACCCCGAGCCGCATGAATATATCGTAATCATATATTTATTTGGCTTCATGTTTCATCTGTAGAAGCAAGGGCAGGAGTTATGATCACATAAAATGATTGACAGCTCTAGAGCGAATGAGCTCTCTGACTCAAAACAGACACACTGAAGAAAACATAATTCATAATTAGGTGGAAAATTAATAGAAATGATAATCCGTATAAAGCACATGTAATACTTTTCTTCAGTGTTTACACGTTTTCAAAACAGCGGCAACACATTTTTTTTGCAACAGCACCAGCTCGGGTAAGATCAAATCTAACTGAACGGCTTGTTTCATCATGGGGCGACGGGGAAAAAATTGACACACTGGCTGAAAAAAATTGTGCTTTGTCGTGCTGCGATTGATCACTCCGGTGTGAATAGCTCCTTAGGCATCTATTGTTTCGATTCAAGAGCATCATCACGACATACATTTGCGCCATTTAATCGCACTCAATGTGAAAGGCACTTAACTCAAGAGTTTCTGATAAAACTGTTAAGGCTGGAGTACATAAACAGGCAAACCAAATAAAATCTTTAATAGCAAACATGAACATGAACAAACAGAAGATGGGATCATCATAGAGATTCAGTGCTTTTTGAAGACAATCAAATGTATTTTGAGTTTAGAAACACTATTTATGGTTATTTTGTGCAAACAAGACCCTGGGGATTTGGTTTGGGACCCTGAAACATTATGTGAAGTGAGTTCTTAATGAGTTGAAATATCAGAATGGTGCTGAAGGATTCTGTTCTTAAGACACCACATGACCAATACTGCAATCCAATCAGGGCTCGCTGCTCAATGTGGTTCTGGATGACTACCTGAGACTCAAAAAGCTGTTTGCTGCTCGTCTGGTCACCAAGTCAACAAGCCACGGTGACCAATCATCAGTCACAGAGGTGGGCGGTGTGACAGGGTGCTTTGTTTGCTCTTCCTCTTCACCCCTCTTCCTCACTTCTGGCTGACTATGTCTCCACCCTGTCTTTTCAATAGAAACCCTGGGTTCTCCACACTGAGTCATGTGACCCTGCTATTGTTTCCTAGGTGGTTTCACAGCCTGCTTACTGCTGTTCACTGCTTCACAGATGTGGTTGCTGTACTTTGTTTCCGCTAAAACTGCTATAAAGTTGTGAGTTTTTCTGTTGTTAATCTTCTTCTTCTTCTTCCTTCTTATTCACCTTGACTTGAATCCATTGTCTACCAATTTATAATTCCATGCATCAATTTATTATTTAATCCATAACCTTTTATCCACACATCATTTATCCATCCATGCGTCTGCTAATCCATAATTCCATGGATCCATCTATGATTGCATCTGTCCATAATTGCATTTGTCCCACCATGCATGCATTCGTTACATTTATGCATCCATCATTTATTCTATCCTCCCATCATGCATTCATCCACCAATCCATAAATCCATTCAATCATCCATCATTCCATCCATCCCTCTATTTACCCATAATTCATCAATCTTTTAATTTATTCATCTGCCAAACTATAATTCTATGCATTCATCTATGATTGCATATATCTATAATTCCATCCCACCATTCATGAATGAATCCTTCCATCCATCCATCCATCCATCTATAAATCCATTCAATCATCCATCATTCTGTCCATCCCTCTACCCATCATGCATCCATTCATTTTTTCATCTACCAAACTAATTCCATGTATTCATCTACATGTCCATATTCATTTACATGTCTATAATACCATTCCACCATTCATGAATCCATCCATTCAAAATTGTATCCATCTCCACCCATCATACATGCATCCACCAATCCATAAATTAATTAAATCATCCATCCTTCCTTCTAACCACCCATCATGCATCTCTTTATCCATCCATCCACCAATTAATAATCCAATGCATCAACTATCCCATGCATGAATTCATCTATCCATAATTCCATCCAACCATGCATGCATTCATCACGCCAACATTGCATCCATCCATTCATCATTGTATACATCATTCCTTCTATCCACCCATCATGCATCCATCCACCAATCTGTAAATTCAACCATCCATCAACCAACCAACCAACCAACCAACCCATTAATCTATGTATTCATGTTTGCATCTATAATTTCATCCATGTATGCATTCATCATTCTACCGTTGCATCCCATCCATTCCTCATTCTATCTATCATTCCTTCCATTGATCATGCATCCATAATTCTGTGCCACCATACATGCATTCATCGTGCCATCATTGCATCCATCCATTATCCATCCATGTTCTCCTCTCTCAGCTGATCCAAAGTGACCTGGATGATGATGACGATGAGCGTGTTGGTGTCGGAAGTCGAGGAACCCTTCGCTTCAAGCACAAGCTCCCGATCGAGCTCAGGGGCCCTGACGGGGTGCACGCAGTTCACGGCAGCACGGGCACGCTTTTGACCTCTGATCTCAACAGCCTGCCTGAAGATGACCAGCGGGCTCTGGCACGCTCTCTTGAGGCCTTGCACGCAGACGGTGGACTGTATGCCGAACGCAACGCCCGAACAGAATCCGCAAAATCAACACCTTTACACAGAAACAAGGGCAGCGACACTCTGTCTGAGAGTCCGTTAGAGATCACAGAATTATGACTAGCCGAGGCCTCGCTGGTCTGAGAAAACTAGTGTGCACGCCACTCCTGGCTCTTTGTTTTCCTGCGGTTTGGAGGAGAGTTCAGGTTTGTAAGGGCCAGGTGTGAGAACGGGGTGTAGATGTGTGTGTGGACCGGGAGCACCCAAATTAAGGGTGGCTTATCTTGTCAGGGCTATTTTGAAGAGTACTGAGACTTTAACCACACACACTCAAACTACACCATGAAAAGAGAGTGCACTCTCAGACCAGTGGAAGGCCGAACACGGACACTAGTTTTTATTTAGTTACTTTTTCATATTTGAATGGGGCACCAGAGAATAATGTGATTTTTGTGTATAATCAGCAGTTTGAACTGCTGACGAGAGTATATCTCTAGGGCTTTTCACACCACAATTAACCCGGGGTTAAGCGAGGGTTAGTACTGTGTATTGCAGTGCCCAGGGGTATATAGTGTGAAACAATGCAGTGATAGTAAGTATTGATGAGTTTAGAAACCGAGACAACCAATCGTAAATGAAATCATTCAAATATTAATGCATTCATATGGCCTCCAGAAGTATCTTTTACAACATTTTTAGTAGAAAATGTAATGTTTAGAAATGTTAAACCGTGATGGAGATTAAGAAACAGTATTATTTTATGTTTTTTTAAACCTATAATATATTTCCAAAGACTTGAAGGTGAGTAAAAAAAAGAACAGCATTTATTTAAAATGGTAATCTTTTTGAACAATATAGAGCTTTACTCTCACTTTTTATCAATTTAGCACGCGCTAATTACTTTCAAAAAAAAGAAAGAAAAAATGACTGACCCCAAACTTTTGAACGGTAGTGTATATTGTTACAAAAGATTTCTATTTTAAATAAATGCTGTTCTTTTTTACTTTTTATTCATCAAAGAATCCTGAAAAAGTATCATCACAGGTTATAAAAAAAAATATTAAGCAGCACAACTGTTTCCGACATCGAAAAACATACAAATCATCACATTAGAATGGCCCCTTTTCACAGACTGACGCGTTTTTTTTTATTTTTTTATGTATGTTGCATTATATTACTTTTGCATCAAATTACAAAAAACAAGTCACCGCTGCTGTGAGGGTGTTTCTAATACAGCGTCTATGGGAGTGATGGTAATTAACATCTTTCTCTCTTTTCACTGCCGTTATCAATATCACTCTATTTTTTCCCTCTTTTTAAAAGTTGTGAAAATACTATTTTTTTGGTTTTTTGAGCAAATGGGGACACAAGAAATATATTTAATGTGTTCTATCATTCACCGCTATAAAAGTTAACCCAACTATGACGACTTCAGCTCTGAGAAACCCAGAAATGTGAAAAGGGTCTATGATTTCTGTAGGATCATGTGACCCTAAAGACTGCAGTAATATGATTTGCCATCACAGGAATATATTATATTTTAAAGTATATTAAAATAGAAAAACATTCATTTTAATTGTAATAATATTTCATTAGTTTTTCTGTATTTTTGATCAAATAGATGCAGCCTTAATGAACATAAAATAGAAATAAAAATAGAAATATTTTCAAACTTTTGATCGGTACTTTAAACCCGAGTGAACGAGACAGGGAAGTTAGCAAGGAAAAGGCATATAATATATACTGGCGGTGTCAGTTTTCCAAGTAGTTTTTCTGTAATGTAAATATTGATGTGATACTCAAGCTGAACTCCATTGTAGAGCAGCACTCATAGTTCAGATGTGTTTAGCTTGTATTGCGTGCATTAGGACAGAGCACTTTTTTTTTTTTTTTTTTTCTCAAAATAACTTCCCCTCCCTCTTGCAGCAACATCTCTTCTCTGATGATGTGTTTACTGGCGCAAGGACTCACATGAGATCCACCAATAGCAAACCACAACCATCTAATCAATTCCCCAAATCAAAATCAAGTCCTGCCCATTA
Organism: Paracanthobrama guichenoti; assembly: GCA_018749465.1. Lineage (NCBI taxonomy): Eukaryota > Metazoa > Chordata > Actinopteri > Cypriniformes > Gobionidae > Paracanthobrama > Paracanthobrama guichenoti. The sequence continues at coordinate 33,561,371 of CM031955.1, forward strand.
TTTGTTCTAGTTTGAGAAGCTGTATAACTAGGATATACATGTCACAATAGGGAAGACTATCGCAACTTCCATTTCATGCATCTTTAAACATTTCAAAAAATGACACTTTAACTGTAAGTCAAACAGTGGGATTTAGATGGTGACAATTCCACAGGTGTAAAAGCAGGTAGCGTGCTGTACTTGTCTGATCAATGTTATTAATAATGTGAAAACATGCACTGAAAATGACAAGGGTTTCTTTTTAGCCTGGGTTAACAATTAAGTGTGAAAAGCCCACAAGGAAATAGACTGTACTGCAAGCTGCTCTATATCCATGTCCTTTACAGACAGGATTTAAGACTTTACAGCAATGACCTAATGAACTCTGTTTCAAATTGTGAAAAAAGTGGAATCTGCATTCGGAAAAAAAACCAAAAAATTATTCATGGACCAGAGAAAACCGAGTCAGCAGACTAAACACTGTTTCCACCTGAACTTACCGAGGCCAGAGGTTTGAGTCTGGTCAAGTGAACAACAAAGAAACATTTTGTTTTTGCTTGAACTGAGGGACTTGTCATGTGTGTTATGGTTTTAATAATAATAATAAAAAAAAAAAAAAAAAAACGGCAGTGAAACTAGTTTGTGTAAGGTACATGAGATGCCATTTGAACTTTAAAAGAAGAAAAGTCAACCTGTTAAAATATGACAGAACACTGCCACCTAAGAGGGGGGAAATACCATGCTTTTATTTTCTTTTACTTTTTTGATAGCCTATAAAAATAAATACAAAAGATATTTTTGGAAAAGAAAAATGCTGCCCTACCAAACTGAGTTGAGTGTAAATGGTTGTATTTAAGTGTATTTATTTTTCAACATTTTATACCAGATTATTTGAGCGGTGTGTTGTAAGGCATTATTTTTTTATATTCTCCTTTTTTTGTATCTTTTCTTTGTCATTATTGTCTAGCAGCGTTGAGGCTGTGGATGGAAAATCTTTGTGGATCCTGTTTGAATAAAGGAAATATGCAACTGTTTTGCCTCAAGGTCCTGAAGATGACGGATAACATATTGAGCAAAGCAACAGTCATCACGAGGATGGCATTCCTTAACGTATTGAAGCCCAGCAGCAGGATATTAAAGAGCGTGAAGTGGCCTTTACATGGCACAGGTACACACTGCACTGACTAAATGAATTTTCTCATACGTCACATTACATATTGAATAGTGTATTTATTAAAACTGAACTGGAAAAGTTACGATTAAAAAATATTGTCAACGTGCACAATATATTTTATTGTAGGGCTATAGGAATACTGTCAGCCCAAAGTTGTCCAAAATGGAAAGAAAAGTTCAGTTTGGTATTACGTGCGAAGTGAAAACAAAGATTCTTGTGGCAGTTACGTATACATAACTATGGTTATAAGCGTGTGTTCAGATGCTTGGACTTTTAATAAACTGCAAAAAAATAAAAAATAATTATGCCCTCATAAGCTTTATTCAGAATAACATCTGGTGCATTCAAGTCGCCTTTCGTATTTACTGGTCATTTGCGTTCAAGTCTCGTCTGAGCAAAATGTTAGTGTGCCTTCTCTTAACTAACATTACACAAAAACACTGCTTAAATTCTAGCGTTATTTGTTCAAAATAAAGAACAAAGAATGACATAGATGTGTTTTGATTAATTTATGAAGCCACTGTCAAATGTATCATTACAGTCCAGGCAGTTAGCTTATTTTTTGGCAGCGGTATTTACACTGTGTAAATATAATCTATCGCTATTTGCAAAGTGAAAATAACAATTTTCTTAACAATAGATATTTACAATGTGACGTAGGCAGATTCAAACCCGGGTCGATCGCGAAACCTAATGCTTTATTGAATTATTTTTTAAATCTCGTTTTTCTCCAAACATGCATTGTTAAGCGGCGCTACTGCGAATAGCACTTGCTAGCAAGGAACACTATTTGCACTTAAAAAAAAAAAAAAAAAAACGGACACACCCCCACCTTGTTAAAGGGACAGCACATGCAAAAATTAATTGTCATCTTCATGAGTTTCTTTCTTCTGTTGAACATAAAGTTAGATATTTTGACGAATGTTGGTAAGACAGTAGCCACTGACTTCCATAGTAGGAAAATCTTTTTTTTTTTTGTGAACTATCGCTTTAACTCTGCTTTAAGAAAATCTTGAGCTTTCCATTCACATTTACGACTTTGTGGTGCCATTTAACTCGGATAAAAACGGGAATAAAAAAACTCCTGTTTCATGCAGATTACAGCCTCATTATGAAACATGGGCACAGTGTAAAATTAAACCAATTCTAAACGTAAATTGTCACAATTCAATTTGATACTATGCAAAAATGGTTTATGAATAATGACAAGAACTTTTCAGGGCCACTATATTAAATATGTAAACAAAAAAACAAAACAAAAAAAATACAAACAATACAGCCACATCAATCTTTATTGACTTAGGCAAAAGCATTAGAAAAGACTTCCAACCACTTTGCTTGTTTTTGACAGACCAGAGCAAGTCAGTGAAACTGAAAGGATGATATTAAAGTTCAGAAATGGCCTCAGACTGGTTCAGTTGAGAGGTCTGGGTCGGCCTGTGATTGATGGATATCGCAGTAAGATCAAATCAGCTTCTAATTAGTTAAACTTCTGATAGGATCTGCATTATGTGGCACGTGATGTGGAGGTGGTGGTAGTCGAGGAGCCAGCCGTCAGGGGCATTTTCTTCAGCGTTCGGTTAAGCTAGAGAATATGAAAAAAGTACACTCAAAATGTGGCAATGTTAAATTCAACAATATATTTGCATAAACTAATTACACAAGGACATTTATAGAATATAGATGTTTGAAAAATAAGTGTACCTCCTCAAACTTGTGGATCTGTCGGATAAAGAAATCTCCATAGCGACGGGCAACCTTGGTGTCTGCAATATGGATCATATCCTGATGGAAGACAAAGTGATCTTTTTTTAGTCTCTGTTCTGAATATTTTCACTGATTTAAATATTTGTGAGTGCAGAGTATAACCTGGAAAAAATATATTCTTTATCATTCTAGAGCTTTAAGACTTAAAATATTACATTTACAAGACTCCATCACAACTTTAAAATTCCCTAACATTTCCAGATTTTCAGTTGTTTGTGATATTTTAAGATGATAAAATGGAGAAACATCCAGCCAACTAAAGTGCCTTGAAACGCGCAGCATTATTCAGTGTGTTGACGTAATTTCCACTGAAACGGGAAGACAGGGTCTCTAACCATTTCTCCTCCATATCGGATTAAAATAAAGTATTCTGTGCAGAATTGGTCTGATACGTTTTCTGGTCTGTGCATGACACTGACATGAAACTAGACTTCATTCGCTCCAATGGAAAGCATATTTACACTATCCCCTATATAGAGCACTATGTGCCATTCATCATGTAGAAAACAGTAAATGTGTGAACAAGTGACTGATTTTATCTGCAGCTTCAGCGTCTATTTATAATGTAGGGGGCGGGACACTTCAGATTCTAGAAAGCATTTGATTGCACATCAGCTTCTCATCAGATTTTCTGTATCCATATTGGCGGAAATGAGAGACTAAGTTTTGAATGCTTGTATCTTCTAAATGCACATTGTTTTTGAGCACACTAAACAATACGGAAAAAACATTCATACTAAAAGCAAAAAAAAAAAAAGAAAAAAAGAAATTCATGGGGAAAATTTAAAATATTTAAGTTTTTAAATATTTACTGTATAAATGTGCAGCTTCATGACACTGCAGCCCTATATTTAATCTCATAATTTAAAACCTTAACTTCTAGTTAAGACAAAAACTCAAATCAATTCACACACCTTGTCGATGTAGAAGTCGACCTCAGATGCAGACTGAAACTCTCCGTCCAGAGCAGAGATGCCACTGGTCCACACCAGGTTCTTCATCTTGTGTTTGAAGACCAGCAGCTGGATCCGGAACTCCTGCTCAGACATGTCCAGGAATCCGGCCAGTTTGGCCACAGGCATAGTGGTGTAGAGCTTCAGGAAACTGAGAGAAACACAGCTGAGTCAGCTGAGGAGGAGTTTTTATAACAACCAATACTACTACACATGCTTCAGCTGCAAGTAGGGCTGGGTAATAGAATAAAAAAAAAAAATGTAAGTTATTGCTAGGTAGATAAAAATAAATAAATAAAATTTTTTATATATATATATATATATATATTTTTTTTTTTTAATATATATTTTAAGACATTAAGATTTTTACTGTTTATGCCATGCTTTCCACCTTTTTCAATAACATTTTTAAATCACCAATAGATCGTTAGATTTCCTGTTCCTGTGTTTTAAGTATCACACAATATTCACAAGAACCTTTTCATAGTTCCTAGGACTATTAGTGGAAGTACCTACTTTTTGGCATGTTCGTGCCACACGAACTAGGAATGATTTTAGTTCTAGGAAGTTTTTTGGGGAACTAAACTAGCTCCTACTTCAGAGTAAGTTCCAGAAACTATTCACAGCATTTCACTTTTTCCACATTTTGTCGTCACAGCCTTATTCCAAAATGGATTTAAATTCACTATTTTCCTCAAAATTCTACAAATACCCCATAATGACAACGTGAAAGAAGTTTATTTTATTTTAATGCAAAGATTTCAAACAATCACATACACAAGTATTCACAGCCTTTGCCCAGTACTCTGTTGAAGCCTTTAGCACCAATTACAGCCTCGAGTATTTTTGATCATGATGCTACAAGCTTGGCACACCTATTTCTGGGCAGTTTTTCCCATTCTTCTTTGCAGGACCTCTCAAGCTCCATCAGGTTGGATGGGGAGCGTCGATGCACAGCCATTTTCAGATCTCTCCAGAGATGCTCAATCGGGTTGAAGTCTGGGCTCTGGCTGGGCCACTCGAGGACATTCACAGAGTAGCCCGTAGCCACTCCTTTGTTATCTTGGCTGTGTGCTTAGGGTCATTATCCTGTTGGAAGACGAACCTTCGCCCCAGCTCTAGGAAGAATCCCGGTGGTTCCAAACTTCTTCCATTTATGGATGGAGGCCACTGTGCTCATTGGGAGCTTTAATGCTGCAGAAGTTTTTCTGTACCCTTCCTCAGAATCCTGTCTCGGAAGTCTACAGACAATTCCTTTAACGTCATGGCTTGGTTTGTGCTCTGGCATGCACTGTTAACTGTGGGACCTTACATAGACTAGGGATGGGTATTTTTACAAAATATTTTATTCGAATAATTGGGCTAAAAAAAAAACAACAACAACGAATATTTGAATATTCTTTTACTTAAATTACATTATTTTAAGAAAAATAGACTTTTTATTCAAGTTTGTGTCACCATTTCTGAACAAGCTTACGATTAGGCAATATACACAAGCTTATGTTGTATCTTAAGATTCTCTTTCAGTTAAAAACATTAAACAATATGAGTAAACAAAATATAGGCCTAAAGAACAAAAGCATTATAAAGCGCAAACAGCACGAGCGGGAAAAAACGCTAAGAAAGCAGCAGACTGCGCCAATCATGCAGAACGCACACTCGAGTCGGTTATCGTGTTTATATTGTTTCACATTTTCATGTTGAGAAAATATCACGTGGATGATATTCTCGTGTGAGAAAACACCCTGCTGACAGACGGTGCAGAGACACAAATATAACTGTGGTTTTCTGTTTTTAATGAAACTTAAAGGAAGGATCTCAAGATCATTTTGCAATCATAAGTTACCTCGCTCTCACTCGGGGTACAGCTGCGCTTTCCTGCAGTCGTAATGCAGTGATGGACAGCTGTCTTTCCTCATTCGCCTGGTGTTTGGATTTCATGTGATTACTCATTGGGGTCATTAATTCATTTTATCAAAAGATCATTTTCAACTTTCATCTAAGTAATTCCAACCATCGTGAGGCAGACAATGACATTATGTGATCAAATACAATCAACTTCTTAACACGCTCCACAGCGCCACCCAGTGGATTTAGTTATAACTGCGAGTTTTAGTGGGATTTATCATTCACTGCATTTACAGCCAGCAAAGCAACATGGTAAAATTCTAATAGTATTTTTATTTTTCGAATATTAAATTACAGATATTCGGTGTGTCCTTTCCAAATCATGTCCAATCAACTGAATTTATCACAGATGGACTCCACGTTGTAGAAACATCAAGGATGATCAGTGGAAACAGGAGCACCTGAGCTCAATTTTGAGTGTCATGTTAAAGGCATGTTTGAAAGATTTCAAACAAACTTCTTTCACGTTGTCATTATGGGGTATTGTTTGTAGAATTTTGAGGAAAATAATGAATTTTATAAATTTTGGAAAAAGGCTGTAACAACAAAATGTGGAAAAAGTGAAGCTGCTGCTGGTGCTAATGCAACCAGGATAATGGCCCTGGGGAAAAATTTGTTCTTTGGGAACCGCTCTGGTGGCTAGTTCCTAAAACTGAGTTCCTAGAGCTATGTGGTGCGAAAGCCCCTAATGTTTCTTATCTATAAATATATCATGAATAGCTGATAATTCCAAGACCAGACACACCATAGAATTCATTTTCCTCCAGACAGCTGAGACAGACCTAAACAGGAAATAAAGTGTGTTGTACCTGCGGATGGTGGAGAGCTGGGCCTGCTGCTGCACCTCCTCAGCAAACACTTTGAGCTGCTGCTGGAATGGCTCTTTGTGGTAATTTGGATGAACGTTATCATAGTTTGGAACTACAGGCGACAGGAACTTGGGGCAGGCAAAACTGAACAACTCCTCAAACACCTGAAGATCTCTGAACAAGAGGGGAAAAATAATCAGAATTTTTTAGATGCTGTGTATATAAACGTGTGTGTGTGTGTGTGTGTGTGTGTGTGTGTGTGTGTGTGTGTGTGTGTGTGTGTGTGTGTGTGTGTATATATATATATATATATATATATATATATATATATATGTGTGTGTAATTATTATAATACTTTAATATTAATTTCTGAAGAATCATGTGACACTGAAGACTGGAGTAATGATGCTGAAAATTGCCATCACAGAAATAAAATATTTGTTTTTTTAGTGATTAATTTTAATTTTTTTTTACAATTTCAAAGGACTAATCAAATAAATGCAGCTTTGGTGAGCATTAGACTTATTTCAAAAAAATCTTACCAATCCCAAATATGTAGTGTATAAACAATACGTTTGCGTTCTCACCCTTTCTGCATGCGGAGCATCTTGTCTCCGTATTTCTCGCGGAGCTGTGTGTGAATGCTCTCGTCGATGCGCATGGGGTACATGGTGAGAGCGATGGCCAGCAGCCCGTGCATCTGCTCGTTCTGTTTATTAATCTGAACATCACACAATACATGATTTTGATTAAATAATCACCATTATGACAGCATATAATAGATAGCACAGCAGAACATTCCATTCAATCTTCAAGTATAACACCAATAATATTAATGCACAAATATCAGGGCTGGTTGAATGTGCTCATGAGAGTCTCACACCCAAAAATAAAAAAAAAACAGCACTTTTAAGATGTTTTGCATTATTTTCATGACAATGAAAATTCTCATTACTCTAATGTGTCCATTTGAAAGAACTGTTAATGAAATTCACATTATCATGATGACTGTAAACCAGTTATTTTACAGTAAATAATGTATTATTTTATATAAAAATCAGCATAGAACATAAAGCAATACAACAAACACATACTTTTGAGTTTAAATTCACTGACCATCTCATATTTGTAGGTGGTTCTCTGGAACATGTTTCTGGTCCTCTGGATGTAGAGCAGGATGTTGGCGAAGACTCGGATGGCATCCTGATAGCGTCTCATCATCAGATACGCAAAACCCACATAGTAGTATGTGGTGATCTGACACTCAGGCACACGTGAATACATGCTCTGAAACACACAAACACATCATAAACACAACGCCTTGAGACATTGATACACAGTGACAATGCTCTGGGCAGGGTTATTCTCATTAACTATAACTATTAAGCGCAATATGCATGCGCATGACGCCATCGGTTTCACAAATGTGTGATTTTGTAGTTTACACAGAGATGGGTATTGTCTTCAAAAACTTGCACCTTGAAACCCGTTTTCAAAAGTTTTTGTTTCAAGCCCCCAAAACATTGTGTAAATGAACAGCCAAAACGCAAAAAAAAGGAAACCGTGTTGTGTCAATGGCCCCTTAAAAACTAAAAGTAACACTGGTGCTGGGCCATTTTATTACCTTCTTGTTGAGTTCGATGTTCTCCAGGACTTTGATGGCCTGATAGTAATCGCCCAGCAGAGAGTGAAGCCTCAGCAAACCCACCAGACTGAAATAACCCAACATCTTATAGAGCGAGTGACGGCCGTATTCTCCAGCCACTGACTCGGGGTCACCTGTGACAGAAACACCAGCGTCACACTGAGATCTTAACTGGATAAAGAAGAAAGTCAGTGCGTGTGGGCCAGTCTTTCACCTCCGCTGGTGTACACCTCCAGCTGACGGTTGATGTTGCTCTTGTCCACCAGAGAGTGAAGAACATTAAGCACGCTGTGAACATTCCAGATCTTGGGATTGTTCCTCAGGAATTCAATCTCTTCTTCTGATTTCTTGGCAGTCTTACAGCGATACTGACTAAAAGACTGGAACTGCAGAACAGAGAGAGAAATGTTAAGAGGTATAGGGTGGGTTGCACCAACAAGGATTAAATTAAAGGGCATATTTGCAGGTAATATTTTTTTCAAACTGAATATATAACCTTGTATGAAAATACCATGTGAAAAGGTAATGCAGGATTTTAAATGTTTTAAAAATACATAAGAGCACACATTTAGTAGATAAAGTGGTGTTTTGTTGACGTTGAAAAAAACGTTCCCCCCAACATCGTGTCATATGTTGGACGTCACAAGAGTCGTTTGCCGGGCTCTGTGTTGGCTCAGTGCAGAATAGGTTGGTATTCAGTAGGAGTCTGTGTACTTAACGAAAACTGTGCACCGTAAGTCTTGTTTTTTTAAACATTTGCTAACTAAGTTACCAAATCAGTCATGATGAGAAACCGCTA